>VYZX01023784.1:1433352-1462901 GCA_013401335.1 Brachypteracias leptosomus | reverse complement strand
TCATTAACAGAGAAGATACCTGGGACACTAATCTGGAGCATTCTGTGAATGTTTGGATTGTCTTGTGTTTCCTATAATCAACATATTTGATGCAGAAAAAAATAAAGACAGATTACAATTAAGATAAACTACTACTCTGAATCTATTTCAAGTAAAATCATCTACCTCTAGCCTAAATTTAAATAATACATGATCAGCTAAAAAGGAGCTTTCATCAAAAAAGAATATGCATTTGGACTGAGAATTTTTTTCAGCTGTTTTCATGGTAATTTCAATCTTTAGGAAGAGAACTCTTTAGAATGGGATCTATCATGAAAGTGCTGACAGACACTTAAACATGCTGGTAGCAAACTACAGAAAGCTCTTAATGGTGTTAAACTTTCATTACTGCTTTCTTTTCTCTCTCTTTTTTCTTTTAACCAGTACTCTGCAGCTTATGATTCATTATTGCCACAGAAATACACAGTTGGTCACCTACATTTTTAACACGTGTGCAGCCTTTAATTGTTGCATTTTGTAGTTGGCTCAGAGAACTCTGAGCACAATTATTTTGGGGAAGAAAGGGAACACAGTATCAAGAAGTAAGACCTTAAAGGTGCAATGGTATTTTCTGCACACCCAGAAGATGAAACTGTCCCTATCTGAGTTGGGGGAAACTTTGACAGAAATGCTGCCAACACACATCAGCTCCCACAAGTTGAGAAAATAATGGCTCTTTTTTCTGCTTTGATGAAGAAACTGTAAGAGTAATTATATCATTCAATACACGGGTAAATCAATGGTGCTTGAGAATTCAAAACAAACAGGAGGGAGTGAGCGAGAGAAGAGGTGAGTGAAGTAAAAAACCACCCAGTGGGATTTTTTTGTTCAAGTTGAAGCTTTTTATTTGATCTGAAACAAAACATGTTGCCTACTGATTATTCTTCAGTTAAGAAAATATGCATTTAAAAGTGTCACTTCAGAATACAAATGTTTTCTTTGAAAAATATCCAATGTTCCAGGATTTTCAAGACTTTTGTCTTATTTTTCCAATGTATTTATGCACTAACTTGAGTTTGAAGTTAAAATACTTTTGCTTTGAAGCCACTTTTTCCTAAAATTTTCAGGCTTTGTATGATCACAGATGTGAAGGCCACAAGAAAGCTTCATCTGGGTCTCTTTGCAAGACGAGGGCATTAATTCCAAACCTGTACTGACCTGCATGCAGGTTGGAACTTATCAAAAGGGAACCTTTTATTTTTTATACAGTTGAGGATGTGGCCTGTGAACAGGGAAATGAACTCTAGTCCTTAAGAACAGTCTGTAGATGAAAGGACAGGTGTGTGTGTACACAAGTACCTCCCCAGAGAAAAGCAGTTAAACTAAGAACGTGGAACGACGATCTTCTCTCTCACTTTCCTGACCATGTTTCTCATTCTCTGCCCGGAAATTTCCTACTTGAATAGTGTAAGATGCTCAGGAGAGAGCTCTCATTCCATACTTCTCTGCAAAGTGCCCAGCACATTAGCCAGGCAGCGATGCTAATTCTGCCTCCCTCGCTCAGCATCCCCTCCTAACAGAATACAACTTCCTCATCTTGTCTGAGCATTTTGCAACATCAGTTGACTTATGGGGGTGAAAAGGCAGAATGTTAACTTAATCAGCAGGAAGAAATAAGGCTGCAGTTCAAAATGCCTCCATTCACTTTTCATGCCTCTAGAATGAGCTAGAGTATTTCCACTTCAAAAATGGAGAAGAGAGAGAAAAAAAGAACATGCTCTACAAGTTGAGCATCATGAGGCACCTGCAAATTTTCTTCAGTGGTGCCTGAAGAAGACAAAGAGGCAACTCAGAGGTGGCTGGGAGAATAGATTTATGCCTGAACACACTTCTCTGCCATGGCAGAGAGACAGTGTTGAAATTCGCTGTGGGCTCCTTTGATAATTAGGTACAACTACCAACTCTGCAGGCAGGCTTAAAGACTCTAATTCCTTCTTTAATAGCCCTGGTTCAATTTACGTGACATTTTTATTACTGCTGTGAAAAACCCACCTGCAAGCAAAGTCTCTTTCTCCTTTTCCCCGTATGTATGACTAACTTTTGGGGCTCTTAATTCAAAGGAAGTCAAGGAGGCAGGTTAGAGAGGAGGGTAAGAGAGGGGGGATCATCACCTCTCAGTCCTGCAATGCCAATTAATTACTTTTATTTTGAGGCTCTGTAACAAGGTCTAATAAATGACACGAAGCTCAGAGCTTCACATACATTACCCATGGTGAAGGCTGCTTACCAAAAAAACAGTTCCATGGGTTTGATTTTAACAAAAATGCTCAAGTCATGTGCATCCTTATTTTGTAATATCACACTAATTGACTGGTAACTATGCAAACTGGGGATGGATGTTTTGTACTCCCACACTGCATTGATCTGCAAACCCAAACTCTCATCATAGACAGCAAATCTAGCAACAAAATGGATGGGTACAGACCAGGGTAAAGGGAGCACCAAAATTTCTGAGTGCTACTAGACTTGTGAACTAATGTAAGATGGGGGATGCAGAGTTAAAATGTTAGATGTTTGCCAAAGGAACAACCCCTGAAGTACCTGGGTCTGGTTGTAGCAATTCTCAACTACTTCTAGTTTTTCAATATTAATGGAAACGTGCTAATAGTACCATATAGAAGCAAACTGATGGGAAAAGTACCTAACCAGCCAGTTCACCACGGGTCATCAAATTTGGAGCATACATGACATTTTTTGAAGTACGTCAATAAATACAACTGGGTGGAAGATGTGGGCCAGCTCAGGGCACTGACAGATCAGTCAGTGCTGCTTAGTTTCCCTGAAGCAGCGTATCTGTAATGGGACACATAAACAAGAGCTGCTACTGTGAAAAATTAATTTGCAGAAAGTTCCTGCTGCAGTTGCCATAGCTACTTGTAAATGAAAGAAGGGATGGACTGTGGCACTGCTGGTAGTGATGCAGTAGGTTTTAGCAAATGCTTTTAATGCTGGCTGTCATGCACAGATTAGGTACATGAGAAGTAGTTTTGTTGAAGAGAAGATTCATCGAATTGTGCTGGGTCTGTAAACTGAGTCAAAGCATTTTAACCAACTGAGAAAAGGGAGTTGTCACAAAATTTGAAAGATGAATGTGTAATGAGATGGCAGAATGAAGGGCACATACAGCTCTTTCAAACTCGATTTCACAAACAAATGCACATAAAGGAAAAGTTTTGAACTGTGCTAGAGCTGGAGAGCTCTTTAAATACAAACCTCAAATTGTCCTTCTGATGCAGAGGAAGAACATGACCAAAATCACTCTGTTCATATATATACACCAGAGAGGACACAATGTTGTTAAATGCTGATTATGTGCAATGTTAGAAGTTTCCAATAATTGCATCTTGTGGTCAGAAGCCCAAAAGAGGACTGTACACTTAAAGCCATTCTGGCAATACATGATAAATTTAATCTGTATGCAATTAAGGTGCAATGTTAGGTCACTTATTTTAGTATGGCTTAATAACTAGTGGCTAAATGGCTTGAACTTCAAATTATTGATCAAGTAATAAAGCAATGAAATCTCTCTCTCTGCCTGCTCTCCAAAATCACTTTTACAAGAAACAAACATCTTAGAAATGAGACCAAAATAATGTGCAATGGAAGGTGCAAAGACCTTGGCTTTCTTTATGTTCTATATTCCTCGTGTCTATAGAAGCTGGGACTACCTTGTCCATAGTAAAACCATAGCTCAGTCTTTGCTCAAAGAGCTATTAATCAGGTAATTATTAAAGAAAGAAGACAAGAAGATGCTGTTAGGTGCAAAGTACATGAAAATTCATGGATACAAGTGTTTGTTTTCTTTACAACAAATGACAACCAGCATCTGGAACAAGCCAAGCACAAGTTGGATATCAGACATCACACAGAGACTTCCTTCTCTTCCTTAAGTGCTAAGCGTGGAGGAACAAATGCAGCTCTTTGAAAGCCCTGGTTAAGGCAGGCTGAGAGCTTTATCACAGGCAGACAACACGTTCAGTAGGAGAGAAAAAGTGTGGTGGCTTTGACAGGAGACCATTCATCTTTGAGATTAACACTGACACTGAAATGAATGCCAAGGACTGGCACAAGGGCCAGCTGCAGTGGTCAGCACCATTTCCACACAGGGCTTAAATCCACCCCCAGAACACTCACGAGACACTTCAGCTACCATCAGGGGAATTTGATAACAGATTTTCAGGCACATAGATAGCTGCTATGTCTTTAGAGTTTATTTGCTAGAAAGGAGAGGGAGAATCTCAGATTGTTCCAAGTCATTCATCACTCTTTAGACAGAAAACTATTTCCACTTCCAATTAAAAACCTATTTAAAAAAAAGCAACGGGCTTTTGGGACATAGCACGTTTTTAACAGTAAATACTCAAAAAAGTACCTGACTTCGCCTTCTCTAATGTGACCTTCTAATTCTTCTATGAATTTTTCCCCTTTCATCCAGTAGATCATGGGGCCCGATTCTCCACTGAATCCAAAGAAAGCTTTGCAGGCCACGGTCAGCGGGTTTCCTGAGGACAAGAAGAAAAGAGAGGGTTACACACTTTGTCCTGGCTACTAGTGAGAGAATGATTATGAGAAATCTCAGATAAATCTCTCCATTTAAAATTGGAGGGGAAAAAAAAAAAAGAAGGAATAACTATAAACCACAGAAAAAAGGGTAAGGTTGAGTTGCATCTACAGGAAACAGCTGTGAAATGAAACTCTGAGGTTATTAATATTTTATTTTTGCCCAGACAGATACTACATGAACAAGGAGAAGGTATGGCAATGGTGGCAACACAAGGTGGTGTCTGATGGTTAAAAAGAAAGAGAGGACTTCCTTGTCAGACTCCAGGGATCTCTAACAGGACTGGGGAGTGTGCCCTAGGAGGCAGGTAAGTCACTGAACCTGCTTACTGCTGCCTAGCCACCTGTTAAAAAGACACAGTAATAATTTCTTCCTCACTTAGATAGAAACCAAATGTTAATGAAGTCTTGGTAAGCTGTTCAGAGAGCTTTTAAAGATCCCCAAGTAATACGTGATGCCAGTGAGCACCAACAACACTCATGTTTCTGTCAATAGGCTTTTGGCAAAGGACCGAACTTCCAAGCATTATTCAAGCAATAAAGAACTCTCCCTTTCAGCTCTGCAAAAATACCTCCAAATGAAAGAAAATAAGACTTGGAAACTAATCAGATTTCTCTCCAAGAATTCAGCATTTAGATTGTTTTTTGTTTGGCTCCAGCTCTAGCAGTACTAGCTAGTCCAGGACTTACATTGCTTACACTGCCAGGACAGATGGTTGTCTGCCTGCGGAATCAAAAAAAAAAAAAAAAAAAAAAGAAAAGAACAAAAAACCCCCAAACAAGCCAGGAAATTCAGGAGAACCATGCCCATTCCCTCAGTATGCAAATACAGCTGCTGCACCCACTTCTCCTTGCCTGTTTTACCCAGCATAGGTGGTCCAGGCTACAAAGCAGCTGTAGAGTCACCAATGTCCATGGGAGGACAGACCTCATTTAATGTCATTGGAGACTCTTGATGAATCTTCCAGGGCTTGGGTCAAGTATGGAAAGTCCAAATACTGCATTTTACTATATTTGGAAGAAAAGTTTATTAGGCCAGCCATTCTCAGTGCCAGCAGGAGGCTCTTTTTAACACTGAAAAATCAACAGGTCTACACTTTTCAAAAAGCTAGTCACCTGGAGCACATCACTTGGTTGAGCACGGCCTAATGGTTTCACATGATTGACTTACTGGGCCTTAATCAGCTACCTCTCATCTGCTCAGCAGTGCTAACTCATTGTGTGCACACTCAGAACGTATCAGAGCTGTGTGTTAAAGCATCCTTGCCTAACCCCCCCTCCCACTCCCGAGCTGTCCTAAGTCAACTGCTTGCTCTTGTCTACCCAATATTTCAGTGCTCAATTTAAGACGTGTCAAAAGAGTCTCATTAGTCAGGAAGTTCAGCCACTGAAAATTTGCCGCCTTTAAACTGTTGCCAAGATCCAAAATTACAAGTCCTTTTGAAATGTGAGGATACAGCAAGAACAGATTTAAAGACTGCACTTCAGTCTCTTGTTTCTCAAATAGCAAAAGACAAAAATGGAAAATGTTTATCCTGGAAAAGTTTCGCAGAATCTTTCATTATCTCCTTATTCTCTATGAACCCTGGTACCACAGCTGGCCACTGAACACAGGCTGATGCTGACAGATTATACACAACCAGCTCAAACATCCAAAATGTAAGGAGGGGTGTACCTGAAGGGGGCTACAGGAAAGCAGAGGAAAGTCTATTCAAAAGGGTTTGTAATGATAGGACCAGGAGTAATGGTTTTAAGCTAGGAAAGGAGAGATTTAGACTGGATATTAGAAAAGAGTTCTTTAACATGAGGGTGATAGATCAGTGGAATGGGCTGCCCAGGGAGGTGGTGGAAGCCCCATCCCTGGAGTCATTCAAGGTCAGGCTTGATGGGGCTCTGAGCAACCTGACCTAGGTAGAGGTGTCCCTGCTTGTGTAGGAAGGTTGGACCAGATGACTTTTGGAAGTTCCTTCCAGCCTAAAACATTCTGTTATCTGTACATCCCACCACACTGACCAGCATCACAGGAAAGTTCCAAACTTCATTCACTAAGGAAGAGTCAGAAACACTTGTGTGCAGACACTAAATTCCACTTGCAGACTGCATCAGAGCAGTCTGTTTCCTTCTGCCTCTAACCTGTTTCCCAGCCCTGCAAGGTGCTGCTTGCCCTCCATGGGCAGAGGGGAGACATGGAGCCTCTGGCTCTGTCCGTCTCACACTGTCCTAACGTGCCAAACACTGCTGTGGTGTGAAGTCTTTTATAATGCTTGCCCCAGAGTCATGATACACATCTATTTAAATACCACTTAGTGATCCCTAGCATGTGGCTGCTCAGTCCATGTTTGATTTTAATGGAAGAAGACAATTGTAGCCATGTGAAAAAGGGCTAGATGTGGCCTGTCAGCATTGACAGTACCTGCCCTTTGCCTGGTACACCATGCTGGGCATTAAGTGTTATAAGCAAGATATATTACAAGATGTGCTTTTCCCCAAACCAGCAAATTTTTACTTAAAAAACAAATGCTGAAGAAATTAAAATATTCCAAGGTGAGTCTAAGATTTCTACACATGTAGAGTACATATCTTGAGGTAATACATCTAGTCTGAAGAATTAAGTCTTCTATGTAAACAGGAAAACCTAAACACTGTAGCTGTTGGTACACAGCTTCTGTAGTAAACTCAATACACAGGATCAGTAGCCTTTTCTGTGACAGCCTGCACGCTCTGAACGTGCCTGGGCAGATCTACTGCCCAGCTTTGCCACCAGGGAAAATCAGCAGAATAAGCTAATACTGACAACTGCAAACTTTAGAGTGAATTAGTATTTTCAGCTTGAAGTCTGGGACTGGCCACACCTGAAAAACCCCATAGTCCATCTCATCTGCAGACCCATCACTGATCAGAGGGAGGTATAAGCCATTGTTTCTAATGGAACAACTGATTTTTATCTCAGTAGCAGAAGGATGCACGTCTGGGTTGAGCTGATCTCTTCTGGAGTGGAAAGAGATGGGGGCTTGAAGACACATCAAAGTCCCATCAAAACCCAAACTCTCACACATCATCTCCTCCTCAAGCTGGTAAGGACACCTCACTGTTCTGTAGCTCTCATCACTTCTTTGTGAGTCTGGAAGCAGGACAAAGTCAGACAAGATCATGTTGGCTCTTCCTTGCAGAAACACTTTCCCTCCTCATATAAGCCACCATAAGGAAAGGAACGAAGGTTTCCCCTCTCCTGCTACGTTAAGACCCAGCTGACCACAGCAGCAACCAGTTTCTACTGGTTTTCAGGGAAGTCCAACCTATTCCACCCAGCAAAAGGACACAGCATGGCTCACCACATTTTCCCCCAAGTACTGAGATCCTAAAACTGCAGCTGAACTGACTGGTTCCTAAATGTACCACAGAATATGGGGAGAAAGAGGTGCTGAACATGGAAAGTGCCCTTTGCAGGTCCTGATTTGGGGGCTGGCTTTGAGCCATGAGATATCACAGCAAGTCCCAGGTCCAGGCAGCAGGAACTAACAGGCAGTTTGTAACTCCAACAACTCATCTTGGGTAAGGCCCAAACTTTTGCATGTGGTTACTGCTATTCTGCATGACACTAAGTAGTGCCACTACTAATTGCACTTATTAAGAAAAATTCCCCTTGCATCATTTAATTAACAACATCAAACCTCCTAGAATGAATGGCATCCTCAAAGTTTTCCATTTATAAATGGTTTCTGATTAAATCAGACAGACATTTCAGTTGCAATTTTAATTAATAAAATAATTTACTGAGAAACAGAGAAAATGATGAGTGAGATTTCTAATGAATCAACACTTCAGAGAATGTTTTAAGAAGCAAGGGAAGACAGTAGAAAAGGCTGCTTGTAGACAGCACTGAGTCTACTGCTTTGCTGGGGTCACCTTGTTACAGCAAAGCCTCAGGTTCCAGCAGAAGTCTCTGCTTTAGCTTTTTTCCCTGCCCTGTCAATCAGGCAGGCTCATTGCAAACTCCCAGCTGATAAGACACAACCCCTGGCAATAGGAATGACTCTTCCTGCTAAATCTTATTGTACATTTCTCACCTGAGCGTTTTCACAAGAAATCTGCATGAACTCCACCCAGACATTTTAGCATTATTTTTCTGAAAATGAGAATCACACACAAATGCAATTATTCAAGCAAAATAGCTGCCTGGTGGTGGTAGGAGTACAGGCTAAGGATGGAAAAAGGGTTTGCAAAAGAATTTAGCCAGGCATGGTTCTGAACGTGCTTGCTGCAGGTCCAACATGATTTGAAATTGAATGACAAATCCTGCAGCACAGTCTCTCTTGGATAAGGCATGCTCCAAGCACCAAGTAAATGAAGCTTAAAATACCTAAAAGTTGTTCAGTCTTTTAAAAACATAAATGCCAAGGCTGACCAGCATGGAAGACAAAAAGCTTTTCACAGATCATAACATCTGGCTCACACCAAAGCATTTTTTCAGGGATTTTTTTGAAAATGTAGAATGATTATTCGTTCTTTTTCACTCCTTTTACACAAGTAAGTGTATTTCAGGATTTTTTTGTGACCATCTGTTCAAAGGTGCAACACAGAGTCCCTGTTCTCTGATATCCACATTCTGCTGGTGCTCTGCTCTTGCAGCAAATCAGGCTTCACTCACAGAGCAAATCATCCTAGAGCAACTCTATCAAACAGAATCCTTGGGTGGTGGTTGGGTTTTGAAACATTAACGTTTGAAACATTAGCGTTTTTTCCAATTCTTCCACATTTCTCTGCCAGATACAACACCCCTCTCAACAAGCCTGAACTGAAGCAGGTGATCCTTCCAAGCTTGTGGCAGAAGTGACTGGCAGTGCCAAAGGAAGACCTCCTTCTGTACCAAGCTGCACACATTGCTAGCTCCATCTTCATCTTCAGCTCCACCTGGGTGTTAGTGTCATTGACTGTAACATCATTGCTTTTATCTCTTTCAGGGCTGGATGCTGCATACACATAGAAGGGAAGACAAGTGACTGCTGTCACCAAAAACATCATTCCATCACTGCAAGTCTCTCTTATTGATGCATATGCATCATGTAGGTCCTCTCTGAATGGTGCCTGTGCCTCTTTCCCTACAAGACTGACAGAGAGAAGTGGTTGCAAAGGAGCAGCTTCCCACCCTGGACACATGCAGATGTTCTGAAGATACTTCACAGGCTTTGTTCCTTCAGTTTGCTCAGACAGAGGACAAGAAAGGCAGGTTACTTATCACATCTCAACAAGTGTATTCTACAGGCTGTTTGCAGAACCGAATGTGACGTTGAAGGCTGTGAGGTTTGCAAGGCAAATCACCATGTCACTGACAAGAACATTATTGTTGTAATGTGCTTTACAAGTGCTAGAAACTGGCCAAAGAGCAGCAGAGTGATTTAAATTCCCCTGGCAAGGCAGGCTGGATTGTATACGACCGTGAAGTAAAGAACACATTTCCTTTTACTTCAGAAGGACATCCTGGATAAGGAGATATGGGAGACAGAGCTTATGCCTGCAATTTATCCACAAAATAAATGCCAAGAGCAACACAGACCTTGACTCATGAAAAACAATCTGTGTGTGTGGTAGCTTCTATCTAGTTTGCAGAGAATGTCAATTTTCCCCAAGTCCCTTGCGAGGACATCCTCTGAGCTGCTCTCCAGTGCCCAGCAGTACCAGGCAGGACCCAGCAGCACACTGAGGTGGCGCAGCCCCAGCCAAGCCATGGGTTTGGCTCAGTTGGCTGATGTTGAACATCGGGCTGAGCTGCTGCCAGGGATGCAAGGATGGCAACGGTAGCAAATGGTGCCTACTTGAGGCCACTCTTGCAACCTGAGAGTCAAACCTTGTGGCTGAGCTGCTGAGCCCTAGATGTCTGCCTAGGGCTCATCCCCAGTGGGATGACATCCTGAAGAAGTCAGGAGGCATTTGGCAAAGGCAGCTGAGTTGACGCTTGGGTTTGGCTCATGTCACCCAGCACAGCTGATCACCTGTGTTTCCCAGCACCCTCAGCACAGACCAAGGCCCTGCAGCACCACTTCACAACATCAGGGGCTTCAGCATCTCTTCCTATAACCCGCCAAGGTGGCACTGCACTTCTTGACAGATCTATCGCCTACTGAATTCAAAGATACAAAACCCCACAAAAACCTCAGGTATATTATCACCCCCCTCCTTTATTTTTCCCTGGCTATTTCCCAACCTTCTTAATCAAAGGTTCCATGGGGTTTTTTAGTACAACAAGATTTATAAAGTCAGTGCTATTTACCTGGGCTTCGTTGTTCCCCTCTGTTACTTGGCTACCTTCAGAACACCAGCCTAGCTGTGTGCCAAACCATGCTACCTTTACTTAAAGCCTCATGGAGTTCAGTGACTAGTTTGAGCATTACTGGATCCAGTGAAATTAAAACATACTCTAACAAAATTATTTTCTCTGATTAAAAAAAAGTAAATTACAGCAAATCCTACAATGTTTCAAAACTCTACTCCAGCAGCCAGCAGATTCATGACTGGATATGAATCTTCCAAATATTTGCATAATTAAAGATCAGCCAGGAATTAATGAACTGGAAGCATTTTAAATAAAATGAAAAAACCTGCTTTGGGTAGTGATAATAATTGCTTTAATAGGATAAATTTATAGTGAAATCAAGCCTAACTAGCCTCTAGACATTTCAAATCACTTTAAGAGCATTTTTAAAACTCACACACCCATACATATATATACATACACATCTATTTTACCAGATTGTTTTATTCTCCAGGTTTCTACAAAGACACAGACTAAAGGAGGTGCTCTTCCCCTGAGTAAGGCCCTGGGTTACAAAAAGCATATGCCAGACACTAAAATAATATTCTGGTAGCTGCATTGATATGTAGGAAAAATAATGGCAGTGGTATGTGACATGCATTAAGTTGGCTCTTGACTCCTAGAGGAGCTTTTTGACTGAGGCAAGTCTTTGGCAATAAGAAAGAGCCCAGTAAAAACTTTGACAAGAAAAATGCAAAAGATCTTTAGGTCCTATTTTGACCTCTGTAGTTTATTATTTTAGTGCTAACTTTTTTTCTTACTCTGCTCTTATTTCTTAAGCCCTGAGACATCACAAAACTCACAACCATGAGATATTTGTGCCTTTCTGTCTCACTCAAGTGAGCAAATGGCATATATAAAAAGTAGCATAAAAATACCACTGACTAGCAGCAGGCAGCAAAACCCCAAACACGAAACAAAGCAACTAAGCCTCTAGACTGTTGCCAAGAACACAAGTCAGTGTATTTGCTGTCATTTCATCCAGCTCCAACCATTTTTAATTTAAACAACACAATCATGACCCACTGCAAGGGCTGCTTGTAGGCTTGGCTATTGACTGTGGCTCTGACAAAGAGAGAAAAGCAAAACTAAAACACACACAAGGCTGAAATGCTGCTGATAAAAATTTATCAGATGTTCCAAAAATGAATCAACCAAGGCAAAAGCTCCTAGAGCAACTTTCTTCCAAAAACACACCCAGAAAAACATCTCATCCCCACCCTCCTACCAAAGTAAACCTCACATAAATCCTGTAAAATCCTTCATCCCATTTTCAGAACTGCCTTCCGTCAGAATCCAGAGTGTTAGTCATTGAGAACTCAGGTGTGACTGAAAGTCAAGGATTTTAGCTTTTCAGTTATTCACCTACAATGAAGACAGACGCTTAGAGGGATTTCCAGAAGCAGCTTGACAGCTGCCTTGTGCTGACTTTAACTTGTGCTCGGTGCTGAGGTCCTTCTGAAAACCCCATTTCTGTGCATTTTGAGGCATAGAAATACTATTTAAAAGAAATGCCCTGTAGGCACTTAAAAAATATCCCCTTGGGTGTAGGGTTCCAAGGGCTGGGATGGCCCAACAGCAACAGAGCTGTGACACCCAGACTAAGGTGAATTAAGCAGGGAGTGAGATGGAACAAATCACCTGGCTGTGGCCAGGGCATGGGTATGGTCCCAGGCTGCCACTGCAGTCATTTCTCTCTTCTCTGGGGTGGCTTTTTAGCATGGCCAAAATAGGTGGCAACACACAGTGTTGTTCTCAGAGAAGAGCAGGAAGGGAAAAATTATTCAGAGGGACAGTTGCTTCCTTATGTCACTCTCCCATGGTGAGAAGGGGAAGCAGCCAAATGTTTGTTTGAGCTACAAAGAAATGGACCACAAAGAGATGCTCCTGTCTCTGCCCAGCAACCTGCTGGCTCAAGGGGAAGGTACGGTCCTACCCCACATATTGTTGCTTCTTGGCAGCTTCAGGACCTTCTAACTCTCCAACTTGCCCCTGCATAAGATTTTCTATGGACGTTCATGCCTTACCTTTCAGTTTCCTGAGCAAGTACATCTTGATCTTTTCTCTCAATGGAGAAAGATGATGGAATGAAGCATTTCTGGCTTCATTTGAAGAAAGTGGGGGCCAACCTAACCAAGAACTCTTAGTGAGTTCCCTGTTAGTAGGCAGAGGGTACATTCAGGGTTGCTAAGGAAACCAACTGCAGGCTGCAACAGACTGGAGAAATTACACAAAACCTCTTCCAACTTCTGTGTTGATTTTTAAACAAATCATAGAACTTCTAAGACAATGACTAAAGAACGGATAATTCTTCTTTGCTTAGAAAGACAAAGCAAATGTGAACTCGGGCTTCATGCTATGGATGTCCTGCCCTAAGAACAAGGTGAGACTTCTGACATAAATGTATGCTTGAATCTAAGGAGTCAACTGGGGTATTTTCATACTCAGTTTGTGATTGTTCACTCAACTCCGGCTCAGATTTAGGCTAATCCAACTCATGCCAAGGCCTGATGTATGCTGGGAGCAGCACCATTAGGTCAAAGCAGGAGCACCACATAGCAGGACGGGTGGCCAGACAGAGCTAAAGGGCCTTTATGCACCATTATTACCTCCAAACTGCTGTCTCCAGCAGCCAATATCTTTTGTTTGGCAGTTTCTTCAGAATCTGCTAACTTATGGAAATGTATAGACCAGACCTCTGACCTGAAGAGTATAAAACATCAGTTTACCCCAAAAGCTTCTGAAGTGGGTCCAACAGCAGCTGGACTGTCAATGTTTTTATGCTTCCCAGTGTGGTACAGGAGACATCTGCAACTTGATGGAGGAGGAAGGATGAACACTCTGACCATCAGCAAGGTAACTAGTTCTTTTATTTTTCACTCATAGGTGCAAAATATTAAGAGTTATGGGTTATAAATTCTGAAATCTTATGACTTGAATGATGAATAAGTGAATTCATGCGATAGACTAGTCTGGGCTAAAGGGGACTGAGCCCGTTTGTCATGTTTGTTTATTATATTTCTTAATTAGCTCATGAAATAAAGTTTAAACCAGTATGTCGTTCTGTAAATTTGAAAGATCTTAATGGACCATGACATCAGTTTTGCACAAAGATGTTAACAGAAACCCTAATTCTCCCTGCACAGCTTGGTATTACCTCCATAGTGCCCTGTAGCAGGCATGTAGAGCCAGAAATGTTAGTGTTGTTAACAAGGTCCAGAATATCACCTTGATGCACATAGTCTGATTTAAGCTAAGTCCCTTACTCTCTCTGCTGCCCTGCTCCTGACACAGTGCAGGAGAAGATGATGGGAGGGCTAAGAAAAGGGGCCAAAGACAAGAGGTGGTAACTGCTGCAGCTTCTTACTTCTCCAGCTTTCACAGTCTTCCTAAAATAAAACGAATGACGTGCTAGGTCCTGGGCAGGGGGATCAAGAGACAGATGTCAATCGTCTCTGATAATGAAGGTAACCACAATTGTCACCTCACTTGGCCTCAGTTCTGCAGGTGGCCTCTCATCCGCAGGGGACAGGACTTGCCATGGCTCGTGATATGATGATGCAGGTTCCCACACCCCCTGCACAAAGGGACCTACAGGGACACAGCTACCAAGATCAGCTTGTACTCACATGAGAATCTACAACTGACTGATGTGCTTAAAACTCAGCAAATGCTAAAAAAATTTTGCTGAATAGGGAGAGGGTTCCCTGTTGATTAAATTTACGTATGCATTTAAGTGCTATGCTGAGTAAGGCAAGAGTGAGTTTTAAATGAGTATCAACGATGAAGACTAAAAAACAACAGCCACAAAGCAACATTTTCTCCAAGCTAACTCCAGTAAATAACTCCCATTTATTATTTACTTAAATTTAGAGATAACATTCAGCGAGTGTAGGAAAGGAAAACAGTTCAATAAATACAACCTGTGTTTTGCTTATCGAGTGAACCCATATTGTTCACCAGTTGTCCATAAAGAATTTGCAGGGAAGTTTAATCTTGTCTAATTTGTCAAAATTAAAGGAAACATTTTTATTTGCCCTTTTTATTGTTCAAAAGAAGTTATGATAAAAACAGGGACTTGCATCTTGGATGCAAGAATTTAGCAAGTACTTAAGGATATAAAGATCATAATAAATTCTACACATTTAGACAACTTGTCAGTTAAAACTACTCCTTTCTAAAGAGATAGTGTTCTGTTGTTTCAGCCATAATCTATCAGTTCAGGTAAATGCCTCATTGAAAATGACCTTGTTTTTTTCTCTCCAACAGATGTGATTTACAGAAGTCAATAGACCAATTGCCTTAAACCTATTAGCAATGAGGACTCCGATTTACCCTAAGCCTTTTGCCTTGCATTCAGTTGATGGCATTCCCATTAAATGTAATTTTAGTTGCACAGGAGTCTAGTAATCTCAGTCTTCCTTAAGTGAGTGCCAAATCATGAAGGCTGTAACTCAGAACTCCTAAATTCTGCCCCCTCACTTTTTTCCCTTAGATCTTTACACACAGTGAAGGCACAGCCCATGGTTTCATGTTCCCCAACTCCACTCAATTCACCCTCATTCTCCACACTGCTGACTGATGATTAAAATCGCCCTAAAAATCAAAAACCACTTCGCTTGCCCAAGCAGAAACTCCTGCAGAGGGGAAATACCTTGTTCGGATTCACGGTGGTGAGACATCACGTGCCTGCAGAAAGGAGTGGGAATGACAAGACTTAGCAGGGAAATCATCGCAAAAATCCGTTGGGTAAACAGGGAAGGAAAGATGTCTCTGCAAGGGCTAACACTGGCCTTCTCCAGATCACAGCAGAGCACCCTTGAAGGAGGGTGACACTGCCATTGGCTCACAGAGCAGCACCAGCAGGACTCAGCTTTCGTGGAGTCCTGTTCCTGGTTTGAAAGGGGGTAGCAGCCACCAGAGTAAGATATAGATACAGACCTCTCTGGATGGTACCAGCTTTACCCTACTGCCACCAGCATGGGATGCAGCAAACCCCACATCTCGTGTGCCTGTGGGACAACACTGGAAAAGAGGAGAGCACAGATTCACCCTAAGGTGGGCCCATTGCCTTGGGGATTTCCCAGGTGGCCACATCACCTGGCTGTGGATTCTCCAGGGCTAAGGTAAACGGCACAGGCAGGTCATCCTGTAAGAGGAAAGTGGGCTCAGAGCAAGAGATCCTCAGCCCTCAGTGTGATACAGAAAGCAAATGCAAGGATAAGAAACCAGATCTTCCTCCTTGAAATGAAAGAACGAATATTTCTACCAGACATAGGTGGGCAATCAGTCAGCCAAGGAACTGAGCCCTGAAGTTCATCTGCAGGTTAAACCATTCTGCCCCCAAAACCTGGACACAGACTCCATATATCTAGAGAGGAATCCTTCTGAAAGAATAAACCCCTCAAACCATGATAATAAAAAAAAGACCTTCAGCCCGCCCCACCCTCCACCAACTGCCCCTCCTTGGGGAGGGGGATGTCATACCTTCTCAAGCTTACAAGAAGATGTTATGAACTTGAATCTGAAATACATTGAGAAGAGGAAGCCACATTGCCCTGCTGTGACAAACTCAGTGTGAACACTGGGGAGAGCCATGTTATGAGTTAATTCAGAGCAACCTCCTGAGAATTTAGTGTTAACCTTCATGGTTGATCTTAAAAAAACATTTGTTATTCTAAAATAAAGCGGAATCAGGAAACAGGAGCCCTTCCTCTCACATGCAGCCAGTCCTATTACACACAGCAGGCAAAGCTTGAGTGAGCTACTGTCTGGCCCAGGTAAGAGCTCAAGCCTGCCCTTTACTCCAGCACGCTGTGAGCAGCCGTGCCAGAGCACTCTGCACACAAAGCCGGCTCCCACAGAAAGCAGCTTTGATTTCATCCAGTCCTGGAGCCCCAGCACAGCCCCCCTCGTGTTTTGCCCACAGTGGTGTTTGGATATAAGGCAGTATCTTAGGAGCTCAGAGCAGGATCTTAAAAAACCCTCCTGAGAGAAAAGCTTTGCACTTCTTTATTGCTTATCTCTTTTCTTAGCTGTGCTAGTGCTGAGAAGGAAATTAAGCCTCTCCCTGCAAGAACTAATGTGAAACCATGGCCACTTCAGTGTCAAGATTCTTATTTGAGCTTTTTTCTAGTGCCAAAAACCTTTATGTGGCCTTCACCTCTGAATTAATCAGAGAAGGTTGCAGTCTTGCTATTCCCTCCCTTGGGAAAGCTCCTGACACCACCGAAATGAAGCAGGGACCCAGGTAATTGTGATCATCTGGAAGTGTGCTGGTCTAATCACACACAGATGCACGGAAGCAAGACCAAAGGACTGGCCTTTAGAGACGTGCATCTGTTACCTCGCCGAGCACTAAATAAAGCTGTGCCTGCAGCTGAGAACAGGCTGCAGCAAACGCCTGCCCCCAAAGTCTGGGGAATGTTTCTTTTAAGGATATTTAAAGGGATGCTCCGTATGTTCTCGAAAGCTCAGGCGGCAATACAAATAGACAGAACAGAAGAAACCTGCTGCAGTCCAGAATGGATGCTCAAATTCAGGAAAGCCACTATTGCTCCATGCACAAGGTGATAGGAACGTGGCAGGGCTTCAGTGTTATTTCCACTCCAACACCCAGAGGAACACCAGCAGAGGGGACCCAGTGCTGGGTGACACCAGTGAAGAGCTGTTGGCTGCTCTGAGGGGGCTGTTGCACTTTGAGGTCAGAGGGGTTTTTCTCTGGGTCTTTTTCTGCTTACTCTGCTGAGTATCAGACAGAAAAGGCAGGGTAAAATTTTCCCTTTGAATAATTATCTTCTGTGCTACCTTGTTGAGAACCAATATGTCTGAACTAATTTCTCTCATTTTTCTGTCAAAAATGTAATTATTTCCTTAGCTGATTCATTCTTCCTTGGGCTAAGGCTCAGAAAAAGACAGTAACTTGGGTCAGTCTGCCAGGAATCATCTTCTCCCTTCAACCCTCAGCTTCAGAGTCAGCCTTCCACCACGAACATCTGTGCTGACTCAGTGATGGATAGATAGAAAGCTTAATTTCTCAGGTATGGTTTATGTACTTTGGGATTCCACTGGAGGCCTCTAATATTTTGCCTTATATGCTACTGCTGTTGCATTTCAGCCTAGTATTTCTCAGCAACATTTCCCTCCACTGAGTTGTGCAGGTAACGGGCAAGATGAGCTTCTTATCTCTGCCAGGTGGACTCGTCTCCAGCAGAAAGCTGGGGATGGATGATGTAGCATCCGAAAAATCTTTCCCATGTTGCAAAACTCAAAGCGTAGGCAGGGCTGCCTAAAGGGGGGGAGGGGTTGGGGCAGTGAGGAAAGAGGCTGAATCTCCCCAGGTAAAGGAAGGATGCTGTTGGCTCTGGTCATGGGGAGCAGGGCTGACTCGAGGCTTGTTGAGGAGAGCCTGAGAGCAGCACTCCCTTGAGAGGGCCAGGACAGACTTGTGGGCTGTGCTACCTCTACCTGTGTCATTTCTCATTTCCCACTGAGGATAAGCTCACAGGTCAGCTCAGGGAACCTGCACAGAGCCCTGCAGAACATTGTACTCTGTGCCTCACAGTGTGCTGAGAAACTGGATCCCTTGGGTAGTTATCAGCCAAACAGACCAAATAATACTCTCTATTCCCAAATGCCAAGCAAATTAGCTGCACAGACGCTCCCATCCCCCTTTGGTCCCCCTAATGAAACCCACTTTAAAAGTCAGCTCCACACAGAAATGTAGCTCTGTTTGCTGACAAGTTTGGGTTTTTTCTTTCTTTCCAGTGAGTTGCTGAATGTTTCTCATTTTCCCAACAGATAGAAAAGACATTAAAGACTTCTGTACAGGCTCCTGTAGCAGTAGCTTTTCAGACTTTTTAGATTTCCTGACCCCTACAAATTTCCTTTTGGAGCTGATGACCTTCCCTGAGAGCCCTTGTCCACACTGACATAAAGGTACAGCTGAACTCCCTTCCAGAGCCCTGAGGAGCAATCTGCCATGCTCCAGAGTCACCAGCTGCTGCCCTGGGAAGTTACCTGTCAGCAGAACACACAGTGCTGTGCTCACTGAGATTACAGAGTGTGTGTAGCAGCTTCCTGGGGATGGCTGTGGAAAGCAAAGAGCAATCTCTCTTTCAGAAGACTGCTTCAGAGAGATGGGTTCAAATGGGAGAGTAGTAAAAGAGCATTTCAACGAAAGGAGAAGTCAAACCTCAGCATAGGCAAATGCTTCCCTTGTGTCTGGCACAGATAGGTGAAGGGACAGGGAATGAGCCTTTTGGGCAGTGAAAGACCTGACTGGGACAGTACCAGTGACAGATTGTGGCCTCCCTAAAGCTGTGACAAGAGGATTCCTACCATGGCTGCCCTGGCACTATGCCTGCCATGCCTGAACAGCAGCCTTGCTGTTCCCAAGCTGTGGGGCTGCCACAGTAGAGGTCCTTGCCTGTGCTTCACCAAAACAGCCTCAAACTCATTTTCAGCAGTGCAAGGGGAAGTACTAATGGAGGCCAGGGTTCCCCAGAGAGGCTGGCAGGGGAAGGTTCCTCTTCAGCTGCTGGAGAAAGGTGACAGCAAGGTGTCATTTCATAGGAGATAAAGAGAAGTCTGCCCTGCTTGCCAATGGAAATGCAAACACACAGCTGGCAGCACTCATTCTGTGCTGGGTCTGCAAGGGAAGACACAGCCAGGGGAGGCCAGGCTCACTGCCCCAGGGTTAGCCATGCAATGGCAGCAGCCTGCTTGCCCCTCAGGGCTGGCACCCTGGGCTCTGCTGCCCACAGTCTCAGAGCAGCCTGGGGTGGTGGATGGTCCTCAGTCCAGCTGCTATGTCCTGCTTCCTATCCTCACAGTGAGCACTGCCCAACCCATGGGCCTGAGCTACCTGTGCTGCTGCAGCACTCAAGCTAATGTGGTTTTCCTTAGGGTGTTAAAGAAACCTCAGCCTCACTGTGCACAAGCAGTGCTAAAGCAGGCCTGCCCCACCAGGAGAAGGGGTCTGTAAGACCCATGGGCTCCCAACCAGCCTCGTTCTATGGTACTGCCTGGCCCACTTTTTTGTTTGGCTTTAGATGTAAAGGAGAGGACAATGTGACAGGCAGTTTGTGAGAGCTACGGATTGCTGGCACTCTGCACTTTGCTTTTGTCATGTCGAGTCATCTGCAAGCTGCTCAGAGCCTGTGTGATGGTGCTTTCTGCTTGCTCAAATGGAAATGAAGTAAAAGCCAGGGTGACATGCACTACTGTGCAGAGAAACAAATGCAGAGCCACAGAGTGGCACTTCCACCTAATTTGAGGCCATGAGCTTCACCAGTGCCTGGGGAAAGTCTGTTTCATCGAAAGGAATTTCACTTTGGACTAAATGAAGACAAGGTTTATGTAACCTCAAACCCAAAAGCAATCAAAGGAGTGTGAATGGTCCCACAGAAGGTTGCTGGCCTGATTTTGCCTGTTTTAAATTCCTCAGCTCCTGGCCACCCTGAAGCATTTCAGAGGTGTTGTTTACCATGCAGGTTTTACCAACCCTGACAGTCACCTGCCTTTTGTGCCAGCCAGCCCTGGTTCAGGGGCTCTGACCATGTGCAGTGAAACCTGAACATCTGGCAGGGTGTAAGCAAGGCTTCTCTGCAGCTTTGCCAACGGCTGGTGGTCTGCACCGAAGCCGCACCCAGCCGCAGCGGGTACCACAGACACCTGGTGGGGTGCACCCATCCGTACAGACACGTCCAGCTTCTCTCCCTCAGGCTCTTTCTTCATCTGCCCCCATGCAAAGGCAAGATGACTTTTTGTACAGTTGTTCTAATGTGTCCCTCAACATATGAAATATGGGCTGGGGTAACTGAGAGAAATGCAAAAGCACAAGGATACGAACCACTCCAGAGCATGATGTGACCCATTTTAGCTCAATCAAATATATCTTAACTCCCCCACAGCCTTATAATCTTCTAATTTTCAACATGCTAAATTTCTGGAAAAGTCTAGTTTTTCAGTGATTGCTCAGTATTTTCTTAATAAAATATAAATACTTGTTTACTCCCAAACAGTAAAATACATTATTTGCATTTTGTGACCAGAAAGGAAGAGAAGCCTTATGAGGACAGTTGAGGCCACAAAGCTTTTGGTTGCGAACAGGTTTTGAATGGCAAGATCTCAAAAGCATCCCCTTCCAGTGGATTCAACTTCACATAAAAGCCTGAGTAGCGAGACCTGCTGTGATCACAGGTGACAGATGGAAGTGCCGTGAGTCATGCTCGTAGTTCACTTCCCATGTGCAGACACACAGATGCAGTTGACAGTTGATATTGGGTCCCTCCCAAATGAAAATATGCTCAGATGCCTCCACCTTGAAAAAGAGAATAATAATAACCTCCCAAATACATTCATTTAAACCAGAAATGATTCAATTTTCTTTTGTTTTACACCAGATGTGCTCCAGACATGCTGACTTGGTCTCTAAAGACTTCCCTGCCTACTGTGGTCTCCTCTTCTAACTACTCATCAAAGCACACTGGGTAAAAATTTCCTTCCTCCACATCAGTGATGACCAACACAACCCTGTCATTTCAATTTCTCACACCTCTTCTCTTCCCCTGCCCTATACCTCCGCAAAGTCTCATCTCTACAGCTTATTGCCATTGGCTACTAATGTTGAACAAAGCGCTTCCAATTTCAAACATAATGAAAAGAAAGATCAGTAACACAAAGGAGGAAATTAACCATGGAAACCACTCTCCCAGGGCTGGTCAGGTTCTTTAGGTTCAACACCTGAACTGCTTTACAGGAGCACAGATTCTCCTGCTGCTGCTGCTCTTTGTTTCCCCTGGAGTTTCTTGCACCAAACAATCTGCTCCCAAAGAAAGAAGGAGCGTTGGGGCAGGTGCCAACCTGAGAGCTCCCTGGCACCCTCCCAACAGTACAAAAGCACTGTTCTGCCCCTTAGATCTCCCTAAGGTCTCTCTCAGCTATACACACCTCCAAACCCCCCAGCAGCCCAAGATCTGTTTTACAACAAGCAATGACTAGGAGATATGAATCATCCCCTCAAGTTCTGTCTGTCACACGCACACAAGCTGCACCTCTTCTCCCTGTTCCCACTGGAACTCCAGCAAGCTGCTCTCATACTAGAGTTTCACTTTAAAAAGCAACTTGTCAGTACAAGTGATGCTTAAATTTTAAAAGGTTGTGACTAGTGCTGCAAATTGGAATCTCAGTCCAAATGCAGGCAGACCAAATCAGGCTGCTGTCTTCTTGAATTGGGGGTTGTAAGCCAAAACTCCATTTTGTGCCCATTGCTGGTATTTAAAATTTTAAAGTATTAAAAATGGCATCTCAGGATGGGTCTAAAGACATAGCCTGTGTTCAAGGGCACTTAGGAGAGTACCAAGGCACACAATGTCTGATTTATCCCTACAGCCATTTGGCTATGGGACAGAGAAGGAAGACAAAAGCAAGCAGGTTTCTTGTGGGACACTGTCTCTACTTTACCCAATGTTTCTACATCTCCTCATTTTTCACTGGAGACCTTCCTCCCTCAAAGTGTTGAAGTTTTGGAAGGGTTCCCCACAGTGTCTCAGCAGGCAGGGATTTGCTTACAAGCCACAGCCTGAGGAAATGATTATTGGAGAAGAATTCAGGGAGACATCCCAAAGCTGTGAAAGAACCTGTCTTCAAGGACAGGACATAGCCAGGCTTGGAAGCACTTGGTAAATGCTCTTAATCATAAACCAAGAGGTGATGAAAAGACTTAGGATCACTGATTCATGTTTAACAATTCTACCAAGCAAGAAGAAAGGAGGTGAAGGTACCGCGGAAAACAGTGATTTGAAGAGCTGTGGAAACAACTCTTTGTCATTGGAAACTAGAGAATATCAAGCAAACTACTGAAGTGCCAGTGTATTATCACCACTGCTGGTTCAGCTTGTCATATTCCTTGATGTCCAAGAGATGATCTGACATGGGCTTGCATGGCCAACTGTATCAGCGGTCCCACAGAGCTGTTCCTTACTCCTCATCAATGCAGGAGAGCAAAGAAGAGCTCTCAGCTCTGCTTCAAATAGAGAAGCAATTGCAATTGCCTATCTCCAATGGTCCATGGACTGCTTCTAACAGCTGCTCTAAAAGGCAATGAGGAAAAGCAAGTTCCAGCAGCATCGTGGGAGGTTTGGCAAAGGAGCATCTACCTACTGTGTGAAATGTACTCTCTCCTTAGAGCAAGAGGTCCAGCCTCAGAGGACCTGGCCTTGTACTTCTGTCTGAATCCTGCAGAACAACGCACCATCCTTTACTTCTAATCCCCAGTAATCTCACACTTTTATCCCAGAGCAGTACACAGTTAACAGATTTTGCTAATAAATCTCTCAATTCTTTAAATGGTGCCTTGCAGAAAATTATCTTTTTATTAAAAAAAAGACAAAATTACATGAGAAAAGTCTCACTCCAGCTCATACTCATGGTTCAGAAGATATGAAGATTACCTTCAAAGAACACACATTTGTCAGATCAAGGTGCTAGATACTATAATGCATCATGGCTTTGAAAAAACACATAGTGATTTATTTATCCACCTTGTATTTTGCAAGAAAACACAAATTTGGTCTTTATTTGTGTGAATACTGGGCTGTTGTGCACTTTCCCAATGTCAGCAGTGCGAGGACACTAACTGATATTGTGTGTTGCTTTACCCATTTCCTTAAATAACTGCAGATAGAGCAACCCTATCACTGCTGCACTTTGAGACACTGACCTGAATTCTCCACACATTGTGGTGTAAAAAGGGAATAATGGCAATATTCTGTCGAATGGCACAATGGGTAGGGAACAAGAATCGAGCATACTGATGCTCAGCCTGATTGAAAAAAAGAGGGCTTGGAAATCTGCAGGAGTCTACCACAATACCACAAAGTGTGCTGCCTCCCTAAGCCAGTATGATTCAAGCTGGAAACTGAACCTCTCTCCTGCTACTTAATCTGTGTTGTTTTAACGACCAGGAGTTCACTTGTCTGATGCTGGTTTGCTCCTCTGGCAGCTGCACTCAGCTTTCTGCAGGCGTCAGAGGTTTATAAGGCCAGAATGGGTCATCAAGACCATCTCTCCCCATCCCTGCTCATAATGGTGTTCTCACTGATCCTTACACTGTGCCCATTAACTTGTGCTTTGGTGAGAGCACATTTGGAAAGAGGCTGAATATCTGTGTGTCTGCGAATGGGAAATGCTCTGAAATCTCTGATCCACTGCCCAGAAAAGCCGTGGTGTAAAACTGAAGACACAAAGGGAGCAGAGTGTTCCCTCAGCAGCTACCCCTCCTCCTCCTCTGCAGACTGGTTTGATAGCCTCGTGCACCCCTTGGCACCACTACAGAGACCAGCACCTGCTTTCAGCCCTAGGACTCCTCATTTTAGGAAGCTTGCAAGTAATGCACCTGTACCATCCTCTTAAGAGCTGGCTCTGTATACACCAATTTTTTAAAAGAGGAAGGACAATGCCAGATTAATAAGGTGATCAAATGCAAACCTTCTAGCTTATTTTATCTCTTCCAGGAGAAAATATTTTCATGACAAAGTTATATTTTCGAAGTAGCAATTAGGAAGGTATAAGCTGTCTGCAGTCCCTGTCAAGTTTATTTGACAGTAAATATACTTTGGAACAGAGGTGCAGCTGGCAGGCTCTGCTCAAGAGAGAACGTAGCAGGGACAGAAGGGCTTCCATCAGGATCAATTTCCTTTGGCCAAATGTGTTTAAGAAGCCTTGCACAAAAAATATTGTCCTGTTATAGATATCTCAAGAAAGTCTCTTGCATATACTTCCCCAAGGCAAGAAGAGATTATGGCTTCTTTGTCCTCAGTAAGATAAAAATCACACCCAACATTCTTCTCTTCGCTCCTTTAGCACCCCCTCCTTCTGTACACTACCCCTAACCCACCTTAAAAAACACCTTTGGCAGAGTCATCTATCACTGTGAATAGAAGAGCAGATATTTCATGAAACTTAATACAAGTAATACCCACATTCTTCACCCAAACATAAAACATGATAGATATGGATTGGTTGCCATTTTTTATGAATCTGCTTAGAGGACTAGTGGATATAAATTATGGTAAAGGGCAAACTGCAAGTTCTACATGACTTGGCTGGTAGTAATGAGAAACCAATCCTGCACAGAGCGTGTCACCAGAGGACATGCTATTTTTTGTGGTCATCGTTAGTATCCATTAACTTCTCGTTGGGGGAATTTTCCATGTATTTAGCCATTCCTGTTTGTCAGAGCCCTTGTTAACAACTCAGGTAGTTATGGCTGTTCAGTCAAAATTGAAGGCTGTTGACCAGTTACAACGCTCCTTGGTTTCTGAAACCTAATTTGTTTTGAAGAAAGGAAGAAAAGGGGGAAAGGATTTTAGTGCTTTTGCAGTATGTCTAATTTCTGTCACTCTACCGTGTCCCAGAGGTAGGTTTTTAAGTCCACGTAAGTTCTCTTTGTCTTTTTTGATGCATTCATGTGTTCTATTACATACGACAGCAACAATTCTAAGATAATGAGGACTCAGAATGTCAGGCTCTAATTCTGCAACTGGATGCTGGTGTGGGGTGTGCAGAAGCCTAATACAGCCTCATCTAGGACTTAAAAAGGCAAGCACAAATGAGATTGAGGAAAACAAGCTATTTCAATAGGTTTTGACCCACTTTAGTCCTACCTCCCTATGATGAGCACGTGGCTGTCACTGAAGCACTTCAGGAAGCTAGCAGATACTCAATGCATTGCTACCATGTTCTCCAAAGCCAGTGCAAAATTTTCACATAGACTTTTCTCAGCCGGGACCTTCCAGCTGGGGGCATTTCCCATATTGAGCATTTCAACCTCCATATTATGGGATTCTTTTTGGACCCCTATCTTCATAGTGCTGAGCCCAAGAGGACAAGTGCAAGTGGTATATCGAGGTAAGCTAGACATGATTAAATCTGTTGGCTTCAGCAAGGTTATTCAAATGGCAGAAGGGATTAAAAGGGATAGCAGCAGGCAGGCAGTGAAGCAGAGGCTGCTGCTACGGTTACTTTGTGACCTCAGGGAGCAGGAGGCTGCTCAGCATACAACTGCCTATCGCTTATCTTAATGATATCAGCCAAGAGCCACACTGGGGTTTGATATTTACTGCAAGAAAGACACAAGGCAGAAGAACTTCAAAGGGGACTGAAAAAAAACAAGTGGAGACTGAGAGTCAAGATGCTGTCCTCAGTGCACCCCAAAGCTTCCCTCTCAAACCAGAAGAACTGTGTCTGATTGAGTTTATACCATAGTTTGTGATTAATAAGAACACACAGGGCAGGCTGGAGTCATTTTTCCATTTGCAAATCTTATTAAACTTCTCCTATTAGTTGAGAAACAAACCATTGTGTTCAAAGCAGAGAACAAGGGGAAGAGGCAGGCAGGGGCAGCACCATGCCTAGATCCTCCCTTAGCACTCCTGGGTATCTCAGACATGTACCCTCTCCTTCACCCACCTTACCAGAGCCAGAGCTGGGGACTAGCTTGAGCTGAAGGGCAGAAAAAACTTTGCTGTAAATCATATTCTCTGCTCAGCAGCAGATGATGCTGAAGCTTCAGAAGATGGAGAAGTACCAATGGGTACCCTTGCAATTGTATTGTGGGGCCCTGCTGAATAAAGCTTTGCACAGGCTGATGCTTTAGCGCTTTGTCTCCTTGCAGCACGGATCTAGAGCAGAATGCTGGGTTTCATCCTGATGGTTACAGAGAAACCTGAAGTTCATGATCTAACTCAAGTATGATGAAGTGTCCAACAATGCCTGAAGATCATTCTGGCATTTATATATATTTTTAAATGATCTCATGTAATTCTGGAGCCTGATTTCTGTTTCCTTTAAACTCTTTGGGTCAGCAATAGCAGAATAGAATAATGCATGTTTCAGCTCCATTCAAGGAATTACGGTTGGCACAGAATTAGACCAGGTGCTCTCAGTTTGGGATTGGGGAATGGGTCTAAGGAAGGAATCCTGACTGATCCCTCTCTCATCATTGTCAGGCTGGGTGGCAGAGGACGAGGAAGTCCTAGGGGGGATTCATGCAAAGACAGTGTTGATTGGGAAAATTACCACAAACAACCCACACTGAAGTGTCATGCAATTTACTACCCAACTCAAACCAGAAGGTGTGGGTTTTTTGAGCATACTTCATACCAAGCTGTCTTCCTAAAAGACTCCAGTTCTTAAATACAGACACTGCATTTCTGATAGGCTCAGGGAAAAACAACAACAACTCTACAGCAACCAGATGGACACAGGTGAGGGTCAGAGAAGGAAAAGAGGACCTTTCTTTCTGTGCTTTCAGAAAAGCTCCAGCAGTGCATAGAGCTCCTATGAGCTTCTTCCACAAGGCATCACTAAAGCACTATTTGGGAATGTATTGATCAGTGGACATTTACAATGTTGTCAGTCTCAGACAAGATGGCCTAAGATCAATTATTACATTGGGTAATGCTTACAAACGTCAGAGGCATTACTCAGGAAATTGATCTTGACTTTATGCAATTTAAAGATCAATGGAAACCAGCAAACAATTAGCAAGCTATTAGTAAGGGTGCACTGTCACTCCTATTGACAACTCCCTTGGAATTTATGCACTCACAGATACACATAATGTGTTTACACAACTACCATCTATGGGCTACCTGTTCCCTCAATAGATGCACAAAGCTCACACTGGCTTGCACAGCTGCTCCAGAGTCTCATCCCTGCTATGATCTGGATCCATCATTACTATTATTATCTTAGTACCATCATAAGCTTCTATATGTTCTCTTTGGGAGACACAAGGATACACCAGCAGCTCTCAGCACCTGCCTTTCTTTACAAGTGCTTCAGGAGCCAATTGATTAAGAAAATTGATAAAGTCAATCACTAGGGGACAAAAGAGAAAGAGTCAATTCTGAGTTGCTGTCTAGCCAAAACACCTAATAATATCAAATATGTTTGTGTCAGTGTCCTGAACTAATCCTTCTGAAGTATAAATAAGTCTAGCAAAGCACAGCATTTCTCATTTAATTATGTGTGTGTCTTCAGAAGCCTACTACCACCCACATGAAGGAAAATGTTTGCTTTTTTTTTTTGTCACACAACTGACAAGTGTCGTTTTAAACACCTGTTGCCTCCCTGGCAGGAAGGGTTTGAGGCACACAAAGCTGCCCATGAGACTACCTGCATTTTCTTCCAATCTGGCTGCTTGTTAGATTGTAACTGCTTTCTTATTTCTAAACTGCTAGTACTTGGAAAATTCTGCATTTCATCAAGGTCCTAGTCTAAGAATAGAATTCTCAGAAGGATTTAAGAATGTAGGAAATGTAGCTTGATTTCCTTTTCTTCTCTTAAAAAAGAGACTCATTAACTAGCTTGGCTGCCAGTGTTTTGAAACTGGCAGATAATGACCATCCAATTGCAGGTGAACAGGAACCTGATACACAAACCTCTTAACTGTTTAGAACTCCTTGCTTCCATTTCAGTTGTTAAAACTCCACAAGTTCCAAGAGTGAGAAACAAGATGAAAGGTCTCCTGTGACTCTTTGTAGTTGTGTAAGTCACACCTGCTCAGTCACCTCCCTCCCTCCCCATCTTCTTCCATGGAAGAGCTTTGGTTTCAGTCTGAATAGCCTGGAGGAGGTTTGCAGAGGAGTGAACGCTCATGGATACTGAAGATCATCAGAAATTCTGCCTGGGGTTTAATTGCTAGTGCTCTGCACTGCTAGCTTGAGAGTGGCTTGAAGTGACAGAGAAAAGAAAGGACTTAGAAAATCTTCTCTATTGCCTTCCAGACCCAAAGCAGAATTACAAAAAGGAAACGTCTCCATTAGGCCTTTCCTCAGTTTCAGGTTTATGCTTTAGAGCTATCAAAGAAAGCAAACAGAAATACAGGTGAGAAACCCTACTTGGAGTCAAAAGAGGCTAAGAGGAGGAGCAGGGCTGCTTTTTTTGACAGATAAATGTCAAATCAAGTGACCCCCTGAGGAACCTGAACATAAATAGGTCCATGGGACTCTATGAGGTGCATCCCAGAGTACTGAAGGAATTGGCTGATGCAGTTGCTGAGCCACTCTCCATAACATTTGAGAAATCATGGCAGTCAGGAGAAGGCCCTAGCGACTGGAAAAAGGGTAGCATCGTGCCCATCTTTAAAAATGGTAAAAAAAAAGACCCTGGGAACCTCCGCCCTGTCAGCCTCACCTCTGTGCCTGGGAAGATCATGGAACAGATCCTCCTGGAGGATATGCTAAGGCACATGGAGGACAGGGAGGTGATCCTAGGTAGTCAGCATGGATTTACTAGGAGCAAGTCCTGCCTGACCAACCTAGTGGCTTTCTACAGTGAAGTGACTGCATCAGTTGACAAGGGTAGACCTGTGGATGTCATCTATCTGGACTTCTGCAAGGCCTTTGACACAGTCCCCCACAACATCCTTATTTCTAAGTTGGAGAATTACGGGTTCAATGAATGGACTGTTCAGTGGATAAAGAACTGGCTGGATGGTCGCATCCAGAGAGTGATGGTCAATGGCTCAATGTCCAGCTGGAGGAAGGTGACGAGTGGTGTCCCTCAGGGGTCTGTGCTGGGACCAGTGTTGTTTAATATCTTCATTAATGACATTGACAGTGGCATTGAG
>VYZX01023784.1:1095900-1433260 GCA_013401335.1 Brachypteracias leptosomus | reverse complement strand
CAACCTGCCCTAGGTAGAGATGTCCCTGCTTGTGTAGGGAGGTTGGACCAGATGACCTCTAGAGGTCCCTTCCAGCCTAAAACACTCCATGATTCTATAAAATACCACTGTTGCCTCACAGACTCTATGGTCTTCCAATTTCCTTCCTGATTTGTCAGAAAGGCATTAATGTTGAAGGACAGAAGATGATCTTCTAATGTACATGACCCAAATACACAAAGTCATTTTGGGGGTCTTCAGATGGGGGAAACCCCCATACTTCTTGGGGTAGAACAGAGAGCTGAAGATTCAAAACTCAACAAGGACTTCCATTTTCTCACTTCCAACTTATTTTTGCAAAGCTACAGCCACTCACTCTCTTTCCTTGTCACTGACGTTGCAACTGTCAAATGAATAAATAGTGATGTTTCAAAGGAACATCACACATTGGGAAGAGGGCATCAAGGAAATTAAAACGCTGAGCAGGAGCCCGGCTGTCACAGGAGGCATGTCAAGAAATGACTTTGTAACTCAGCCTGTGAATGCAGCTGTGTGGTCAGTAAATACTGGCACCACCTTCTCATTTCATTCCTGCCAGCCCTGCTGCCAGAGGAAGAGCTGCTAGTTTAACAGACTCCTGCCAAGTACAGCAAGGGGAACAGCCTCATTTGCAGTGTCTGAGGATTTTGTTAGATGGCACCATGTTTTAAAGCCCCCAAAGATCTGTCTAATAACAAAGCCTACACGCTCAGATGTTGGTATTGGCAAGTTCTTTGATGTAAGTGTCCTTGCCCCTTTGTTGAGCTCCAGTACACAAGCTGTGCTTTTGCATTTTTGATGTGTGTGTAAAAGCAACGTGATGTGACATCAAAGCAGCTCCCACAGCATTGCCCCCGAGCTCTTGCAAGAGGAGCAGAAGGCATTAGCACCACCTGGGAATAAATAAGAAAGAATCCTGCTGATGTGATCTACCCCGTGCCGAAAAAGTGAATTTTCCTCGAGATTGAGCACTCAGTGGTGTGACTCAGTGACTACATCTCAGCAAGTTGTGTGCAGTTTCTCTGTATGCCAAACGTGGACTGGCTGACTGCAGCACATTTAACTGAACTGCTTGGCAGCACCCACTGCTGAACAACTCTTCTCTCTACGCCTGTGCAAGGCACGGTCCAGCTCCCATCGTACCCGGCAGGAATTCAGAGTCAATGCTACTTCTCCTGCTTTGCCAAATCCTCCATTTACCAACTTTGGTCACAATTCTGTGAAAATGGCCTTAATTATGCAGCTAGTCCTGGCATAGTCACTGTCTTGAGATGCTGGTCTTGTAACCAGCTGAGGAAGAGATGCAGGCAGAACCCCCAGAAGGGTCAGGGAGAGGCCTTAGAGGAAGAATTCAAGCACCATTATTTTCAATTTGTCAATAAGGATTGAAAAGTGGCAACATTACCACGTACAAGGATTTCACTGGGAAGAAATGCAAGACAGTGGAAGATTTCTTAGTAGAGCAGAAAAGGCATTTCAAGAAGTGAAAGAAGAAGCCAGAAAAGTTTTAATTGCAAATAAAACACCAATTTGAAACGCTGAATCTAAACAGCAATCCAAAGAGGTGACTGTAGGAAACAGTGAATTCTCCAGCTCTCAACACCTCGAGATCAAGGCAAGCTGTCTTCCTGGACTATATAACTGTTTGAAATACACTGTGTTGGACTCAACACAGAAGTTGGCTGAGAATTTAATTGCCCATAATGCACATGAGATGAAATCAGGTGAACTAATGATCCTATCTCTTGAAGCTCTGTGAGTCTATGGAATAATGTTGATGAGATTACTTGCATAAAAAATACCCAAATAAATGAGAATTTGCATGACTGGGTCCATTTCTAGTGAAAACTGCTCCCAACAGATACCATCTATGTGATATACTTCATCTCAATGATGCAAGATGACCTACATCTTAATTTGGATGAAAGGAGTAAAACCCAGGGGACCTACGAAGACTTTTAACAAAAAGTTTGTGGATTCCCTGCCCCCAGATAATTTCTTAATTGTTCAGGGTTTTTTTTGAAATGCTGTTGCTCAAATCTTATCTCAGTACATTTTTCATCTTTAAATTTCACACATCTAATGAAATCTTCTTTCTCAAGACTCTGCACACAATGTTTGATTTTCTTCCCGTTTTACAGATAGGGAAAAAAACCTATTACCCCATAAATGTGGAGGTCACTGATAGGATTTAGGGAAAGGTCACTGTAGCAATTTATCTGCAGAGGAGAAGTTATTCAAAATACAAAACATGAAATTTCTTAAATTAGTTTTAGTTTAAGAAGAGAAACAGACAAATACAAAACAAGACCCCAGGCTTGAATGAAAACCTGCTTATCTGTAAATTGGCCTTTTTTCAGAGCTCTCCTGGCAGTTGTGGCCTGGGGGAAGGTCTCAGATGATACAGCTGCTCTCTTAGTAGAGCAGCAAGATTAATGGGACAGATTCTCCTTCACTGTATAGAGACAATTCTCTGGGACTGACACTATCTGAGGGTCTAGCCCAATATAATTTCACAAATCTGGATTTCAGGAAGATGAACCAATTCTTAAAGAGAAGAGCAACATTTTAAATGGCTGCACAAATATTAAAGCATCATTTTGGTTGGTAATGCTAGAAATGGACATTTCCCCATCCTCCTCCTAGCAGCAGAGGGTAGTGGACATTTTGTGACTCATTTCTAATTCTGCAGTTTATCTGAGCCTGCTGAACTGCTCTGAGAACATCAGCCCAACTTACACTGGTAACTATTCTGAACCAAGAGGACATCTTTAATGAGCCAGGACTCTATTGCTGACCTGTTTCCAACTCATTAATGTTTTTACAGTCTTTGCCATCTTTCACTTTCACATCAGCTTCTTCCCAGATGCACTTACTTGTACACACGGCATTTTGCTAACAAACGATAGAGCACACAGCTCTCCGCCTGGAGAGATTAAAGCCAAAATTAAAGCCACACTTTAAAAGTGTGTTTGGAGTGCCAGTGAACTCCATCAGGTCTCAGCTGCTTATTCGATCAGCAGCACCTCAGTCAAAACCTGTGCAGTTGTCCAAGCCCATTACCATTTTTCACTGCTGCTATACTATGCTAAAGACTTTCTTCGTTGCTCGTGAATAATTAACAATATCTTTGCAACATAAAACCAGCCATACTACATCAGGCCAGAAGTTCATCTATCTTCCCATCTTTTCTCTGACAGTGACTGGGATGAATGCCAAAGGAAAACAATGATCCTTCCCCTGAAACACACTCCATCCCTTCAGCAATCAGCATTATAAGGACTTCCTGAGCCGCAGGTTGCATTGCATTTCACAGCTGCTGATGGCCCTACCTTGCCAGCCTCTGTCCCAACCTCTTCTGGCATGCTGAGCCTCTTCATAATAGGGTGTAGGAGCAGAATAACTTTATCATCTGAGATTGTGACCAATCAATTGCACATAAATGCCAATAACAGCATATATTATCACATAACTGAACCTAGCTTTGACAATGATAATTCTCCCTGCTTATATAATAGATACATAATAATTACCAAAATATTTCTGATCTTGTCACACACAAAAGCCAGCTTGTGACAAGACAGAAATTAATTTTTCCTGGTGGCTTAAAATTTATTTACATACTAATCTCCCTTATTATCGTCTATTTAATCATGTTAAAATTTATTAGACTGTAATTATTTGTACAGAGACTAGTCAGGCTTTCTCCAGAGCTGAAATCCAGGTATCTTTGATAAGTATTTTCTCCCTGAAAGAAAGTGCTAAGTTTTGTTTCATATTTTGTCTGTATTTTTTTTAAGTGGATATCTTAAGCCTTCTGCAGGACAAGCACTCCTGGAGTTGTGGACTATTACACAGCTAATCACTCCTGGACTGAGTAAGTGCTGATATACCAGCAGCACTGTTACACTGGTGGGACTGCTGAGCTCCGGCTCAGTGTGAACCCAGGGGCTAGGGAAAAACTGCTTCAGCCTCATCCTCTCTAGGTGCAGCTTTAAAGCCAAGGGTTGTATCCTGCCTGAACAAACAGTAGTGCTCTAGGAAAACACATCTTCCCTGAGGAATAGCTGAGGACACAGTGTTCCTTGCTGGGAGCACTGCCACACAAAGTACCTCCCCGGAGACTGACCTTGCACTGGGTAAGAATGAAACACCCCAGAAAGCCTCAAAAGGGAAGGAGCTGGTTGAGGGCAAAAGTGGAGTTAGGTTATCCTGCACGGGTCCTGTGGTTCCCCTAAGTCATGCCATGAATCTAGGACACTTTCCCTAACAAGACAAGGACAAGAGGAGTGAGTGCTGCTTCCCCTCGCCTCCTCTCCTGCCTCCTGTGCGCTGCTCGGAGGAAGGCAAGAGACAGGAGGGGCACGTGTGAGTGAGGAGGGAACAAGAAGAGATGCAGTTCTTCCCTACGGCCTGAACAGATAACGTGTAATCAGGGTGCTAAAGCTGTCACAAAGCAAATGTGCTGCATTGGTTAAGATGTAAATTGTCTACAGAGAGTTACTTACATGTACAATAACAATAACTCACTGAGTAGGCGGGTGTGGTTGAACCATGTTAGCACCAAAGCTTGCCTGTCTCTCGGAGCTTTTACTCCCTAGATTTTGATGGTATTCCTACACTGACATGGCTGGTGCTCTACAATAGAGACGTGCTTTGTGAGAAGATTAATGGCATATTTATCCAAGAAGTGTCCTGGTAGCCACGAGTGGCAAGTCTCTCATTCATCACGCTGTTCCCTGTTGTAGGGGGAAGTTCACCTATCCCACAATATATTCTGATAACCTAGTAGTATTTTAAGTTTGCATTCTACCTATCGGAAATCATCAGCAAAAGACAGGTTTGTTGCCTCTTACCTCCATCAGCAGAGAGCTGCCACCACTTGCATTTGAGTTAATCTGCACATCATTTGCAATAGTCGGGCTCTAAGCGAGCAAGGACAGAGCGGCTCCTGCAGCGGAACACGCTCCCGCTGCTCGCTCTGCGGGCTGACACCTGCTCTGGGTTTAGCTCCACGTTCCTGACACAGGACACACTGCTGTGCTAAAGTGGCATCTGTGGAGAGCCCACAGAGTCCCAGGCGCTGTTCCTCATTTTCTTCCTTGAAATGCAGGCCATTTATTATGGCTACGCTAAGACCTAAAATCCTTAAATGATGTAGTGTCCCAAAATGAAGCCTTCCCACCATCAGATAGCAAGGGCAGCACCCAGTCTGCACAAGGTCAGAGTGCTATTCAGTCCAAAAGCCCAAACGCTCTGCTGAAGACCTTTCCAGGGGCTAACACAATAAAATAAAAAAACCCCCTAAACCCAAACAAACCAGAAATGCCTTGAATACTGTAAACGCTTTTGCTGATACCTTCTGTTCAGGGTTTCACCTGATTTCTATTCCATACAAGAACAGCTTCCCCTGAAGTCCCAGTTCACCAGAGTGCTTAAAAGTGTGCAAATTTAAGTGCCAACATCAATGGAGTACTTAGATGCTTAAAAGTCCTGCTAAACAGAGGCCTTGGGCTATGTCTCACTGCAAAAACAGGTCTCTCTGCATCAAGACTCCTGTGTCAGGCCAGTTGCTTCAACAAAAATGCTACTGGTGCTGCGGTCCAGGAATTCTCACACTACTGATATAAAATGAGGTCACCTTATTTCTGAACATGGGCTACACCACAACCATAAGGACTGAGGTAAAAGAAAGCATCAAATCTGGAGATATTTTGCACAGACACTACTACAATAGGACAGCTCTTAGTTGTAGCAGGGTTGTAGCATATTGTTATTTCTTTTTGTGGCGAGAATGGCCCTCACCAGAGAAAGTAGATCGAGTAGCTAAAAATGTCTGTCACTGCTTTAACAAGGGAAGGGGAGAGCCACAATCAAAACTTTGTCAAAAAGTTTCTCCTCCAGAAATAAGAAATTACATCAGTAGGAAATTTTGCAGATCTCCTCTGTATTGCAAGGATAACAGGTATAAAGCAGTGAGAAAGAGAGAAAACAGGGTAAGAAGGCGAGGGGCTCCTCCCTTCCACTCAGAATGAGTGATCACTTCCTTAAGTGATAGGTAAAGATGGATGAACCTTCCCCATGGGAAAAATAAAGCTGAAGCTCTTAATGACATCCATCTGAATTTACCAGTTAGTCATCACTGGAAATCTAAATAAAACAAACTTTCTTTTCCTCGGAGTTCTGTAACAGAAAAGAGTCTTTTTAGCAAACAGCAAGGAGTGCACATGGGGAGGAAGGGCACCATTCATCCTGCAAATCAGGATGGGAGAGAGCCAGGGATGCTCACAGGGGTCTCTGGTGCCATTTACAGACCCACGGTCCTGAAGCTGCACCCACCGCCCACCCTGGCTGCTTCCTGGAGGGGGCCATGTCTGCACACCCATCTCCTCCTCGCTGCCACTTCTGTAATGGTCTTGTCTACTGTGCCTCTTCCTTCTCTCTGTGCAAACATCTCGGTGTCCAAGATGAGATCTGTCATTTAGATTGGAAATTAGGAGGAAATTGTTCACTCGGAGGGTGGTAAGACACTGGCACAGGCTGCCCAGGGAAGTCGTAGATGCTCCATTCCTGGAGGTGTTCAAGGTTAGGTTGGATGGGGCCTTGAGCAACCTGGTCTAGCGGGAGGTGTCCCTGCCCATGGCAGAGGAGGTGGAACTAGATGATCTTGGAGGTCCCTTCCAACCCAAACCATTCTATGATGATGATTTATAGCTGCCTGAGAAACAAAGCTTTCCCAGGACTTCCTTTTCCTTTGTGAATCTAAAAAAATACAGTCACTGAATTTGAGCTGAAATTCATTCCTTTAATCTTTTGTTTTGACTATTAACATTAAAAAAAAAGAATAAATATTTTGTCAGTTCCATGTGGTGGGCAGCATCTTTTTATGTATTTGGACAACATCTTTTGTCATTTGATTCATTACAGAAGAGCTTCCAGGTACTCCCCCAACACATATTAAACAGTCCCAGAGAGCATCACAAGAAACAAAGAGTGCAAAGTCAAGTGCTCAAAAGCTGGGAATTATCAGCAACCTTAACACAGGCTCCTTGTGCAGCTGCAGCACCAGGCAGCCAACCCCCATCTACACCTCAGCTTTTTCCACAGAGCCACTGCCTCGTGCTTCACCCAGGATGAATGCTGTCCACATCAAGAGCAGCTATTCAATATTTTGTTTTCTCCCCTTTGTTCATTGTGCCATCTCATGCTTTATTTACTTCACATCATTCAAACACTACTCTGGAGATAGAATTACTAATTCCCTCCTCCTCTTTTCTATGGAGTTAATTCTCTAGCTTCTAATGGCTTCACAAACAATAACAAATCTAATTTTCACAGCAGCTCTGAGAAGCCAGAGGGTGTGTGGGGGGGGTGGGTGCTGATTTTGGTTCACATAAAATCACCATGTGCTGTGCAGGAGATCGCTGCGTGTTGGCCTGAAAACTGCCTGAGGCACTGACTTTTCCTTTGCATGGTAAAGTGCCACGTGTATCAATAAATCCATACAGAGCAGCTGTAACATTACAAGATGACTTAGTTTTTCTGAACATCGTGCCACAAAGACCTCCCTTAATGCCATTTCAAAAATGCCTCCTAGAAGTGAGAAAAGATTTCCTGCTACTTGCATGGGTACAGACAAACCCCACTCAAGTGCAAGGAATTCCTGTTCTCTGGACTGATCAAACCCTAGAAGCTAATGGTGCAGATTTTGTCAGAAACAGGCAAACTCATTCAAAAGTGTGTTTTCCACTAGTTGAGAGGTCTAGAGGCTTCTTCATGCCTGGTACTCTCTCTTTAAAAACCTTTTTTTGCAAGCCACATAGAAATGATGCTATAGATTGCCAGGGATTTATAGGTATCAGTGGTGTCAGTGCAGTTTTAATCACAGGATAAATGTGGCGCAAAATAGGATTTTTAGGCAACAGTCTCTATTCTGGATGAATGTCACAGACAAAATCAGCAGGGTGATTCTGTAACCTCTTTGCAGAAACCATTTACAGTGTTTGATATATTTATATATGATACCTCAGAGAACATTTTTTAGTGTCAGAAGAGAAAATCTTTTGCAGTGGGCTTGAGATACTGGTCAAACCTTGTTAATTAGTCAGGCTGTCAGCTTGTCAGATGAATTATATGGATCTGCAGGTAATAGCTCATTAACAAGAAATAGCTACTGCTAATTATAACAAGGTCATGAAAGCAATATCATTCCAAATTTATGAAGGAATTAAAAATAATAAGGCAAGTGTCTTTTCATCTGAATGCAGATTAAATGATTAGTAAATGTCTTTTCACAGTATAAAGTAGTTGGTTCTGGTAGGTGAAGTTGTAGCTAGGTACTTCTTTTAATGGAAGATGAGAATAAATTAGAGAGGCCTCACTAATTTAACTTCACCCACTATTTAACCACACACATCGATTCACAAGTACTACTCAGCCCTTACTAGTTATCCTCTTACTATTTTCTATGCCAAGACCTTTGTAAATAACCATGTGCGCAATTACAGAATTTTGCTTTCCAGATTAGCTGGTAAATGGGTTTAACTGCCACAAAATATCACGTTTGTAGTAAATTACTCTACTCTGTAATTTGGTTTAGCCTAAGGTAACGACAAATGTAACTTCTTTCAAACATACAATTTACAATTTGCACATAGGCAAATGTTTGTAGATTTAAATGCTCCTGGAAGTTTCTGTTTGAGGTTCTGAAACCAGCAATATTGATGTAGCACACAAAGGATGAAGCACTAGAAAGAGGACACTCTGCTTTTTGGGGGATGGAGGCAAAAGTCACTCCAGTCCCCTTTTCCTCCTGCATGACACCACTTTGGAAAACTGCTGAAGTCCACTCTTCCCTTCTGCAGGACAAAATTCTGGGTCATATTAAATCCCATAGGAAATTTACTACTGATTTCAGGAGGGCACAGAATTATAATTAAATAAACACATTTAATACCTTGCTGTGAGCAGAATCATTGACATTCTGCTAAAATCCACAATTCCTGGGCAGTTTAAAAGGTTACAGACCCTAAATGTCAGCCTGGCCATCAGGCTAAATGGTACTACCCCGGTAACAGAGACGACAGAATAGGTGGCAGATCTGTGATTCTCCATCACATTTTACAGCCTGACACATAAGTTTCACTTGCCACCATCTTCCCTTTACTATAATAACCCAGGCTGTGAGCTGCAGGGGCTGTCCTGTCCCATCTTGCTGTGGGCTCTACCTCCAGCAATGAAGAGCCTCGATTGCTCAGCACCCACAGCCAAAACTCACAATTCCACAAACAGAGCTCTAGTTGTCACTCAGGATCCAAGCAGAAGCCATGTCCTGCACCCTGGCAGGAGAGAAGCAGGGTAGTCAATCTGAAAGACACTGAAAATTTTGGTCTCCAAAACAGTTACCACCTTTTTTTCTAGTGGACCTAGCTGTGGGCAGTGGTTTCTTCCTTGTGGCTAGTATGGGTAGAGAGGGAGCTGATAAAGCATTTTCAGGGGCAGTCTGTAATGTCTCAGTGACAAATTCCATCAGAATTTGCACAATAAAAGGTAGCTGTTATATATTTTTTCATTACTGATCTTAATACAAAGAGAAGCAGCAAATTGGGACTTTCATTTTGCCTCATGATTACAGAAATTTAAATGCAATCTCCTGTACCTGAAGGTCTCTCCATATACTGACCAAATCCAAAGACAACACATTTCCTCTATGAAATGTAAACATAAACCAGTTCAAAATCTGTCCTGAAGTTCCAATCTCTAATATTTTTAACTATCCCTCCTGAACACAGAACTGTTTCCCTGCCAAGGAATTCTGTAGGGCAACAAAGCAAAAAAATAACTTGTTTTGTATAAAAATGGTAACATTTTTAGAACATGGAACCCTCCTGGATAGTTTTCCATGAGGATTAAAATGTCTGTTTGGAACGTACAAGCTTCTAGAAAATGTTTCTCAAAATATTCAAGATAATTGTTCATTTCTGCTGCCTTGGTGGGAAGTATTCCCATCGAATTGAGTCTTAAGTACTAAAACAAAGCAAGCTCATAAAACAATAGAAAAGCAGGCAGTGCATGGATTTCAAAACCAAAACCAAAACTCACTTTACGTCTTAGGAAAGCTTTGTAGAAATGTGCTTAGTACAAGTTGTAAAGAATTAAAACTTCACCAGCATTAGCAGCCAAGAAAGCCTCGTTTCTTTTAAAGATGAAAAGGCAGAGCCAATTTCAAACTACACTTGTTGCAGGATAACATATATTACAAATAAAGAGAAAGCAAGGGACTGAAGTTATCCCTGGACACCAGATATAGTGCACGTTTCCAAAGTGCTTTTGTGTGTACAACAAAACATTCTCCTTTTATGTAGTCCCATTTCAGTTGTTTGAAACACTACCTCATTTTCTAAGTTACTAAGAAAGACAATAAGCACAGTGATGATGATCTCCAGTGCAACTGAGCTCCCAAATCAAATTGGGAAATTATTGTTCCTCCTGGCTGTGCATCATGCTTCTTAAAGAAATTCAGTGCTTTACTTGCAAAACTTTCCATTACATTTGAAGAATTATTCTCTTGGTAACTTTTTCCATCACTACCTACCACAAGAAGTTATGTAACCTGAAACAATACCGATAAAATAAAAATACAGGCTTTTCTTCTGCACTGCAGACCTACCATGGGGTGTACCTCGTCAAAGGTGCACAAACTCCACAAAGCCTTAACACTTACTCTGGTTATGGATCTATCTGCATTAGGACTGACAGACCAGCACTGCTGAGGTCTAAATGTTCTCCAAGGCCAAACTTGCCTTTTCTGTAAGGATCTCAAAGAAGATCTCAAAGAATTCAGGAAGGAATTCACCGTTTGGATTTCACTCCAAAGTGCTGGGTGCTGGAATCCCACTTTATGCAAAACCCTGTGTGTTTCGGGTTGTGCAACCAACAGCCAAAAGTTAAAAAGAAATAAGAAACAATTTCTTTCAACGTAAACATTTAAGGCTTTTCCATTTGCTTGAGTACCAGCTTCTTGAGCGCATGTCACTTCTGTCAACTACAGGTCCACAAACACCCTCTCACATCCCTCAGTGTCCTCCCCCTGCCCACCGAGGGTCTTGCAATTTGCCTATAAAAGCAGAGCTCTGTTCCCAGCCAGAATCCTCCAAAAAGAAGCTTAAAGGAGAGAGGCTTTCTATAGTGAAAGTCAGATTAGGACAATGCTCTGGGTTTTTTATCTAGTCAATTTTACAGTATAAATAGTAACATATTTATCATTGCTTCTATCACAATCTGCCAAAATACCCCGTGTACCTACTACAAACTGCTGTAGCACTATGAAGTCGAATAAGCAGGAATAATTCTAGGTTTATTACTGACGTGAGGGTTTTGTTTACACTTAAAGGCTCAGTCTCAGTTTCATAACAGTCAGAAGCCCGAAGCCATCAAACGTGGCAATTAAACATTTGTGTGAAAGAAGGCAAATGTAAATCAGAGATTGAAGGAGACCTTTGTAGAAAACATGGTGAGTTCCCAGGGATTTCTATTTGCTCTGGAGTTTTTCATCTCAGCAGGATTATAATCACCAAAAGTTTTAATGAACATTAACAAACTCTAATTCATGTCTCTATTTCATCTGCACAGCCCTGCTTCACATGAGATTTGGCAGCTGAGTCCCAGGCTTGGCACGGATCGATGGCGCGCTCTGCGCCCCGCACGCCGCTCACCATCTGCCCGAGGCACCGCTGGAAACACCCCCAGTCACGGCCCCGCAGCCCTCCCGGTTACACACCCTGCTTCCAGCTGCCCCCGACGTGCTGGGACCAGCACTGCCCAGAACACAACATCTGGCTGACCCATCTCACATGTTTCCTACAGGACGGTGGCTGGACCAAGCCACTTCTGCATTGTTCCTGGGAAGCCACGACATCTTATTTAATGGCTGATTATTTAAAAGATTAAATGTGATGAAAGGAGGACCCGTGCACCCCAAAGGGGAAGTGGACATGAGGCTTTCAACGAAGTTATAATGAGTATTCCCAGGACTATCTTGCCAATTTTAAGGAATCCCTCATTAAGCATTTAATTTCACAGCATTTTTTTTCCCCTGGAAAATGTAATTCCAGTAAAGATTTGATATTTCCTTTAAGTTATGACTTTATTTGGTAGAGATACTACATTGTGCTGGTTTAGCAGCATAAAAGAGATGTCCAACAGATTGTGTGGGTACTGATACTCAAGGGGCAGGGGGAAGGAAGGGAAACTCGATCGTGAGAGTTACAACCAATTGCCAAAAGGACCACCAAAGTATCAACGTAGACTAAATTAGTGGTAAGGATTTATCTGAGCTGGCTCTGTCTGTGAAAGGTAGTAATAAATAATACAAACACCTAAATGCATATGCTTTATCTGGGACATTCACAATCCACCAACACTGGTGATTATTTTTCCCACTTAAGAAATGGCACAGCAAAGCACAGAAGGTGATCAATGTGTCTCATGGCCTACTGGATAAAGCATGACAAAGTGATGGAAATCTGGGTTTTACTCCAAGCTCTGCCACCAGCCTGCTGCATGTCCTTGGATAAGTTTGTGGGTGCCAGTTTCCCCATCTGTAGAGCACTGAGCTCCTTGGTATCAATCTTTGAGCTGGAGACACTGGAGCAGATTTGCCCTGAGCCAGCCCATCTCCAGCACAGCTGGTGCTGAGCTGGAACCATCACGTCCATCTGGATTTTTCTTGCCCTTGCAGAATTGCCTGACTATCCCTGAGCCCTGCTCTGCAAGACTCCCAGCAGAAGGTGCAGTATTTTGTGGGCTCAGCAATACAGAATTGCAGGACCAGCTTGAATCTGGTGCTGCTCCCAAAGTAGAAGGCTCTTCTGAAGCCCAGATGGCTGGAGAGCAAATACATTTACATTCAGATGGGCTCATTAGCTCTAACTCAGTATGGACCATCCCCAAATCTGTAGTTCCCCCAGCAGAGCCATTCCGTGTGTCCACCCTAGGCTTCCACAGGCTCTTCGCTGAGGGGCTGCAGCGCAGAGGAGCCCCAGGCTGACTGACCCCAGGCTGGCTGGCCCCATGCCTCAGCCCTGTGCTGCACAAAGGCAGTGAGGCTTCATCCTGGCCAGGCAGAGCAGAGCCCTGGCTCCCTTCCTCTGCCTCCCTGCCACACAGATAAATGGCAGTGAAGGCGTCATTATTTACCTCCTCCTGCTGAGCCCTACAAATGCCATCTGAGAGAAGACGTATAGGTTTGAATTATTATATTGGAGGAAGGAATCTCTTCCCAGTGTCTCAGAACCCAAGTATTGTACACTACATCTAAATGCATTCTGTCAAAGCCTTCTTGCTTATTCATACCAGCAGTCCCATTGAAATCAATAAGGCAGACAAGACCTGGCCTGCTGTCACTAGGCTAGCAGCAAAGAGATGTAATTTTCAAGGACCATATTCACCGACTACAACAAATTAGTCTCCAGTGAACGTGCACACATTTGGGTATTTTCTTTTATTGATGGCTTCAGAAGTTGTTAAACATCTGGCTCTTGCTATCTAAAAGTGTTTAAAACAGAATATTTATGGAGAAAAATAAATGATCATCTGGATGAGTGGGGCCTTTGTGTGCTAAGTAAAAGTTTGAGCACTCACAGAACTTAGCTCCAAAGCTCTACTAAAGTCAGGCCTTAAATCTGCAGGGGTATGGCACAGAAATGCAGCATAACCTTACCAACCAAGTTTTTAATTTCTTATTTCTTCTTCCTGCCTGCATAGTTCCCTTGACCAAATTTTTAGCTTATACTTTGTATGTGTGGAGTTTCCACTTTGCTTCAATCCTTCATGAATATCACTAACAAAAAGAATTGGTGTATCAATAAAAGTGGAGATTTTACAGAAAATCCTAATATGAGTCATTAATAAATTGATTTCTAACTGACTTTTACTTAGTTTATATTTAGGTAGACTCTCAAAACACATAAAGGGCAGCCAACTCTTCCTTAAGGGTGATTCTGAAGATCACCATGATTTAGCATCACATTATTTAGATGCTCTCAAAGTCACACTTAATTCTTCATTTTAAGTATTCAATAGCATGTCTCTATGAACATTTTTTACTTGATTAACATGCTCTGACAAGTGAATATAACAATGAGATTAACAAACCAGTTGTGAAACAATACTCTTAAATTCAGTAACTTCTGCCAGATGAGGAGCTATGTTTTGACAGATCTGGTGAGCTGCTTTGGCTTGTCCATTATCCACTCACCCTCCTGCAACACAAATAAGAGGACTTTTCAAAAGCCACGAGACATGTCTGTCTACTCGTGTCACTGTGAAGAGCCTGTGTCCCAAACTCACAAGTCTCTGAAGATCTGGACTTTGACTATTTTGTCTCTTTCAGTAAAAGCTAAGAGCAAAACTTTGAATATAAAATAACTCTTTACTGGTTTACAACATGTAGACAGAGCCGTAAAAATCATAGGGCAAGGGGATGCCAACTATGGGCAGCTTTGTGAGCTGGGACAGAGCCTTACAAGCAGGTGTTCCATAGGAAGGGTTGAAGAGATGAATACTTGTGCTACTCAATGTTCCCATCAATGACCTGGAAGCAAACACAAGATCATCTACTGACATATTTGCAGGTGACAAATTGCAGCTCACTGACAGATCATGAGAAGGATGAGCCAGTGAAAACGCTGAGGATCATTGGCAAGCCATGTCCAGTCAAATTAAGTACATTTTAATTTAGTCAAATCCAAGGCCTTTAGAAAGAAGATCCACAAATCCACTTGCAGGAAGGGGAATGCCTCTGTGATTCCAGAAAGGACCTGCATTATTGTGAAGTACTATACACAGATACCTACACACGCACACGAGCTCCCAGTATTATCTCAGCTGTATGAAAATGTTAATTTATTCCTTAAATTTGAATACTGAAGGGCAACAAGAAGCAGCAGGGAAGCGTATACAGTACTTGTGAGACTTTGTTAGCACACAGCGTGTTCATGTCTTGTCTTTGAAAAAACTGGAGAGAGTACAGAAAACACCCCCAAAACCTTGACTACATGATCTATATGGAAAAATCCATATAGTAAGACTACAGAAATCTCAATACATTTCATCTGTAAAAAAGAAGATTGACAAGTGACTAGTTTATACAGTGTAAGCACTTTCCCAGGGAGAAAACAAATACTGGGTACTTACAGTCTCTCTTGTCTAGCAGGGAAATTACATCAGAAGAACTAATGGCTGGGAACTGAAGCCAGACAAACTCATTTGGGAAACAAGACATTACTTCTGAATGCTGAGCCAAGCAATACCATGAGTTCTCCATTTCTTTGCTTTTCAGTTGGAGGGTGCCTTCAGAGAATAAGCACTGCACAGACACAACTTGGGCTCAGTCTGAGAGTACCAGGGTAAGCACACATACAGGGGATCAAATACAATGATCTTCCTTTTTTTTTATGACCTTAAAGTAAATAAATTTATCCATGTACACACATCTTTTGCAACTGCCAAAGAGATGCAATAGTTTAATCATCAAGCACTGCAGTGCAGCAATGGAGACCCATCACACTAGTGATGAATTTGCTACTAACAGGTAGCAACACCATTCACAACACCCAGACATGAAACTGCTCTGCCATCACTGCTGCTGAGGGGACACGTTATATTAGTGTACTTTTAACATTAAGCTGTTTAATATTTTTAGTTCCTCCCTGGTGACGTTTCCCACAATATCTCATTGGCAATGTCACACTCTTCTCTGAAGTGGATCTAGGAGGATCTAGGGCCTAGGAGCCCTTGTGGTGCTTCCCAAAGCTGCTCAGTTCACTTTCAGCACACCAGAAGACTTCCAGTATGACTCTAGACTGGCCTATTGTCAATCAGCAACAGACACGATGCTGCCAAGTGTGGACAAAATCTAGAGCTTGCTACTGTAGAAAAGAAGGAAAGCTCAAGCCTAAAAGCTCAACAAATTATATTGGGAAAACCCTCTTCAGCACTTCAGGCCCCTTGGGTAGTCTGTCTGTGGCAAACATTATTAAAAGATCCAAAAAGAAAGACTTGTGTCTGTGTATATATTATACACAGCACCTCACTGTGTTGGGAATTCATTTAACTTGTATCCTTGTTGCTTTTGTAAATGGTTGCAGATATCCCTAAATTACCCTTCTTGAACAATTTTAATTTATCCAGTCTTATAGACTTAAAGGTGATTCTACCTGAGTGAAAAATCCAGGCAGATTTTGGAACAGGCCTTGAAATAGGAAACATCCACTTGTTCTTAAATGAGACATTACGAAAGGTAATAGAAATTAAACGAAAGAGCATTGTCTCTGCAACATAAGATGTGTTCTAATATTCCAGCTATGGTCATGACTCCTGATTTCACTTGAATTAGCTCCATTTGAAAAAAGAAGAAGAAAAAAAGAATCTAGCAAGCTGGTATGAGAGATCTGTAAAAAACAAGCGAAGTTTGCTTACTCATTTTGCCTTATTTTTACAGGTAAACCTGCAGAGGAGAGCTGCTCCAACATGCCCTAGACAATTCTCTGCCTACTACGTCCATATCAGCTGTGGGTGAGCAGAGTCCCCGCAGTAGCAGTGCTCTGACACCCTTCCCATTCCCAGGATTACTGCAGCATGTGGTTTGCCATGAAGCCCCTGAGGAGTGCTTAGAACCTCCTGGGTGAAGTGCCTGAAGAAAGTTTAACATGTCCCACGCCAACTCTCCAAACTGCAGTTCAGTGCTGCATGGGCTCTGGCAGGTCAACAGCATGTGCATGTGCCAGGTGGAAACCCCTTATGTGCACAGGAAGGGTGTCACTGAGGACATCACCACAGGACCTGACAGGGTTTGGTCTCTCACAATACACTTGTCATTGTAGCACCTGAGAGTGACACTGAAGAATTCCTCTACTCCATGCAGCTCCTGAATCGTAAACTCTTGTGATCCTGGTCCTTAGTAACTACTGAGACAACTGAATCAGATGATGGTGCTCTGTACTAATTTAACATTTCATCCTCTCTCCCTCAAGCAGCACAGAATTAGCCTTTTGTTACAGAAGCCAAAGCCATAGCTTATTTAACTAAAGTAAGATGAAGTGCACTCTACTGCAAACATGACCTAGCACTCCAAATGGAGAGGTGCTCCTTCAGTACAAGGCACCTGCAGACTGTCTCTCAAAGAAAACCTGAGCATGAGTTTCTGAAAAGCAGGAAGCTATTTATTTTAAAAGATAGGTTTCTAGTATAATTGTATTTTATAAAAAAAGCCAAGTTTGTTTACTTTTATAGAAATGGTTTTCCAAGCAAGATGTTAGTCTGCAGTTCATGAAATGAATTAATAAATGTTTAAGTGCTGAAGCTGGCCATTGTTAACATCATCATTGCTTACATCCTCTGCTGTAACACAATGGTATGATTTGGAAAAAGAAAATATATAATCAGTAGGGAAACTGTAGAGAGCAGTCTGCAAAGAAAAGAGCTCCTCCACCTTTTGGGGACTAAACCACAAGCAACAGAAGCTCCTCTTGGATCAGGTTGCAGCCCTGAAAAGCCGTGGGCTTGGTGGGCTGATTATGTCCAAAAGAGCTCTTGTTTCTGTGAAGTTAATGTGGGATTTGCAAGGCCAGACTCTTCTGCGGGACGTCCTTTCCCCGTGGGGGCACACGTGTCTCAGTTCACACTCGGACCTCAATTACAGCGCACTGAAGGATTAGTAGCAGCAGGTAAAATCCTTACGGTGTCTCAAAGCCCTGGCTGGAGATGACCATGTTTTGTATTCAAGGCCTCAAATTAGCTCTCCAGCTCTGTTTGGCAAAGCACAAATGTGGAGGTAGCAATAGAAAGAAGCCCCAGATTTGATGCCTACCAGGGGAAATAAGCATATGCTCAGTTATTTAGCAACGGACTTCAGCACAACCCTTGCTGAACGGAGTGCTAACATTTCAAGTTTTCCTGACTCTGACATTAGAGCCAAGAGGTAACAGATTGCCCAGTGCCTCACTCAGCACCAGCAGTCTGCTCACGGTCCCTCCTCAGCTCTCTACATTCCCCCATAAACCTGCATAACTATTGAGGTAACTGGAATTATCAGTGCCTGGTACCTGGGAAGCAGGGAGAAAGGAAAAAAAAGACATGGTTTTGAAAAGAGGTGATAATCACAACTAGCATTCTGGCCTGGTTTTACTAGAACAGAACAGGAGGCTTTGATCTGAGCTGTTTCACTGGCTCTAACTCACAGAGATACAACAACAGATGTCCCCACAGAGCTACACAACGATCGGTACTCCCACTGTCCCCAGGCTATGATGGGATGTTATTTCTCCTCCGGAGGAATTAGGGTGGCAAACCAGCACCCAGATGGTTACAAAGGAGCTGGACTAAAGAAAGCGAGTTTCAAAACTTCCTGGAGTAGGCAGATAAATTTAGCACCTACAATTCAAACAGCCATTGATTTCAGCAGGATGAGAATTAAACTCCCTGGTCACGCACCATTGTAACTGCCCTTTAAAAGCTGAATTTTGCCGTGTGTGCAATGGCCAGGGCAGCAGTGAAAAGCGGTTCAGTGCTGTGACCTCAGATGGTTCATTTTGGCACTGGAAGGAAGGCAGAGCAGATATTTCTCTGACTTCTTTCCAAATGTGTCCCTAAAGCACTAGAATTTCTTTGGCTTCAGAGGTAGCAAAGGAAAACTATTTGTTAGATTGACTGCTGCTATTTCATCTATTTAATGTTGCTGGTATAATGTCTCTACCCATTTTGTGACTTGGTTCTTATTTATGCTTGTAAATCTGTGCTTAACATTTTACATTATTATAGAAATAAGCTTCTTTTAAATGTTCTGCTACTTTTTATTTATTTTTATTAGAACATGCAAATCCTCACTGGCTTAGTTTCCAAGCGAACATATAACTCCCAACCCTTTATGCTTCTGAAATAATGGTTTTATTGTCTGTGGCATTTTGCAAGTTGTTTTTTTCTTACAGCCTCATCTTCTGGGTTTACTCGTCCCATCACAAACTGCCTTACTGGTCACTCAGGAAGACGAATTCAGCAATTACAGGATTTTTCATTAGTGGACTGAGGCACTCTTGAACCACTTCTTTAATTACATGCCAGAGTTACCAGGGCTCTGTCCTCTGCTAAGGCACCGTGTTCATGCAGAAGATCACAAAGAGCACCTGAATTTCTGTTCCTCCACCCTGTCGCAGGGGAAGTACCACAGATGCCCGCCCACCGGCTTTACCTCACCAGCCCTGCTCACATCAGCACAGCACATGATTCTTCAGCACTCTGAATACTTTGTTTAAACAGGATTTGAGTTCCTCTCTAGCAGAGGGAAGCAAGCACAGAACCATTGATGGTTCTGGCTGCAGGATGTGGTCCTGCACCACACAAAACCAGGGAAAGGGTTTATTTTATCTGCCATTCGAATCAGACCCAGCCCACCACAGTCTGGCTTCAGGTCACTTCTGCTTTTACTTATGCCAAGAAGGGGTCAGTGCCATCCCAAGAACACTTGGATGTTAACAAACGAGTTCTTGAAAAGACCCTACATCCAAAGCTATTCTTTTTCTTCAACTTCTGAATCAAACATGAGATTTTTAGTTCTCCCTTAAACTCTGGTACAGGCTATATCCCTCAATCTCTGTCTCTGAGGAAATGATTTTTGTCTAGCCTTAGCTCACTTCTCCTTCGGCCCTTTGAATAGCAAACCATAGTCAGTGTCTGTATAAGAAATAGTTTCTCTAGCTGTTGAAGGCTGCAGCTCACCATTTCTCTTTCTTAGGACTACTTATTTAGCAGCTCCCTTCCACCTACAGATTTCTTCTTTAAGATTATTCATATTTTTCTCTAGGGAGAATGATTTTGGAGGAGCTGTTCTTGACAGGAGAACAAATGTTTAAGACCTGAAACCCATTACTTTTACATTCCTCGCAAGAATAAGAATTCATCGTCACCTTTTGTAACATAAGAACTTAAATCTGACTTCACAAAAGTAGAAAATACCTTAGGAAAAGAAGAAAAAGCCAGGAAGAATGCTTCTTCCTCCTCAGTCTCCTCATTCATTTAACTACAGCACATCTCAAGACTTCTGAAATAAATTTTGACAGCATCAAAACTCAACCTCCCAGAATCCCTGATTTGCAAAACAGTGACGCATTACATGGACAAACTGGAATTATGGACTGCCACCAGCCAGCACAGCAGGAATTCATTTACATTACTCTAGCATGAATTTAAATTAAACGCCACCTCATTATGCACATTCCAGTACACAATATTAATGCAGTGCTATTAATAACACTTACAAAGGTTTGGGCCAACCTAATTCTAAGATTCATCATAACAAAACAGAGCATATTGAGCAACTCCAGAGTACATTTGTTAAAGTATCTGAGTGAATTAGTACTTGGTGTTCCATTGATTTTTCCCACAGATGTCCAAATCACTGCTGTATATTGCCAAACACCATGTGGCTAACGCATCCCTACACTGAGTAAAACACCAGGCACCCAGTTAAGTTAAGCAACTGAGAATGTCTGATTTTAAATCTGTTTGAGGAGAGAAGTTAAATGCATGCTAACAGCCTTTGCTGAGCAGGGAAGTACTTTCCTGGCTGCCAGGGAGCCCCTCTGGATACATCAGAATAAACACATAAACCAGGAGGGAAGTCAGGTCACATGTGCAGTCCCAAAGGAGCTCAAACAGTTAATTTGAGGACACAGGAGTTTCATGGTACTTTGGTAAAATAACAATATTATGATGTTTTCACATATCAATGCATACTCACGTGGGATTGCCTGTGTTCTTATCCCCAAGACATGAACTGTGTCAGAAGGATGACTAATACTGGCCTGAGCATCTGGCTTGATATTTGAAGGTCTTTGAAAACCAGGAATGAGGTGCCAGTTGCCTTCCCCTCTAATTCTGTACTGGACACTAAAAATGAAGGATGCTCCACTACCTTCTCCAAGCTGCCCTGTCTTCAGGGAGCCTGAGCTGAACTAAGTAATGGGTCCTGCCCTGGGAGTAGTTTGTGATTGCTCTCAGTCTTTTGTGATTACAGCTGGCAAGGTTCTTCCCTGCCAACAGGATATAATGGCAAATTCTTCCAGTGGAGATGCAACTTCTATTTGCAAGTGCCCTGTGGTAAAAGTACCCAGTATTTTCACATTAGAACCATCCAGGCCTGATAAGCTCCTCCATAACAGTAAAGGACACTTTTCTGAACAGTCAGACCTAACTTAGTGCTTCCACTAATACAAACACATATTGTGATGTAGCAACCAACCAGTCCCTTCTTCACCTTTTCCTCCACCAGCATCTTTTAACAGTCATAATTTTCAGCACACACTTGATTTACTCTGGGCAGCTTTTTTACATATTAGAAGTTTGCTACAAGAGATCTTGGACTCAGTGCCTCTTCATTTTATTATAGCAGAGGGGAGAGCCATCTAAAGCCTCTTCATATCACCAATTGTGTCAGTCTGTAGTTTTTATCTCCCCAGACAACTGCCACCACTCGACAAAGAGGCTCAGGAAAGATGACATCCATTCGCTAACGCTGACAGCTCTAAAACAAGGTTCTTAGGACTGCAAAGAGAAAGACACCTCCAGGATTGGTGCACACTAGTAATCAAGTGAGCTGCATGTTTCTTTTTAATTCTCAGCTGTCTGTAGGCTTTTCCTTCCCCAGCACTGCATCCGACAGCTGATGGATAGAGATTAGGTGCCACTCACAATTAAAGCCGCAGGAAAACTAGAAAGATCATGTTTCTTTTGATGTCTATCTCTCACGCTCTGAGCTTGTAATCAAAAGCCCATTTAGTAGGATACAAATATCTAGACAATGATGACAGCTTACCAAAAGCTTCACAGTGTTGGGATTTAGCATAAGATGAAAGCCTGAGAGTAAGAAGATTCAGATCCTTCTCTATTGTACTTTACAAAATGCTTAAGTGCCCCCTAAGTACATGTGCCTCTTGACTCTGAGAGCCCATCTGGCCTGTTTGACACATGCTCTCTGTGTCCTTGCCCTTTAAATGGTGACAAGGCATCAGGACTGGGCAAAGAAGTCCCACAGTGCCAGGCACCATCCTGTGTCTAAGATGGAAGAGGTGAAGGCTGTGGGGGGGCTGAGCTGTTTGGGAGGAAGATCAAGTCAGGACTGGAATTGCAGTGGAAGAGTGGGCACAAAACATCTCTGGGGAGCTGCCAGGGTATGGAAAGGGTTGAGCTGTGTGCTTGCTCTTGCTACTGAGACACACATTTACGACAGTGGCAGTTGTGCCATTTCTATTGCTTTCCAGAGTCCTGCAGCTCTGATATCGAGTGGATCTCTCCCAAGTCCCCGCTGCAGCAGTTCCCACTTCAGTGTGCTCGTGGGAAAGTTCAATCTTCATGTGAAAGTGGAGAGACTCTTGAGGTGCTCAAAATGTTACTGCAGAGGTGGAGACAGCCCCAAGGAGGGAATGAAGAAGAGCAAGGAGAAAACAGAGACCTAGTCTGGACCTGGGCAAGCCAAGGGGAGCTTTTTCCATTAACCTTCTGAAGAGCAGGCTCTGGCGGGGCAGGTGAAGGGTACAGAGTTGTGGAATTGGCTTGAACATTTCCTGCTTGCACTATCTTCCTAGCTGCACTGTTTTCAACTACTTTTTATTAGTCACTCTTGGATGACACATCCAAGTCTATTCTGTTTTACGATTCCCTTGGGATGACATAATCGCATAAAAAATAGGGAGGTTGTTCATGTCTGATGGGATGGCTGGGTGATTAACTCATTCACAAGCGTTTTAAAGGCAATTTTATAAATGCATGTAAAGGCCTTTGTCTCCAAACTTGAAAAGTCTATTTCAGTGTGTGTACACACTCAGGCTGAGTCACTCCCTTTCTGCGAGTCAGCGAAAAGACATCCCATTATAGGACACTGAACTCGTCTCTATTTGCTGGCTACATTTATAGTTCAGAAAGACTCTGATTATTTATTTATTTTTGCCCGCCGTGCAGATTTAGCGCCGGGGACAAACGAGCTAGGTGACACCAGTGTCATGCCTGCCCAGAAACTATTTTTAAACCCCAGCCTTTTAAACCCAACCTCCCCCTGTATAGGGGAGGCAGCATTGCACAGGAATAGCAGGAGCTGGGGAAGACTTGTTCCATCAAGAAGAGCAGATGCAAAGCCCAATCACACTACGTATCAAAAAATTCAGAGCCTCTCCTATAAAACGAAGAGGGCAGAAGTTTCTCTGCCCTACTCCATGTGTATGTGTCATGCTGGTATCCAAGTCCCATGTGAGGTTTCAGGACACTGGAAGCACTGAAATAGTTATTTGTCCTATGGTCATGCTTAGAGGTCCCAACCCACTGTAGAACAGTTAAAATTAAGAAGGCTGCTTTAACACAGAAATGCCCTTTTATAAAGAACTAGCGACATGATTCTTCCTCTAGAAGGAAAATGCATATGGGTACTCAACAGCTCTACATCAGGTTTTCCCAACTTTTATAATGTAGCTGAGACTGTGGGTAAACAGCAGTGTGCAGGTTCCAAAGGAAGGCTTATGAATCTTAGTAAAAAATAACTTTGATTATGAGCAGAATGAAAGTACTTCCTCAGTCAATAGCTCTCAGCAGAGTAAAGCAAATGTAAGGTACAATTCTGCCCCAGGTTATGGTTAATTTTGTTGTAAGAACAAAGACAAAACTTGCAGTCAGTGAGTAAAAGTGCTCTAACAAAACCTGACACTTAGCAGATTTAATTAAAGTACAGATTTCCTAAATCCACTTGCCAAGATTATTGCTATTATTCTTTAGAAGTTGATTAGGCCACAGCAGATGTCACCACTGTACAAATCTGGACACACAAGCACAAATATAATCAGAAGATGTGTTAGGTCTCATTAAATTTGTCTATTGAGGAGTGAAAAAGAAGGTTTGCTATGAATATTTTTCAACACTTAAAACCACATCAACTTACTACCAGAATTAAACCACAGCTCTTCTCCATGGGGATTATACGTCAAAAAAAGAATCCAAAAAAGGCTCTGACTTGCAAACATTTTGGGTGCACGTGGGGCATGTGTACCCTGTGCAATGCAGCAGCACACAGAGATCTGGGAAGCACCACGTGGGCTGACCAGAACTGAAGGCAGCACAGCTCACCACACATGGTTTCATACCTCAGCTAACGCTGCTTCCCAAATTCAACCTCACTTCTCTAGGCGGTGTTTGTGTGACTCTGCCAGGCTGTTCAGGGCTGTCCCAGAGCTGACCTAGCTCTGCTCTGCATGGTGACCACAGTTACAGCATCAGGCAGAGCTCTGTTTGGTGAGCTACCATGTAAGGTAGTTCCTTGTGGTGCTGCAGACCCCATTTTGGCTGGGCAGAGGAGAGCAGGGGCCAGACCTCTTGCTCTGTTGAGTTGCTCTGCACAGGCACTTCTAGGCTACTCTCAGAGAAGACCAATTTTTAGATTAGCTGGAACAAGGTAAGACCTTGAAAGCACCACAGTTTGGACTTTCTATTAACAACTCACAAAAGCCTTCTGAGGAAAACTACTCCTGAGCCATTCTTTCCTTACTGTACTTAGCTTCCCTGCAGGTCACTATCCCCAGTTAAACCAATAAGGTCCTACAAAAAGCATCTGCCAACCTGACTGCCAGTCAGTTCACTACTTCTATAAGGTGTGCTTAATTTATGCTCACAAGCAGTGCTGCTGAAATCATATTGAGCAACTCAGTGTTTCAAGAGAAACATGGGAGCCTAAATAAACAGAGCTTTACCATTAACCCTTCAAAAAGGCCAGGTCCAAAACCCACCGAGGTCAAAAGAAATATGTTATAACAGGCTTTCAGTGAGTTACTGCAAGTATTAGGCCACTTTACCTACTGTCTCAGTACTTGTACACTGGTGTATGCACAGCAGTACTAATACTTTTACATACATTTCATCTGTATTTGCATTAGCAGCACATCCATTTTGCAATAAAGGAGCCATCAATGTGTAAAAAGAAACTAGTAAAAAAGTCAAAATGTTTCCCCTCTGTTTAATAAATGTAAATTTATTTAACACTAGTGAAATGCAGTTTGTACTATCAATCTGCAAGGCTGAGACCAAAGAACAATTTTTAAGACCTTTCCTTACATTATTAAAGTGCAATAAATAAAAAAAAAATACAGTTTGCAGGGAAGCTGCTATTGTATCCCATGTAAATGTCTTCTAAGAGGATTTTCAAAAAGCACCTATGCAATCTGAAGACTCTCTGGTTTCTATTGAAAAATCTTGGATATTCATACTTCTACAGCAATTGGATTTGTGTTGAAAATCCCATCCCTCTCAGCCTGTGAGTTTCTCTGATAAGCATGATTTTTTTTTTTCCACTCCACAAGTCCTGTCTTTCCTTTTACTGTCATTAGCTAAAACCAATTCCTGCCGAGCACTGTACTATCACTGCTTCTGATACACAAGCTGAATCAGCTCCTGGATGTCTACAGGTATTTTCTTTTTTAATTCCATTCTCTTTTAGCTGAGCCGCTTCATGCGGTTATTGTGATTCCCTTCAACAACGGAGGCAGGACTCTCTGTAGCAAGGTACAATAGGTTTGGTGCGATAATAAACACTCTTTTCAAGACATCCCAGCTTCATTCAAATGAAAAGCACCCACTTTGGAAAGACAAAACCCAAAGGTGATTATTACCTGACTTGAAAACAACAAAAAGATAAGAAACAAATTGCTCATATGGGATTCAACTCATATTTAAAAGGTAAAAATGCAGGGAAGGTTGATGCCATTTAAAGTTTTACTGGTTCCAAATGAAGTCTTAGACATTTGAATTAAATGATGCATCTGTATGCAGGAAATATCTAAGATTAGGAACACGATGAAGACATCAGCTCTTGCTACAACAATAAAATAAAGTTTCACATGCAAACTACTGAACAATATTTAACTGTTGTGGAACAGATTTCCATTTAAAAAGCCAGAGGAAGTGTAACTGTATAGCAAATATCATCCTAAAGTTTACAGGCAACTCTGGCCCAGTGTTTACCAGTAACAGAAAATGGACCAGTCAGCTCCAAGGTGCTGGATGGTCTCCTTCCTGCCCTGGGTATCTCCAAAGCAGGCGAGCCTGTGGTGCTGCGATAGCTGCGGTGGAGCAGAGCCAGGTTCACAATATACCTGTGAGCAGCAGCCACAAAAGGAGTGCTTTTGAACAACAGATAATCCAGCTCAGGATTAACAACTACTGTGTAGCTGCGGAATTTACTCAACTAAACACAAAGCTGTCTGCCCTCAATCCAGCTTTTAAACAGCTTTTGGCTTTTGGCCCGTTTCCACTTCGTGGGTATTTTTAAGATGATTGATCTCTTCCTTAATGGAGACAAACCCATTTCCTCATCACAAAAAGTTTCTTTCCTTGGCCAGCCGAAACCCTCCACATACTTTCTTAGTGCTACTGACCCTACATCCCAGAGACTAGTGGGATTTGGCAAATTTACATTTGCAAAGAAGGCAACATCCCCAAGTTTGTCCTTATCTGGGATCACGAGGTCTTTTTAAGAGGTATCTTGATTTGGCTCCAGACAACAAATCCACTGTGAGATAAATCACAACCGGCACTAGCTGGTATCTATACTCTTCACGGGTCAGATGCTGGGATGAAGTACTTTGCTAACAACAGAGCAAAAGCAAAAGTTTAAACCTGTTTTCTCCTACAGGTGACCTGTGGACTGGACTCAGAGAGCTGCCTGTGCCCCAGACCAGTCTCTGCCTGGCCACCTGGATCAGAGAGGCTGGATCCAATGGTGTTCACCCATGTAGGCAAGCCCCAAGTAGCAGCAAACACAATACCTCTGAGAGGCTGGATGTTCATCTGCACTGTCAAGATTTATAGTTTTGGTGAAATTGAAGAGATTTTCTAGTGAATGCCAAATGATACATTCCTGAAATCAAGGTAACTTTCCAAACTACCAAGTTTTTGTTTACAAGCACTCGCTAAACAGAATATTGTATTTTGCTTTGTTCCCAGATACTTCTGGGTTGCTTGGATTTAAGTTAATTGTTCATCCAGGGCACACTCCCTTAGAATAGGAAATTTGAGTTCAAAGGTTACATTTTACCCAAATTAAATGAAGACAAATGAAAACAGTGTTTTGTAGTGGAGAGTGCCCAACAACCTTAGGGAGGCAACAATGTGAGCACTGCTTATAAAATAAAGAGTTTATTACCACTTTTTAGCACCATTTGGTGAAGGTGATCAAGCACAAAGCATGTGCCAAGTATGCTGCAGCTGGAAAGAACTAGTAACAAAAATATAAAATTTCACATTGGTCACATCGGAAAGGAAACTGCCCTGGACTTATTCCAGCTCTGGGGCTGGGAGGACATTCATCACTTTGTCAGGTCATGCTGGACAGTCCTTGTTCTGTCAAATGAGCCAGGATACGCTCCTGATCCCAAGGCTGAGAGCTGAGTAAATGAGCCATGTTCTGGGAAACTGGTTGTGCTGCCTTCATAGATAGTAAACAAGTTCAGCAAATTTAAGTAATGAATTTGTCGCCGTTTGCAAATGCCAAATGTGGACTTCAAATCAGACAGCTAGGAATGTATGACATGCCTTCTTCACTACCAATACAAATGTGTTGATAACGTCAGTTTTACTCCAACTGTCCATAACACATTCCTGGATACCAGAAAAAAAATGAACAACAAACCCAAACCACAGAACACAAGGGAAAGCCATGAAGTGAGTGTCATTTCCATTAACAAACTTTGAACCTGGATAATAGCAGTCACATAGAACTGGGTTTTACCACACAAAGAAATAGTTCTGAGGTGGGTAAGTCATGTTTTGGATCTCTAGCTGACAGCACAAGCTGTATTCCATTTGCAGTTTTCAGATGAAGGCAGATAATAAGTGATATAACACTGCATTCATGTGAGCATGAACTGAGCTAGTATTCTGCGAGTAGAAATTAGGGCTCTAGATCAGGGAGCCTCGGTATTTCTGAACAGTGTCTTTGTCTTAAACTTTCAAGGTCTGAAGATATTCTTCAGCTCTAGTGTTTGTTCCCAGTGATGCTGCAATATATGGGAATAATAATATGCTTCTGTGGCATGGAGGTGTTTCAAAATGGGATTTCTGAATGCTCTGAAGCTTTAAAAGTTCTGTCTGAATAAAGTACACCAACATTTTTGGTAACAGTCCTGGCACTACTCACAAAGTACAAGAGTTGCACAAGAGGAACTTCCACTGCTCTGTGGGAAAGCAGAAATACTGATTTTAACTCTTCACTCAGTGGATCAGCTTTATGAAAACTCTCTCTAGTGGCTCGATATACTTACAGGAGTCAGTCCTCAGGGATGCTTTCCAACATCAACCATACGCATCTCTGGGTTTTTTTTTTTGTTTGAGTGTAAGCTCACGTACTTACTGGTTGGATAATTATTGGTTCATCTGTAAGGAGTGATTAGATTTGTGAATCTAACTTGCAGCATCTAAATCACTAGGGTAAATGGTTTGAAAAACAAGCAGACTATTAGTGCCATAAACCACTGAGCTGACTGGCACATCCTGAAAGCATTTTGCATAAGGCTAATTCTTTGAAAGCAGTCATTCCTACAAGAAGCTACCACTTGGCACCACGTTAAACCCTTCTGCTTTGCCTTGGGCTGTTAGCTGACTAAATGATCATTAATTCTTTGGAAATAACAAATACCTCCAAGATTACCACTTTAATGTGGAAGGGAATCTATTTTGGTACAAGGAATGCAAAGGAAGATGATGTCAGTTTTCTATAGTGTATTAATATTTGTAATTAAATTGAACATATATTTTAATGTGGTAGATATGTCCTGGATTGTTTTTTAAAAATCAGTAATATATGTTCAGGTTGCAATATACTCACTCAAGCATTTGCTGTGGGTAAGGCAGTCTCTAAACTCAGGCCATTAGTTCTCACAATCTGCCCCAGATCCAGTGTCCCAGAGCCCACCTCACGCACAGTGAAAATATCCCATAAATTTCCATGAGTGTGTTCATAAGTTGGGATGTCAGCCTCTAGGTCTTTGGTGTGCTAGATATAACCATTACTAGGAAACCAAAGTTTTCTAGATGCTGAAAGGAAGCACTTCCTCATACCTGAAACATTTGGATTAAATCAAACAGAAATCTCTTTCTCAACTAATGGTACTGATGATTTCCATAAATTTCACATTAAGATAAATACTTAAAGATACTTATCATGCGTCCAATCTGCAAGCATCTTGCACCTTGTTAAAATGAGATCAAAGTGACACATCACTAGTTTGCCTTTGTCTTTTCTCATTATAGCCAAAACTTTTTGTTACTTGTCACATCAGCTCTCTGGAACATCGATGTCGTCAGTAGCTAATGGTTGATACAGTTGATTCCTTGAAAGTCACTCAGCATTCATCAGTCTCCTTTGTTCTTTCAGGCTAATAAAATATGGCAGCTAAGACACAGCCATAATTATCCCGTGAGCTGGCTTCACTTCCAACTCCACATAGTCTTTTCATGCCTTTTCCAAGAAGCCTTTGTCAGACATTGCAGATGATTCAAAGACAGTTTGAGAAAGCTGTCATTCCCTTCCTCAAGGAGTTTCATTGTCTGTGGATCAGGCTGTACCAACTCAGAGATCCAGGCCCAGGTCCTCAGCAGGAATCTCAGCTCTACCACACCACCCTTGGCAGCAAGGGCACAGCAGCAGCAGTGTAGCCGCTATGTCCTAGTTCTACTGAAGTGCTATGAATACGGGTCCAAAGGTTTCCTCATCTTCTTATGGGCAAAGTAAGGTATAAGTGAAAGAAATCATCCCTTTGGGATGTGACCTTTTGCTACCTGGAGCAGCTGCTGAGCTGCAGGTGTTTTGTGACTGACTGAAACCGGAGCTCATTTCTTTAGAGTGACCTCGTCTCCCCACTACTAATGCCATCACTGCTACCCTGTGATCTTAGAATGTATTTAGCATAAAAAAGAAAATAACCAGAGCCATGAAGTAATTGTTCCCTTCCCCAAAACAACTCCTTAGGGTTGGCAGAGATACTATTAGAAATTCAAGACTTGCATGAAACCTGCAGCAATTTTCTATGAAAGCATAACAACTATTTTTACCAATGTCATAAACTATTCTAAACAATATGGATTACCACCAAATCCCTTTACAACTCTGCTCTCTGAAGTGCCAAATCTCCAAGGAGACACACATACCATATTATCTACCGCTTTCATGCAAAACACTGGAAAATAGATGCCAGAGAAGAGAACAGGAACTATGTAATTAACAGTCACTGTGCAGTAAATGGGAGAAGTAGTTAAATGAGGGGTGGCAGCTGGGCATACTCAAAGTTTCCACTTAGTTTTGAAATAAAGAATGAGCTTTTTATTTATAGGACAAAATTCTGACTCATGTCGCAATAACCTGAGAGTTGCCCTTAGCCCCACTGATGTCAAAGAGTCTCTCTTTATTTCAGTGGCCAGACTTGCAAAAGCAGAGAGGTGCCCAGTGAGAAACACATCCCGTCTGAGCAGAGCACCCAGCATGCACCAAAAATTGCTCACAGTTGGCAGAATCTTCCATGTAGTCACGATTCCTGCATCCATCCACCTCCAAATCTATCTGCTTTTTTTGGTACATGCATGATCTTTGTAAGCATAATACTGTGGGTTTCTGCCAACGTAGTAGTGACAGAATCTGGCTCACTACATGGCAAAGTAGGGAACTATGCTGTTTGAAAAAGAATGATGTAAACAAGGGTATTGCCAAATAACTAACACACAGGATTTGCCCTAATAAATCTGTGTATCACCAAACCCAAGAAAGAGAAGCAAAACTCCATGTGCTCAACCCCACCTTCCCATTATTGTCCAGAATAATACCTTAGAAATGCAGAGTACTCTAAATTCTGGCGGTACAAGAGATATCTCTCATGATCTGCCTGAGTGTAATATATATGACAAATGACATTGTGTCCATTTGTTAAGGGCTTAGGAAAGAGTTAGTGGCTAAGATTAGACTGAGGGATTCTAACTTCTGCCTTTATGGAGCATAACAGGGTTAGGCACCGTGGCATCTCAGCCAGCCAGAACTATGACAGCAACACAATATATGGGATGACATCAAACCAGAAGATTTTCAGATAGAATCAAATTGGGACAACAGAAACAAAAGCAAAAAATCAGTGAATACCTGCAGAAAAGCTGCCTAACAGTATTCGAAACAGCATGAAACAGACGTGATGAGATTCAATTTCTAAAGTATTTGCAGGAAAGACTTCTATGTTTAAAAACAATGAAAGTCTTTCATGCAGCAGCCTAGACTAACTTCTCTTAGGCATGGAGGAGCATATCTGCTCTAAGTACAAGCATTCACTAGTCCAGAAAAAGTAGTACACATCTATTTTCCAACCATTACCTGTAGCAAAGCCATATTTTAAAAGACAACTATTTTTCTCATGCTGCTATAGTATTAAACTCAGTGATGCCAAGTTATATAATGGGGATTGAAAAAAACAGAAGTCTGTATTTAGAAATACAGAGAATCCATTTAGCACACATAATTTAAGGAGTAATAGTCCAGTGCTCCAAATCCATGTCTCACAAGCATTTAAAGAATTTCAAGCAAATAAAGGCAGTATCACTTGCACCAGGAGCTGTTCAAAGCACACTGGGAAGGGAGGGCACTCAGAGCAGAGGGAAATGATGGTTGCCAATTCCCCTCCCTTGTTCGGTATATTGATGTGCTGTGGCACAGACCATATGCCAATGGTTTTCCAAGGGTTTCGTTATAACCAGACATTTGTAGAATCATAGAATGGTTTGGGTTGGAAGGGACCTCAAAGATGATCTAGGTCCAACCCCCCTGCCATGGCAGGGGCACCTCCCACTAGACCAGGGCCTTGAACACCTCCAGGGATGGAGCACCCACAACATTTAGTTTGACCCCTGCCACCTGTACAGCCCAGAGCCGTGTCCCTGCCCAGCCCTGCTCCTGACATGATGTCTGCAGGGCTGGGAGAGCACCCAGCAGGGTCTCTGAGCTGACTTGGCGCGACCTTCCCCAGCCATGTGGGTGGACTACACCTTCTGGCTTAAAATGAAACAAGGGCCTCTGGTAAAAGCCCTGGGTTAGGAGTCACCAACACTGAAGGTCAAAAATGAGCAGATCAGATTTTGGAGGCTGTTCTCCTCCTATCCATTAAGCTCTTCTCTGGACTATCAGCTGCTCTGGAATTACCTCTCTCCCTCAAAAAACCCTACCCACACAGCAAAACCCAACCAAACCAATTCCCCCCCTCCCCTCCCCCCCAGGCCTTCTGACCTCTTTTCCCCACACCACCACATTTACAAAGGAAACTCAAGAACCCTTTTCCAGAAAAGCTGATACAGCAGCAGCCCTCTTCCAGTTTTGTTACTACAGAACTGCAATGGGGCGAATCGTCTCCGGAGTTTTTCATTTCACTGAACATTAATATCATTTCAGAATAACCATGCACTGCTGTGCCGTGATCCCCGTCCCTTATCTGAGCTGAACTAAAACCATTTGTATTTTCTGCTTTCCACTTCTAAAGATCATGCAAGCTGGCTGGGGGGAAGCATGAAGGGGAACTTTTCCGATTACTTCTGAGTGAGGATTATACAGATGAGACCATAAATAATATCAAAGCTATTGAAATGACCTGACAGGACAGTAAGATTTATTTCATAGTTTATCTGAACACTTTTGTGAGTGAGACGATGGAATGAAGCTTGAGCGTTCAATTTAATCCCTTCCTCCCTTTTTTATTGAGTCAGGAGATGTTTAAAGAAATTTATGTAGCTGTTTGAAAGTCAGAATTTTTAATAAATGACACAGAAAAAAAGATTACAGTGAGGCAAAGACGCAGATAACACAATACTGTACATAAGAAAAAATGGCTTTGCGGTGACTTTCCCTATGAAGGCAGAGGGACAGAAGTTATTTTTTGTGATTTATCCATACAGTTTCCTTAACTTCTATCAGTATTTCACTAAATGAGGGGGAAAAAAAATTAGTAACAAAAATAAAAGGATAGGTTGGGAACCTCACAGTGGAAATGCAATACTTTCCAGGGGCTCAGTGTACATATATGAACACATGCCCATGCGGCAGTGATCGGGTATGGCCGGGCCATGCATGGTGCCTCACCACCTGCCCAAAAGCAGAATTCTGCTGCTCAGCTGCCCATACAGATACACGGACAGTGGAGTAAAATGTTTTCATTAGTACCAGCTTTATCATTGACTTCCCCCGGGTCAATATTTCACCTTTAACACTGCACTCTCAGCCTAAATCAAGGTGAGGAAAGCAGCTGACAGAGTTTCACGAACTCTTAATGCAAAATGATTTCAGGGTTGTGGGCATGCCCACTTAGAAAGACATTTCTCACTCTGAATCTTGATTTTTTTCTCCAGCTAAGAGATAAATCTGAAATGGTTAAAAAGCCAAGTTCATATTGTCTACCTCATTCACTTCAGATTTACTGTTGATAGCTAATTAAAAAAATCATCTCAGTTTTAAGCAAATGGAGAATAATTTAGATATAAATCTCATGTAACTGTAGTTTTAAATACCTACTTGCAAACAAAATATCATATATATGCAGAAATCTGTTTCCAAGCTTCTGCATGAAGCATAAACAGCAATAATTCATCTCTAAAGGACAGCTAAAATATGCACTGCTTTGAATTCTTTCAATGTTATGCACAAGGGATTGCTGAAGAGAATCAAGTGCCTTATGCTGCCTGTTGTACGTATCAGATGGATAACAATAAAATAGAAAACAAAATCATTTAGAACTCTTTTAGGACCATATGCTCAACTTCACAGGCAATAATCAACGATAACTGTAATACTGTGTGATTCGAGGCAAAGAACTGGAGAGAGGATCCGTGCTCACTGGGAAGAGGGTTGCCCAGCCCAACCATACCAACACTTGCTGCCCTCCTCGTGGCACAACTTTGTGCACTCCTGAAGACACACGTACATGTAGACTCCTCCCTTTATAAACATCAATACAGACTAATTGAAAGTCACACATACTTGCCAATGAATATCTCATAGAAGAGTCAGGGTGTGAGTTGCAAAGTACTCCCATCAGGTTCCAGGGAGTGGCAAGTGTAGATGCCAGTGCTTGAATCTAATTGTAGGAAATTATTCAGACTTTAACAAAACATATACATCTGAGTAATGGCCAGGAGAAATGATATAGCCTATTTACATACCTCATTTTTAGGACAGCTCTCCTGAGGCTGGATCTAGGTAGAGAGATTTCTGAATTATCTCTCTTTTATCACTTTTTTTTTTTTAAAAAATCCTTTCTTCTCTGCCAGGACCTTTTCATTTTGATTTTCTTCTCACTGATAGGTGATGACTCTTTCTGTAGTGTTCTGTTTCTCTCCTCCTGTCCTTCTGCAATTTCTTCTTTTCTCTCCTGCCCAGACAGTTTTTCTTTCCTTTCCTCCAACCTCTGCCCCACTTCTTATTATATCTCCTCAAATCTCTCACTTTCTCTTCTGCTGTTACATCATTCTTATTTCACTACCTTTTATAGGTCATTCATCTCAAAATAGCTAAACCATATCAAAAAGATCCTGTGCAGAGCCTTGGAATCCCTAGAAAAGGACAAATCCCCCAAATCCATTGTTTTCACAACTTTAAAAAATCATTGTGATTTTTTGAGACGTTTAGATATTTTAATGCTGGCATTATGAATTCTTTATGTGAACCGAAGCCTGCTTATTCTCTGAGTAGCATGTGGAAATGTTGACAACTAATACAGGCAAACAGAAAGTGGCACTAAAAGTGCACAGAACTACAGTTATGAAGGTCCCTCAAGAACACAGGGCTGACTAGATGTTGTCTTTATGGTTGGAGCTGCAGGTTATATTTAAATGAAATCCTTTTCAAGACTGTTAAACATTTTATTTTACATAATTATTAAGCTTTAATTCCTCATCACTGGTTCTTCCTTTTTTTTTGGTCTGGGAGAATTCCATTAAATCGTACCAATCATGGCCAACACAATAATGGATGTAGGATGTTCTGGGTCTACATAACAACATGATCCCTCTAATTTATTCTTAGTAAGGACAACTTCATTGTAACACATTACCCATGCATATGGGTATGAACACTCAATGACAGCACATTGCAAGCAAAGGGACAAGTTGTTTGAAGACAGCAGTGGCTCTGCTGAAGTTTGCATTCTTTTCTCCAAGGGATGGGAATGTTGGGAAGTGGCAGAGAGCTGGTTGGAAAAGCAGCAACTCACCTTGGGCAAATTCACTTGAAGCTAATAAAATTAGGTCATTAACAGTCCTGGGTAAAATACTGAGTTCAGATTTAATGATTTCCCTGGCAGTTTGCCATATCTTTGAAAATTTGGCTCTTGCCTCTGAGGAATGGGGAGAAAGCATACTGCCTCCAGAGACAGCAAAGACTGATAACACTACTATATGTTAAAAAAGCGCCACAGCCTAAAATGCAACAGTTAAAAGTTAAGGAGCTAAATGAGGAAAAAGCAGGTAAAAACCTATGAGCATCTGTTTTCATCAGGGTACCTCAGCACCTGATGCTGCAGATGACAGTAAAACCATCAGGTACAATGAATACATCCATTCCCAGAGCAGCTATTTATGAACTCATCTTTCAGGTAATACAGACCAAACTCGAGATTTACTAAACAGGATAAACTTTATAGGCTCCTAGGCAAACCACAAGATTTATATATTACTTTTCCTGTAAGAGGCAGAATCAGACCATACACTTCCATTTCCTTGGGAATAGCTCAAAAAAAAATTTTCTTTTTAGACTCCTTCCTTCATAAAATACAGAATGGAGGAAAAAAGCAGGTTATTCTGAACACCAGAAACAGCGAACTTTCACAGTCTATTTTCCTCTCCTACATTAAAATGATTCAAAATGGAATTTGCTAGCAGAAAATCAGACCCAACTGCATTACAACAACAACTTCTGGAATCAAATCCCCCTTTGCAGGCATTTAGGCATATGTAACTAGAGCTTAGCTCTTTATTTATAGAGAAATAAAAACAGAAATAGAGTCGGCACATAAAACCCAAGTATAATCTGATATTTGTATTGTGTAAACTCAGATCAGCACACAGGGTTATTAAAACTATATGTTACCTCAGAACCTTCATGTACAAGCACAGACAATCAATGCTAAGAAAAAGAAAGTGTCTCAGAACATAAGATATCTTTATAGTAGTGTAACTACAGAGCAGAGAATGCACTGGCATAACTATTTCAATAGAAATAAATAAATCCTTATTAAATCCCACCTTTGCCATGCAGGTGCATCTTCCAGATTGTCAGCTTGCAGCTGACAAAACTGGAGGTCTAGGAGACATTTTGGGGTGGGAGTCTATGGCATATGAGCTCTGCTTTGTTCTGGAGTAAGATAATCACTTGGCCTCTGGGGTCTACATCTCAAACGTACTCTGGTGTGACCAGGTGGTAGAAATAGGACATTTCAGCCTGAATTGGGCTATTTTCTCTCATGTACTGTTCCTCTACAGAGCGTACTTGTAAATAATGAGGCATTCCCAGAGAATTAACAATTTTAGAACAAGAATTTCACTCTGGTTATGTACCAAGGCCCAGGTTCTGCTGACTTTGAAAGGACTATGAATGCGCAAAACATTCTGAAAATCAAGTCACTTATGTAACTATGGGCTCAAGAGCTTAGCACTGGGCATCCAGCTGCTGTGGAGATGAGAGGGGCAAAAGGGCCCTCTGATCTCCTGCTTTGAGCTCTCTCATTAGACAAACCACAGGACAAGCTCAGACTGCAGCATATCTTGAATCGGACAAAGCCCAATTCTCGCCTTAAGAACCAACACTGATGGAGAGCTGCAGGCTGATGAATTGCTGTACTGCTCTATCACCTTCCCCAGTAAAAGCCTGTGCTGTAAGTCTAGCACACACTCATCTAGTGCCAACATACAATAATCACATCTTGTTATACACTTCAACTTAATGGATACAAGAGCTCTCCATCACCAAATTTCAATTCCCTCTGTATGCAATTCACAGCCCAAGCTATGTGGCACTGTCAAACATGGCAGACAGAGCTCCTGGACCTTTTACTCTTCCCAGTTCTCCAGGGTCTCTTTTAATCGCCCTCCACATACTCAGCTTCCCTGAAGTGCCAACAACCAGACCTCAAAACTGTACTGCTGTAAGGTCCTCACCTTTACTGAAGGGTCCTCTAACTTCTCATAATTCTTAGCCACAATTTTTATGTCCTACAAACTGATTTGCCACATCGCTTTTGTCAACACTGAATGCATCTCCTTTAAAGCTGCTATTAGTCATCTTCATTTTGTCACAGGCAGTCCAATTGAAACTTTTTGACAAAATTGATATAAAAAAGAATTTCTCAATGCAACAAAGCATCCCAGTGCTATTAACCATTTGGATAACTACCCTTTTAGAAGAGTGAGGACTCGGAGCTCTCTCTTCCATCTTTGCTGCATCCCCTGCCCCCGACAATCTAACTTTTCTTGGCAAAACAGAGTAAGCACCAGATACCACTGGATGCTTCTGTGAAGCTGAGACTAGAGAGAAGGGGGCAGCAGCCATTGAAACAGAGCTGGTGATCCCCTGACACCATCCAAATGTTTCATGGCCATCAGACCAATGCTACAGAGATTTACCATAAATCAAGCTCTCTGGACAAAGGGAGTAGAGAGCTGGGTACGGCAGCAGAGAATATTGCATAAGATAGCAGGCAGCACAGCAGTGACAAAGCTGGTATCGTGCAGTATTGCTCATGTTTAGGAGTTTTTTTCACCCATTTGTGCTTCAAATATATCATTGTGGAAACAAGATTGCCAAATCACAAGCCTTCTACATCTGCTTAGACTCAAGGAGCTTTTAGTGCTCTGGTCTATTCCTCTTTGCCACTCAGGATGAAGCCAACATATAAATCCCCTGCTGAGGATGTAGTACTTCAGGGGATGTTTTATTCTTGGCAAAGTGTGACTTCCAGCTTGCTGTGATGGGAATGAAACGTAACACAGCAGAACAGCTCCCCCAGCCCCTAACCAACAGAGAAAGGCTTCACAAGGGGTCATCCTCTTCCCCACTACAAAACCGTGGTGTGCAGAGACACCAAGCCCATTCCCCATCCTGCTCTTCCACAGCTACAGCACCGATCGATACCATCCATCAGAAACTGCTCCTAGGTTCTCAAAAGCAGCAACTGCCACCTCTGACAGATGGCTCCTCCTCCCCTCATCTGCTCTTAAATAGCTTATAAACATGGATTTTAACACTCCCAGCACGCAAATCATTCCCACCAGATTTCTATTCTATTGACTAGATTGAATTTAAGCCCATAAACGTGCCATTCCCTTTCTTGTTGTTTATTACCCAGGCTCCTTGCATGGGTGTGTAAACGTTTCTTAAAAAATACATAAATAAAAATCTTTACAACCCCTGATGGCTTGCTTAATTTCATTCTTGACATCTTGATTTTTTGCTAAATGAGTGTTCATTGGTTCCCTTTCCACTTTCCTTGTTTGTTGCTATTTTAATGCCTGCTTAGGCTACTTCATTCATTCATCTTTGTTCGGGGTTATGAAGTCTCTGGATACAAGAAGGCCTCGGAGTCTCAAATTTCTACTCTTGTGGGGCTAAGCTTTAAAAAGTGGTCCCTGGAATCCATTTCCACAAGGAAAACGCACACCTTTGGAACAGTTACCACATGGAACAAGGAAGACCTGCACAGAGACAGCTTTTCCTGATGTTCTCAGGGACCATGTCAGGACGTACAGCAGGAGCACATCACCTCAGCATTAGACTCCAAGTTCGCACACCTTAGGAAGTCACCTGCATCAGTGGGACAGGATAACTGGCAATATATGTACTCTCAGCTGGTTACAAATGTGATTGTGTATTTAAAGTATCCTTAAGGAAAAAACCCCACAACAACAAGTGAAACCAACACACATCCCAACAACAACAACAACAAACCACTGCAAGAGGAAAAACAAAGGTTTCTACTTGCTAAAATTCACTATTTCTGGAAAATGCTCAGGATGTCCCCATGGCCACAAAAAGGAAAAGGTCAAACCCATAAAACTGTGTGGAATCACAAGGCAGGCTGTGGAGTTAAACACTCTTGCTGCACTGAAACCTGCCCAAGTCACACTAGAAGACAGAGCTTGCAGGGGGGTGAGGGCATCCAGCCTGGGGAATATGCAGGGACCACATCATGAAGGAATACTTGCAACTCAGGCCTGACTCTGAGCATCAGTCAATGTTTTATTAATGTGCACGTCTCTCTATTCTCATTTAAAACACAACTGGACAACAAAAATGCATGAAGCTTTACACATACCAAACAGTTTTATTTTTCCCAAGGTTAAATGTACCAAGATTGGCTGAGACATGGAACAAGAATGAAAAAACCTGAAGGAAAAAAAGTAAAAAGAAAAATCACTGAGTTTTTGATGGGGCAATTGTGTTTTCTCTTTGTGAACATCTGAGAAAAGCATTCATTCACATTCTGAATAGGAAAAGGCAACTGAAACAGGTGGTCTATTACTAGATCCATTAAACAAGAGATTTATGCATTACATATCCATCTTGAGGCAATTAGGCTGATCATTTTTTTCCTCTTTTATGGCTTCATTGAAAAGTTCTGGCAATAAAGCAATTAAAAAGTAACTATCCAAGCATTTATCTATGATATCAAAGACAACCAGCCTTTCTTTTATCAGAAAAAAGCTGCTTCACTTTCCATCCTTAGAATGTACAAATTTAGAGGCAACATTCACTATTAAGACAGTGACATAATGCTGCCATTGTCCAAAGTCTGAATGGTGAATGATGGCGTATGGACTCGCTAAATCATTGTTTGCTTTCTATTTTGGAAAATGATTCTTTTAAGTTTGACTTTAATCTCACGAGGCATGGGAACAGTGAGCAGAGAAAAGAAGCTGTTGTAAATTAATTTTGAAGTAACTTCCTTGCTATACGTGTCCAGGGTTAGGGCTGGGCTGGCCTGGCCACCAGACAAATGACAGACACTCTCTATTAGCCTCTCTCCCTTTCCAAAGGGGAAGAGAAAGAGAATAAGGGAGAGAAACTTATGTACGGGAAAAGAAAACTAACATAGCTTTAATGAAAATAACAACAATAAAATGAAATAAATATATACGAACCCAATTTTGAAACCAACACCCCAATGACAATAACATCACTGCCACCACTGATGGGACTAGGCTGTAGATGGGAACTGCAGCAACAACTCCACCTACTTTACAAAAGTTAAAAGGAGACCCTTGTGCACACAGGACTGCAGTGATCCAGGTGCTTGCTCAGGGCAGAGCAGGCACCCAGGCTGCCAAGTGACTCTGCAAGTACGATCTACAGCTCGGTGACTTCTCCAAAAGTGGCAAGCAAAGAAGGAAAAAGTGGTGTTCAAAGACGACTGAAACAAACAGAAGTTTAAGCGAGGTTTTTCTGCTCCTAGGAGCTGCCCTTCCCTGCCCTCCTGCAGCACGACATGAAGAAATGCTCTGTAGTGCAGGAGCTCTGGAAAGCCCTATAAGAAAGATGGGGACAATCTTTATAGCAGGGTTCGTTGTGACAGGACAAGGGGTGATGGTTTTTAACTGAAAGAGGAGAGATTTAGACTAGATAGAAGGAAGACATTTTTATAATGAGGGTGGTGAAACACTGGCCCAGGTGGTCCAGAGAAGTGGAAGAAGCCTTGTCCCTGGAAACATTCCAGGTCAGGCTGGACAGGGCTCTGAGCAACCTGATCTAGTTGCAGATGTTCCTGCTCAGTGCAGGGAGGTTGAACTAGATGACCTTTAAAGGTCCCTTCCAAATCAAACTATCCTCCAATTCTAAAAATTTGGGTACCACAGATGATTACATCTCTCATCCACACACGCTGACACAAACTAACAGCAGAGTACTTAAGTAGACAAATGAAAGCCATTTAAATTATTTGATTATAGAATTTTTTAAAACTGCAATGAAATGGTCTACAGAAAACAGGGAGAGAGAAGATGATGTACACTGCCAAATTCATCAGCTTCTGGGAATTTTACCATGACTCTCAATCTGCAGCTTCTTAAATCATAACACAATGGATATCAAACCAGGAAGGGTCTTGAGAGATCAGCTCATCCATCCCTAGCTCCCAAGGCTGCTCAGCTACTAGTAAGCTTGCAACACCCAGCTCCATGTTTCTGCTGCCACTCTGAGTAAATGACTGTACGGTCTGTTCTCTATTGCATGGATAGTGAGAGGTGGGGTGACCTGAAAAGCCAAAAATCCATTAGCATGGGCACTATGGGAAATATAAACTCTGGGAAATGGAGAAGCTGGATAGCATTTCTCAAAGTGCAGTTCTAATGATGTACTCACAGGTGGAGTGCAAACTACAATTACAAGAAGCAAAAGGCAAAACTCCTCTTGGATACGTAAGTCAGTTTTGTGATTTTTAGATACCCAATTCATGACTCCAGAAAGATGATAATTCCATGTATCCTAAAAGCAGCGTGCACAGCCACATAATATTCTATAGAATTAACCATGCCACTGAAAGCAGCAATTACAAACCACCTTATCACTCTACCCCTGAACAGAGTGTGATAGCAGAGCACACATTGCAAACAGAGCTCTTGGTCTTGTTCCACCCTATGCTGGATAAGTTTGGTAAGTTCTGGAAGTACTGCTGCAAGTTGTGAATGATGGATGAAATGAAAAATCTCTGCTCAGTGCACAGTGAGTAGCCAACTCCCTTCTGTGCTGCATCACTTGCTTTCAAGGTACTTAATATGCAACTTTGGTGAGAGACATTTGGAAAATCCCAGCAAGCCCAGATGTCTCAAAAATAAAACCAGAAAATTGCAATTTTGTCCCAGGGCTTCAGTTGTTTTTATTCAATTTTAATTTTATTTTTGCCTACCTCTATCTAATGACCTCCCTTGTCATGGTACATTATGGACTCAAAACAGAAACATCTACTACTGCTGATTGCTCAGTTACAGAAGAGGTTTAAGGGTCCCGTTGCTTCAACTCTCACTAAGCAGACAGAGTTTGCACTGTGTGAATGCTCCTTTTTGAAAACAAATGAAAAAATAATAATAAAAAATAATAAAAATAATCAGCTACATCACATTTTTTTTTATCAGGGGCTGCAGAACCACTTTGTTTGCCTTAGCACTTTGGGTAGGTCGATTTCTATAAAACATACATCAAACCACAAGCAGTTTGGATTGGCTTCCACTGATCTGATCTACCATCAAATGCAATCTGCTGGGCAGAATTACCATGGAGAATGAAAGATTTGGGAATTGCACCTTGTTAACAAGCAGCACAGGTTGGCTTACAAAAATTTACGGCAAGGCTTTACTTCTGCTGGGTTAGAGATTTGCTTCTCTTCAGCTGTATTACTCTGCTGCTTCAGGTTATTGGATTGGGTAGATGGTCAGCTGCTTTATTGCCCCTGAAAGGTTAAAATTGCAAAAATCTCACTATTTTATTACTTTGTCTATCTAGTCCCTCACTCCTGTCTCCTTATTTGTATCATCAATTTATTATTACTTGTAATAACTGCATAGTAGACAATATATTGCTTATTCCACACGTGGGTAGAGGTCAGAAGTTGCTTTATTCTTGTCTAAGTGCAATGGCCTCTAGTTGTAAGCCCATTAGGAATGTATAATAAGAAAAGCAATGAAACAGTTTAATAACTGAATCCACTTCTACTACATCTCTTCAGTTAGTAGTGGGGCATGGAAGGATGAATAAAGGATTAGCTCTACCACCACTATTTTTCCCACTAGGCTGTTCCCTTCAAAGGAGAAGGCAGGATATTATTTAGAGATTACGTAGTGAAATGGGTTTATTTACTCCTTTATTGGCACTGTAAGGCTGTACACGCAGCAATGGGTCTTTATACACAGAATTTATTACTAGATCTGGAATTTCAATCTAAAGATTCGAAATTTTCCTGAGGAACACCAGTGAGTGCAGGAGCCTTTACTGTTACCCAGATGCCAGGCTCTCTTCAAAGCCCCAGGCAAACAGTGCAGGGCACGCACGTACTACACTGGAAACGTGGGTATGGACCAGCTCTCCAGGCTCCTTTCAGCTGGCAAGGTGGTGCTGACTGGCAGGTGTCAGGGAGGCATTTCTGTTTCTCTCTCAACCCCACTAAAAAGGTCTGGGCACTTTTCTGGAGCCAACACTAAAGCAATACCCGTGGGAGTGCCCTGGGTGCTACGTTGATCCATCACTATTTACCGTTCAGCCCGTGGGGTATTCTAATAATGCTCAGCTCTAAAGTGTATTTATTTTTATGTACTTACCAAAGCCCTGACTGCTTTATTTGCCTGGAAGGGAGGGTGGAACTGTTTCAGCAGACTTTCTATTTTCCACCAATTCCCTCAAGCGGAACATTGAGGGTAGAGAGCAGAGTGGGTAATTCCCATCCCTGGGTGGAAAGTGAGCATGACTAGTTATGCAATAGAGGCTTTCACTGATTAAGAAGGATGCTATATTCAGGAAGACAACTGGCCAGAAACAGATGCTATTTGTGGGCATAACTGAGCATTAGCAAATTGGCTGTTTATTAAAACAGGTGTTTGTGAAGACTCACGCGTCTGACACTGCAGATGTGGCATTCTGCTGGGAGATCAGGCCAGGGAACATCAGTTTCCTTCCCAGTTACACTCACGCTTCAACTGAATTGATGCAGAAACTAAATTAGATTCAACAGAGTCAGCATCGCCTTTGAAATCTGGTGATTCTAATCAGGGATACAGCAAGAAAATACAAGTTTTTACTCATGCCAGCTGTTCCGTTGCCCACTTTTGATCCTATGATCATTATTATTGTCTGGTCAAAAAACCACAAACTGTTTAAAAAAGTTTCTCCAGCTTCCATTAAAACAACAACAACAAAATCACCAAGCAACTCTCCCTTACCCCCCCAATTCCTGAACTACCAACAATCTAGATTAAATAAACCCTATTGATACCATCAGAAACAGGAGCACAAGGAGAGCAGTGGCTTCACACACTGAAATTTAGCTAGTGTCAGAGCAGGAACATTACACTGTCCCTGTGAGACCATGCATCCTTTCCCACAGGACACATCACGCTCACTGATACCTGAGTGCCAGGTCTGTGTAAAGCTTTCAGGATTTGGATGACACTGGCAGCAGCTTAGGTGGATCAGCTATTCTGTGTTCAAATTATGTTCTGACAATTGTTTTCTAGTCAGAGTCAAAGCAAAACAACTCTAGAACTCCCAGTGACAAGAAGATGCCATGCCCTTTTCCTGACCTGCTTCACATTAGTCTGAAAAAAATAAAAGCTTCATTTTAGAAGTTTACATCAATGCATTATTTACTTATTTATTAAAAAAACATGCCATGGTGGCAGTAGTATACAATACCAGACCAAATGTATCAGGTCATGCCATTTTTTGACACAACAAAAGACAACAAATATTCCACATTTTTGTAAACATTAAGGGGTGCTTCTTCACGTGACCAAACACACCTTCTCCAGACAGAAGTGTCTTTGACTTGTATTGTCACAGAACACCATGAAGTAGGCTGGACCTGGATACCTCAATGCTGCTTTAGAACCTCTGTTCATAATGTAGACCCTCAGCTACTCCCATTTGTCACAATCTTTGCTGTGCCAAAAGTTGACATACATCAAACTTCTGATACCAGAGCTCCCTAAAGATTTAAAGTGATGTTTCTGAATATGATGCACTTTTGAGATGGTTATGTAGGATCATGGTACCTCAATTCAAAAATACTATTTGCTGCAGAGACTGTAAGGTAAATAACTGTGGGATAGGAAACAAGACATGATATACACCCATGTTTACAAGTTAGTTATAGAGGAGCCTTACATCACACAGGAAGAAATGAATCTCCAAGGTCAGTTTTCAAGAAACACTGTTAAACATCTCTCTACATATTAGCACTGAATATTACACAAGACAGGTATGAACCAAGGGCCTGATAGAAAATTAGCACAGAAAACAAGATGCTTGTAAATTCCCAGGGAGGACTTATTAATGTCTCCTCTTAAAAAAGCTACTCTAAGATAATCTAAGACAACCACGTGTGTTATTATGCACTACATGTTGTCATTCACCTGTGGATTTCCTGGGTTTGTTTTTTTTTTTTCCACAAGCAAAGCTATGGCTCATAACCCCCAAACATTTGCTGAAAATTTAGGTGTTTGAAATCACAAGTTTGTTTAAGAGTCTTCTGACTGAAGAGGTGTTTCATAAAAGAGAGGTCAGGCTGTGAAGGGATGAGCTGGACTGTGAGATGCTGGGGCTGGAGATCCCGAAACGGAGGGAAGCAGCGCGCTTGCTGCATCTGAATAACTGCTCAAACACAGCAGATCCCCTCTCAGAGGCAATGGGTCCACAGTGAGAATAACAATTTGGTATCTACACACCACTTGCTTGGCCAGATGATATTTAGAAAAGCTAAACTGCAATCCCAAATAAAAGTGCTTGGTCAATGGTCCTTAGTAAAGCAGATCTCTTGTTGCACACAGTGCAGTCCCTACACCTTAGTTTCCAAAGTGAGGAAAGCATGAAAGGCAGATGATTTCAGATGAAATTAAACCACAAATATCCACTACACTTACAAATGAAACCCTCTGCTTAATCTATATGCCTTCATTTCATTGAGGCAAACCCTCAAATGTTCCAGCAAAGCAGCGTTCTGCCTGTAATGTTTATTAATATCAACAATTTGAATGATAGGCTGCAGAATATTACCTATAAATTTGATTTCAAATTCATCAATGCAGATCAGGAAATCATTAAGAAGAGTTAACAGTAATGTAATCAGGAAACAGAAAGCTTGATTTGATCAGCCTGTCCAATCAAAGCAGCTTTACTTTGCAAACCCTGCATATTCAGGGCTTAGCAACAAACTATTCGAAATAGTGTATTGAGTCCAGAAGCATTTAGAGAATGTATCCAAGCAAAGATGCACATGGACAATTTTTCCCTTCATAAAACGAGACAGAATTCACAGAATACATTATTTGCTATCATTTACTAAGCCCACTAGCAGTGAAAAAGCACTCTTAACACACCAGCTTTTTTAAAAAGCCACTGAGCTTGACCAGAGAAATATGGAAAACGTTTTGAGTTTGCAAAGAATTAAGTAACACTTGACCAGTAAAGCACATAGCACCACTTGCAAACTTCAGCACTGAGAGTGTAGTAGTGGCATATGCAGTTCACTTACATTTTGGACTCTGCTAAATATAAAATGAAATTTCCTTGTGCCTTTAATTAATGTGTGTGCCAGACCAGCACTGAAATAGAATTAAGTGTTTAATCCTGTGCTCCTCTGGCTGAAGCAACTACATCTGACTGTGCATCAAAGCAATCTCAGCGGATGCTTTCATGACCAATCATATTCTATTGTTCACAGGATTAGGTCCAAGCATGTTAAAATTAATAAGCTTTCCATGTAGTATAAGCAGGTAACAAAAACATAGTCAGTACTGGAAGTTAGAGCCACCATTTAGTGTGAGGCTGGTTTGTTAAACCAAAGATGTGTGCAGAGCAGAGTGTGCCTCTGCTGCCCTGCCACAGATTACTGCTCTCTGTATTTCCACTTTCCAGCTGATTAGCAGCAATGAGAAGTCATGTAACGTGTCTTTAGTAAGTAATAAAGTTACCTCTTCATTTCAAGAGAAATCTTGCTTTTACTCTCTTTCATTTGATCTTCATCAGACTGAAATGTCTAACATGAGTACAGTAAATCAAGCTCGTTTTAATGGTCAAAGTTCAATTATCTAATACAAGCTATTTGTTTCTGTAGGATAGAGACAAACACAAGGGTATTGAGGATGAAGTTAAGAGCAGCTTTTATCAAACATGGATTAAATGAAGCAAAGATTTGGTGAGGGGAATTCCATCTCATTTCTTTTGAAGGACTATGACAGCTTTGATTTTCACGGCCTCTAAGATCATGACATTACAATATTGAAATTTTAAGAAATAAAACTTATACCATCACTCTTCATTTTCTGCACTGTTGCCTTTGGAGCAGATTACAAAGTACAATTTTCTATTATTTTTCAGTGAAGAAGGAAAAATCACGAGCATGGTTAGTCCACATTTTCATCTTCCCTGCCCATGGAACAGCAGCACTGTGATGCATGACCCTGACCTTTTGCAGCCCGGTGTATTTTGAGTGTTTGCCCACTCGGCTCCATCCCTACGTTTTAGTGAGGCCATAAACAAGAGATGTGGAATGGCATGCCCAGCAAATCACAGAATGCTGAAAAGGTCAAAATAGTAGTGCTGAATGTTTCTACTCTGTAATTTACAGAATATATGAGGCATTCACATCCTAATAACTCATTCACATGACACTGTAGAGAGAATGTAAAATGGCTGAACATGAATTCCTTCCAGTGACAGTGTTTCTAACAAGCACGGAAAATGGTGCAAACTTTGACCTGTGGTTCTCTTTCCCGGAACATTAATATTGTCTGACTTTCAATGCACAATAGCATATGTCTGTGGACTCTGCAGCCAAATGTCTGTGAGTTTGCAGTCACTCAAAACCCGAAAGGCAAGATCCCTGAAGAAAAAGTCCTGGTCAGAGCCTTCCCTACCTGCACTCCTCATTCTTCTCTGAACACTTCCCCAGTACCATCACAACATCCTGGAAACTAGAGAAGTACTATCCTCACTTTAATAAAAGACACAGAGCCCTGGCCAAGGTCAGGAGAACTATGGCAGAACAAAGCCCCATGGCTTTTATCAACAACCCTAATCCCCTACTCTCCACTAAGACTATCTTTTCTACTTTCTGTCCTGTAAGTTGAACATTTTCTGCAGAAACAAACTTGTGCCCATTTCTCAGACACAAGTTAAATGCAGTAAATCAAGAAACCAAACAAGAGATCCTTCAGCCAAGTTCAGCATAGCTGCATGTCTGTAGTGGTTGAATTGATGGTTGCATTCATTAATGACAGCTTAGTCCTAGTGGAATGCTAAAGCTGCATGTCCTGGACAACCCCACACAATGGTCACCACTTCCAGAGAAAGTTTTACTGGTGCGAGAGGATTTGAGGGATTCCTCAACCACCATAAGTTAGCTGATGCCCCTGGATGAATGCCATTGAACAACTGTAAGCTGGGTCATACCAGAGTGTTTCTTCTTTGCCACTTCCTTGCAATAAAAAGAACACAACAGATTTGTCTAATATACTCCTGTTTCAAACCTCACTGCAAGGTATCTGACATCTATTAATCTATTTTTTCTATGAAGACAATGTCATTTTGTCCTCAAGGTATATATAACATTGAACTAATGACCACTGAAATCAATATAAGCAATAAATAGTTGACAGAGTTACAAAAGAAAAATTTGGAATCTGTGCCAATCTCATAGATCCCAACTGTGTAAGACCCATGGATCCATAGCCAGAATTTGGCCTTTTCTTTCTAGGTCCATTAGAAGCAAGAAATGTGCCACTGAACTGTTCTCAGGCTCACAGATGTAAATCTGGATTAAGTATCCAAAAGGCAAAACAGCCGTGGATTTACACCAGCCGAACAACAGATCCCAGCCCCAGGTCTCTGAAGTACAGCATTTCACCATTATCCCTGAGAGAAGCAGGGATATTAACAACACACCAAATTAGCATCAAAGCATTAGCGGTAATACACTTAGGGTATTTAGGGAACTACTTCTAAACCTAAATGTCAGACAGTTTGTCTCTAATATTCCCTGCAGATTAGTACAAAATGATTGTAATAGATGCAAATCCTGCCTCCTTTCAGACAGGCACATATGGCTGGAGTAGCTGTGGAGCCGTATCCCTTGTGCTGCAGAGGAAGGCAGGTCCTAACAAATATACCCCAGTTTCTCTTCATTTCCTCATGAAGATTGCTCCTCTGCGTATTTCTGTGCAGGAACGTGAAGCTTTTGGTATTACCATCTGCACTGCTGGGAGGAAGCGATTTTCCAGCACCAAGTCTGGGGTTATTTACACAGTGAGAGTGTAACCTCCTGAAGGGAGGGGAATAGTGTTTGATGTTTGGTCTCTGGTGGGAAGAAAGGGGATCTCCCAGCTTATCTGTGGGAGGAGCGAGGTGCAGGGAGGAGCCCTGGATAGCTGGAAGAAGGTAAGGAGGAGACAACAGTGAGAGTACCAGCTTGCTTCTCCAGACAGCAACAGTGCATGGGGAAGATGAAGGTGCAGTGTGGGGAGAACTGGGGGTGGAGGGGATCACATTTCTGCTGGTGTTGGGGTTCAGGGGACACTAACCACATGCTTGCTCTGCCTTTAGTCCCACCTCCTCTCTGCCATTCAGCGCACACAGACCTAGATCCCTGGTATGGGGGTAGGGGCTATTCCCCTCAGACAGAACAAGGCAGTAAGATATGACTTGGGGCAAGACTGTCACCCACCCCACACCCAGGCCTTGCACCAGGAAAGAGCAACTGAGTCTCTATGGACAACTTGCAGTCTCCTCTCTGTAGGGCACTCAGTGCACCATTTAACCACTTGGATGGGGCACCATAAACCACTACTCCACTTAAATTACTATTATTTTTAATAATATCTACAGGCTATTCTGAAGGGAAAAGAAATTGTGTCTTGAAAAGTTGGATTCAACAGAAAAAAAAAAAAGGGTATTGTTGACTGTTATTGGATTTCCCAACCAGAAGAAATACAGTGTATACAGATACATATCATCTCCTGTCACGGCTGTTCTTTAAAAGGCTCTGGTTTATATGCTTATGATTTTGTACTGATTGATCTGTTAGGTGAAATCAAAGCTGAGATATCAGTTAATTATCTTAATTAGAGCTTTTTAATTTTGGAAGACAGGAAGAGGGAGGGATCTACGATCTACATCAAAAATGTCAGACATTTTCACAGAATGGGCAAAGACAATGAGGTAAAAAGATATTTCCTTCCTTCCCTCCCTCTTCTTTTTATCCTAAGAGAAGGGGTGTCCAATTTGTTGGCCAGCAGTCTCTATGCAAAACTTTCCCAGGAAAATCCTCCAGTGTCTAATGAAGCTATAAGCTTTGAGAAGAGTCAGTCTGAACATGCTCTGTGGGCCCCAGCTGTGGAAGCCCAGCACTCTGCTGTCCCACTTCTCGCTCCCACTGGGCTCTGAGAAATCCTTGCAAGAACATATTTGGGCTGCCACCACATTTGATACAGAGTGACAAGAGTTCCAGATCAACAGAAAAAGCAGGGAGAAAGAAAAAAGAAATAAAAATCTGAAGCCCTGTCTCCTCCTTGCCCTCTAAGCTTTAATGGTATCCTCCTCAGACATCTCTTCTTGGTCTCAGTTTCATCTTTCTCCCAATTCAACCTCTTTGTTCACTCAGGGCCCATTAGGGTCAGGTCACCTCTGACTCCTCAAGGTTTTTCTCTCCTGTACTGCCCCAGCTGAGCAGAGGGAGCAGAGAGAAGGCTACTGACCTCAGAGGGACAAAGCTCTGGATTTGGACCAGCTCACAGAAACCCAGATCTCCATCTGAGAGCCCCTGCTAAGCTCTAAACTGGTCAATGCCTGGTGGAAGCTGAGTGAAGGAAAGGCAGAAGGGTAGCATGTAGCTACTGACTTCTGAGATGCTTGTTTTTCATATGTACCTGCTACATTCCTGAGTAGCTGTCATACGTGATCATTTAATCCAACAGCAAATCAAAAGGCTCCTGCAAATCCTCAGAGGCCACAGAGAAGTATCAGTGCTCTTATCACACTGCAAATAACTAACGAGACATTCCTTCCCAAGTTCATTTTCAAATCATTTGCTCTGTTTGAATCAGTTCACAGTTCAAAATGTCTGTACTGTATTTCATCTAAGATCATTCAAGTAAGATGTTTTTCAAATTACCTGTATCTTTAAATATGAAGAAAGCATGATTTAATCAGCAAATCAGTAATGATAGACACTGCTGGATTGTCTTGAGTAGACAGGCTTGGTATGAAATGGACATCTCTGAAAGATCTTGCAGATTTTTTTCCAATCATTGTTACTTTTAAGAAGAGAAGTCTTAACGAAAATTAAGACTGTGGACAGCAAACGTAGCACCTTAAAAACATCAGCAAATGCATGGTTTTTCACTTCCAAAACCACTCCTTCTAGGCAGCATTTCAAACAAAAAGGACTTTTTTTATTAAAAACCCCATTTTTATTCTATTCCCATACCTGTCAGCAGATGTAACTGTATATTCCTTTGCACTTGTTTTACAGTAGGTCTATTGATCTGCTTAATGACTAGTCCCACGGAATTGCACTGTTAAATCTTCTAGAAACAAAATCTTTCTGAGCAGGTCAGCTATTAGGAAAAATGAGAATCCTCATAAACTCCTGTTTTCTTTCCTCAGCATCTTTAGAAGCAGAGTAACTACTGTGACAAAAGTGAGTTAAACCTCTTGACATTTTCCCTGTTCAGTACACGAATTAACATAGATGTTCCTTGGTTTGTTTTCTACGACTCCTGCTACACTTCTTAGGTAAATTTCTTAAACGCAAGCTAGATGACTCCAGGAGCTGCTTATACACAGACTAGCTAGATATAGCTCCTACAACATCTTTAGACATCTGCACCTCCTTTCTTCTGCAAACACTTATGCCCCTTCCATGCTGCTTTTACACCAGCTGAGGGCTGGAAGAGCAATAACTCACAGCTACCTGTGTATCAGTCAGATTTTAGCCCCTTGGTGCTAACAGAATAGTGCTAAGGAGCTACTTCAGGGAAGAAACCTGCGCTGCAGTCCCGCAGTCAGAACACAAAGCATTGGTTATCCTCCTTTCCACGTCCTCAAAGCACTAAGAGTGAACAAAGTTAGCTGGAAAAGGATTTTAAAAACAAATTAAGAAATCAGCAGAGTGAGGTACCTACATGCCATCTGAAGACTTACAGCACAGCACAGCGTGCTCCACTTACTGTCAGAACAGCTGTGTGGGAAAACAGAGAACAGATCTTTAAAACTCACCACACCACAGCCTCAAGACTCCTGCCTGAGGTTTTGATCTTTACTTTTCTAAATGACATGGAGAGTTCTCTCTCCTCAGGGATCTGGCATGAACAATTCATACACACACTTAGGTTTACATGGTCAATCAAAGCAACAGCAAGTTTCTGCTGTAAAAAAAAGAGGCCTTTGAACAACTACTTGGAATCACAGCGGCATAAGGTTTAACAAATGGCCATTCAGAGCTTTACATGGGAGACAGACACATTTTACAAACAGAGTTTGTAGGAGAACTGAGTTAGGGCAGAAAACTCTTCAAATGCAATCCTAAGGCCTTCTGCTAAAGCCACACCATCTCCTGGGCAGAAAACCTACATGTATTTTGGCTCATACTATCAATTTCGATTTTCATGTCCTGAAGACAACTCAGGGATATCCTTTTTTCAGGAAGAACATGATATTATCAGATTAATGTCATGTATTTGCAAAATAAACATTATTTGTTAAAACCAAGATATAGTAAGATTAAATGTGCTGCATACTGTACAATCAAGAACTATTACTACATTGACCCCAAAGCAAAGAGCTAAAAAAAAGGTTTTTTTAGTTTTGTTTTTATGAAAAGGAATGAACAATATGTTTTTATGAAAAAAGCAAATGAACAATAAAAAGATTTCTGACATTATTTTCTAGGTCAGCCCAGAGATGATTATCTGACCTGGTAAAGTATCCGAGACAATGAAATTGTTTTGGACTATTTCTCTAGTCCTCTGGGATGCTCTTTCGTCCTCCTGTCAGCCGTCCTCTCTCTGGCTCTGTTTCTCCAGTGCCATCAAGTATAGTAAACAAGAAAGAAGCAAATTCCAGTTTCTGCTTCTCTCTAACCTTGACGGGGTTGGTTTTGATCTCTGGCACATTCCAAAGGAAAACGGAAAAAGCAAAAAGTACATTCATGCTCCTTATGAAGAACAAGGGAGGCTCTGGACCATGTTTGAAGCCTGAGGAACTCTTTCATCCACTGTCAATAAAAACTGTGTATACCTTTTTCATTTGAATCTTCCCAAAAAAGCTGAAAGCCAAAAGGTGAATACTGAAGTCTGCAATCAGGTCAAATAAACTGCTAAATAGTTAGGCCACTGCCTAGAGTTCTAGGAAGATTTTGCATTGCATTGTGTTAATCATTAAGGATAAAGACAGTAATTATTAATCTCCTCTGCTTATAGAGCAAAGACAGCTCTTTCTTTAAAGATTAGTTTTCCATTAGAAATTTAAAATAATCTCTGCAGAACAAGTGATGGATTAAACTCCATTTCTTTTGTAGTTTAGTGGCATGTTCAAACTCACACAATGCCTGGGAAAGCAGGCATCCGGGGCCATTTGACTGCCTGGGCTAAAGGCTCTGTAAAGCACAGAAACTTTGCTTTGATTTCTAATAAAATACTGAAGAATGTCACTGTTCAAAACTCCTAGGACCTTAACAAGATTTCAAAAAAGTATTCCAGCAGATGACCTTACATACAACTTTCCCCTCCGCTACTTTGCTTCAATCAAATGATTCCCTTCCCTGCAAAGCTCCAGCAGCTCACGAGGGCCTGCAGCATCTGGCAGAGGTCAGCCCAGGCTCCCAGCCCAAAGCCACAGGTGGCCTCCACAAGATGAAGGTGATCCCTGAGAACTTTCTAGCTCTATCTATTTGCCATTTAAACTCAAGAGGGAAATCAATGAACTTCATTATATGTTAAAGAAATAAGTTCAGGCTCTTTCATAAACATTAATCTTTTATACATAATATGAATATGGTTTAGTGGCAATAACCAAACTCATTAACATATCCCAAAAAAAGCACCATATGTAAATTCCCTGATCTTAGGGGACAACTAATGGATTACACTCCAGCATATAAAGATGCAAGATTTATATTTCCCTCTAGAGATATTCCAAAATCCTATTACTGAGCCAAATCTCCAAGGAGAGGAGGGGGTTTGTTTGTTTTCATTTTTTAATCAAACCTCTTTTTAATCAGTCAGAACAAAATGTTTTCACGCAGAAATTCAGTGCAAAACCAACAAAGTCCTGATGGAACAGGGGAACTTGGAAGAGAAAATGAAGATGGAATAAAAATGCAGGGAACAAAGATGTGTACTTTATTACACAGATGTATGCAGGGACAGTTTGCTCCCAAAGGAAATAATTAGAAGGTTGACTTGTAAGAAGCTGGACCAGGAGAGTGAATTCAGCTTTCTGGGCTGATCCAAACTTTGGTGGCTGTGTTTTGCTGTTAATTCTGGTGGGCTTTTGACTATGGCTTCAGACCCATTTTGTGTTTTCCTCTGTTAGGGCCAATTTCTGCCTAGCTACAGGCACATGAGTCCTGTGGAGGGGAACCTGAACATGCACATATGCTCCTCTCTGCAAAATTCATCTGGCACTGGCTGCTTCCCAGTTCCACTGCTGCCTCCCCTGTGCAAGCCCTTACAGACTCCCGAGACAATTCGGGTATATGAGAGAAAGGTCACAAATTATTCATATTCTCACCACGATTCAACAACCACATTCAAGAATTTAAGCCCCATTTTTAAATGCTTCATCGCATCTTAAGTACTTCACTGAAATTGTTAGACACTCGATTTAAGAACAAGGATGTGCCTTTGTACTCAGCTCAAGTAGGACCCTGTAGGGTTTCACAAAAACAAACAGCTTTACTGCAATGTTATGAGCCACTTAAAATGTTTCATTTTGACCCTGCTTGCCTTTAAACACCATTCACCACTGAATCCTTGCCAGCTTTGGTTAAAAGGGAGAGCAGAGACAAGCTCAAGAAGAAGTAAAACGCCATCGCTTCAGCACAGAGTGAATAATCCACATCTACAACATCTCTCATCATTTAAGTTCATAGTGTAATAACAGCAACTCCAGTTCTGCCTCTCAAAATTATAAATCTATTTTCAAGTCACCAAAAAAGCCCCCTTCAAATCTAAGCAGTTCTTTTAGCACCAAGATGCCCCAGAGTTCCCCAAAGTCAGAAGAACTCTCTAACACTAGCGCTTCTTGACATGAGAGAAAATACAGGCTGCCAGCTGATATTCAGAGACGTGCATTCACAGAAGAATATATAACAGGAGTGAGAAAAGTAGAGAAGCATTTTAGTCAAACACCCTTTCTGGTAAGCATTCAGAACAACCTGAAAATGCACTGGCTTACATTATCTTTGAAAAGAATCAGCACTTCTTTTATGAGAATATTTGTCTTAGACAGGGTGAACATCAACTGATCAATACAGCACCAATGTAGACATATATTACTCTATCAATCATATCCTAAAAAGAACAGCAGTGCTTTACATGTAATACCCAGTGTAACCAATTAGTACTGCCAGCCCCTGATGTTACACGAGTTCATTCCCTTAAATTGCCAAGGCAGTAAATTCTACAGTTATACATGAGAAGCTGCAAATTGATTTGCATGTAATAACAGTACCACTAAACCTTTCTTACCACTTTCAATTTTCCCCATCTGCTACCAGAGAGGAAGTTTAGGATCTATTATTCCCAGAAGGGGACTTACCCAGCTGGACATCTATAACAGTTGGCTGGTTCTCCATGGGGAACAATGGCTTTGGAGGTTTGTCTGTGAGTAAAGCTAGAAAAGAAAATGAGAAAACGTAATGGAAAAATTGAGACCAATGAGAAAGAGAAAAGCTCTGTCATGTAAGCAGTCAAATGTTTGTACACTTGATGACATGTAAACATTTATTACATAATATGGCTGTTAATCTGCTAATGTCTTACTGCTTTCCTGGTAGTGGCCCATTGACTCAACAGAAATGAGCTCTTTCAAGAATTAAATTTTTAGTACAAAGCAGCAAAACAAGCTCCATTTCTCACTTTCAAACTATGTATAATAACTAGATCTTCACCTTGCAAAGTTAACACAATTAAGTCAAAATGTCAATCAAACCTATTTCAGTGTAACCAGCCCCAACAGGTCTTTATGATTACCCAAAAGAGTATTCAGATGCTCAAAGAAAACTTGCATATAATTTTGTCTAATGAACCCCAGCAGCTTCACACCTGGCTTACACTTCCACCCAACCACGTGGGGCATCTGGACCTTCTTCTCAAAGCCTGAGTGGTGACCTTGCCTTCTGCTATACAGAAGTATCTCCATCTGAGAACAGGAATCAATACCCCAGCCTGGTCCTACCGGGTGGCTGCTCCAGCCACGAGGACAGTCAGTCACAGGTAATACTGCTACTGAAAAGCACAGACACAGGCACAGGCTTCATGACCTGGTTTGAGAGCTCAGTGCCAGACAGTGCAAATAGGTTTTGTAAGCTGGGGCTAGCTTGAAATAAACGACAGAGTATTCCTGGAGATGAGAACTGGTTTTAATCAAATACAGCAGCTTGCACCACATGAAATTAAATATTGCAAAATTACTTCAAAACTTTTCCAGTTAAAATTCACCACCTGAAATTATTTATAGTTTGTAAAATGAATTTGCATTTTTTAATAAAAGACTAAGACAAAATTGCCTTGATCTCCTCAGAAGCCTCAGCACTTACTGATGTGACAGGAAACAAGCCTGCACAGAGGTTCGGTAGCTCAAGCTGGAAGTTGCCCATGGCTGGGGCAGCACCTGAACCAAGTCGAGGGAACTTGAGCTCTCCAAGCTCCCAGCTTGTGCTCCCAACACAGCCTGAGTCACCGGGATGCTGGGAGGACCTCTCTGCTCCAGTCTGCTCCAGCATGAGTCAATGGTTCAACACAAAGACACCTTCCCTAGGGCTTTACGACGAGCTGGCCAAGTGGCCGGAGCAGAGCTGCAGCACCAGCTATTGGGTGGAAGCTGTGTAAAATTAGAGGTAGCTGAAATATTCTGATACCAAAAAAAACCCCCTTGTTACTCTACAAAACATGACAAACTATATTAATGAAATACCTGTCTGAGTCTGCTTTACACTTGACACTTTTTTTTAAACTCTTAAGAAGTGACTGTCAGCACAACTTACTTCCCCAGTTCAATTTAAATGAAACGAGGTTCCTTCCACTGGTGCTACAGCCACACTTTGCTTATCACAAAGCTGGCATTTTGGTAACAAGTCAGCAGCCAACATTTCAGATCAAAATCACGTGTGTTTGTAAAAAGAACTCTTTGCTTTGTCCACAAGGACAACACAGGAATCTCCAAAGTGATTTAAACAGCATATTATTAAGACCGAAACCACAAGCAGGGCTCAGGATGAAAGATAAATAGGAAATTCTGTTAATGAGAATTCATCAGTTCAAAAATGCTCCTCCAATGCAAAGCCACAATATTGACCCAGAAGCAACATCAAGGCTACCTGTGCAATCGCATTACTTGGGGATTAGCCTGTGAGTAGAAAATTTCTGGCAGAAACAAATAATTAATTTGCTGTGCTAATGCACTTAAGTCATCTGAATGTCATTAGAGAATAGGGCGAAAGTACAGCCAAACCTACACGTGTAAGGATGGCCTAACAACTCACTTTTTCAGGAATTTCAATCCTAGCCAAAGCTGAAAGTCAATTTGGGCATCTAAGTAGGAGATCTGGGCATCAAACCCAAGGGGCATTGGAACACATCCCACTGATTATTTTTTAAGCAACTTATGCTTTAAAACTGCTAAAAGCTTTTGAGATGCTCTTCCTCATAAAACCCTACTGCATATCCAAGGGGAGATGGGTAACTACTTCTCCAGCTTCTCCACAAATCCCACCCTGACTCAAACAGCAAGTTTCTCACTGGAAGGTCACACCTGCTTCAAGCAAAACTCATTCCCAAAACTCCAGGAAAAAAATACATTCTGCAGGAAGTCCAAGTATGCTGATAGCCAGAACATTTGGTAGGGTGGAACACAAGAGAGCACATTTTCAGTACTGACATTTTTCTGTTCAACATGTTTAAGAGCTCTGCTTTTCTTGTACTGTAATTCCTCACATGAAAAACCCCCGTCAATAAATAATAAGTTAGCAAGAGCCACTAGATCTGAATTACATTAGTTGAATTGTAATCCACTGCCAGCTATGAGGAACCTCTTCATAGGTACCACTTGCTATTTTCTTTCAATTCATCACAGAAAATTAGAGGTAGTGGTCTGGCATCTGCTGGGTCAAACCTCATCACTGGAGTCACAACCTGACAATATTGCTTTTCTGCAACTTTGGTTTGGGTTTCTTTATTGGCTTTGACACTGTCCAGGCAGGCTTCCTCAGAAGGCCTGCTGGAAGGAGAGGAAAAGGAAACACTACAAAGGTGTGAAAAATTAAACAATGTTCTTAACCGTCTCTGTGCAACCAGGGTCAGTAACTTCTTGAAAGAATGGGCCAAAAATCTCTAGAAAATGCATTTTGTCCTAGGAAGTGCACAACTCAGACTGTATCCAAATGCAGGAGTACCCCAGATGCTCAGCATAGAGAGGGGAGAAGAGCTACTGCCACAAACATGCAGCTACTTGCTGCAGCTTCCCCATGGGCCTGCTGCAAAATCTGCTGGAGGGAGCGCAAAGGTCACAGTGGCTGCAAAACCTGCTGGAGGGATCTAACTCCAGTAGTAACAGAAAGCAATGCTCTCACCAACTCTTTACAGGACTCCTTCAGGAGACATTACGATGCGTTTAAAGCTCAGCACACACACAAGACCTCGTAAGTAAAGGCTGAAATGAAGAACGAGATCAGCTTCAGAATGCAATTTAACTAACTTGAGATACCAAGTAAGTTTTGGGTTTAGATGGAAGTTTGATTGGGGGTCAGAGAGGAAAAAGCCCAACCCCCCTCAAAACCTTGCATCCCAGTTGAGTGTAGTCCCTCGAACTTTGTGAAGAGCCTCAACAGGGTTTCACTTTCTGGTATATTACCAACACTTTTTATCCTTATTTTTTTTCCTCTCACTTTTTCAGGTTTTCATTGCTACCTTTAGGCTTTTCTTGTATTATTATTTTTCGTTGCTGGTACTAAATTGTATTCTGTGTGCATCGTAGGATGTGGAGCAAGCTTGCTGGGGTAGCTGCACCCACGCTGTGCCAGTGTGCTCAGGCTTTCCTTGCTTAATGTTCCTCCATATCTCATTCCCACCTACAGCACTTTCAGCCCAATCTGGCCAGGGCTTCCCCATTTCCCTTAGGCTCAAGTCTTCAGATGTTTTTTAAAAGCACTCCTCCATGTCACATTTTAAATGATTGTATTTCGCCATATTGTTCTTGGAGAGTGGTAATTACGGTGAACTGGCAGCCTGTCAGAGCTCTTTATGGAGGAACTGAAACGGCCCAAAGGGATTTTGAGTCCAGAAGGCAATGAACTGCTGCCTCTTCCATGTCCTATGTGTTTAGAGAAAACAAAAGCCATTCTTATTTTAGAGGTCAGACATCAGATCACTTATTCGCCTTATGAAATTCACTTTCGGTCCTTCTTAAACAGTAAGGCAGTACAGATATTCTCAGCTACAAGGGATTCCAATATCTCATGAACGTGCACTTGACAGAAGTCCATAAACAACCTTTACTCAAATGCCCATTCCTCTAAGAGAGGTCTCTAATTCTCAGAAGTATTTTACAGACCTGTGCCCCTGATTTCCAGCCCTGCTGGAAGGGGAAGCAGAACAAAAAGTTAATGCTGTTACTGTATCAATAGATCTTTAATAAAGCTAACAGTATCATGACTTCTCATCTAACTCTTACTTCACCTCCCACAAAACCACTTTAAATTAAGACAACTACATGCACTGCAAACACTCTTCCTATTATTGAAGGTACAGCACTACTTCTGCAAAGAAATGTGAATATAGCTCATTAACTGTCACAGGAAGAGCTGAGATAGAGCTATCTACTTTTGTTGGTTGTTTTTTTTTTTCTCCAGACCTCTTGGAACATGCCATGCCCCTGGGCTGCTCTGAGCAGCAGTACTTACATGGTGAAGCCACTCAGACAAGGACAATATTAGATTCCCAAAGCAACAATTCCTGCGGCCATACAGACAGACCTGCTTTTGCAAGACACCAGCACATAGCACACGAAGGGCTTGCTCTGCCTCTACCTGCTGCTCTAGGATTTCACCCCATGAACAGGCTGGGACAGCTTTGACTGCATTTTTCTATGCAAGTATCAACTGACACAGAAAACTACTGAATTAAGACTGAGAGCATGTCTCACACAGGGCTTCTGTGCTTTGTCCCAGGCTATCTGGGGCATCACTTGAAGCCACAGGCATTGGGATGACAAGCTGGAAAGACATTTCTTTACCCAGAGGCAGCTGGCAATGCCTGTGCCTCCCACCGGAGCCTGGTGGACATGGCTAGAGGCTGTTTATCAGCCAGACTGCTCAGAGAGTGCTCAAAGGGCTGTCTCCTCCTCTGCTTATATTCACCCCATTAGAAAGTAATACACAAGCTCTAAAACAATAATCAAGTTGCTGTGATTCCAACACTTGTCACAGGGCTTTTTCATAAGAGATTTAAAAGCACAGTGTTGTACAAATCAGTTCACTGATACGATCCTCTGCAACTGTTCATCCAGGTGCACTTTCTTTTCCAGAACATGATACTTTTATTCTCTCTTTTTCATAGGCACAAGAAACATGCTGCCCCAGGAGATGTGCCTCAGAAAAGCAGAGAAGAGACCTGCAAAAGATTTCTCTCTGATTAGTTACACAGTGATCTTTAACAGCCAAGAGAGATGAGTTGCTGCATGGGGCAGTGTCTGGCTACCCACAGGACCAACTGAAGAAGAAAACAGCCTTAAAAGAGCTACTCCTGCTTCTAAGCACTAATGCAGCATAAGAGCCTAGAGGCTCGTTTTTTCCCACCACAGCCTTACTGCTTAAAAAAATCTCTCATTTCATATCCAAACATGTATTTGACACAATAATGAGTTCTCTTGAAAAAACACAAAGCAGTTGAAAACAAACAGCCTTAGGATATCATTACTTAGGGATAAGCAATGATAAGCAGCTAGAAAAAATTCCCAGGCATCTCTGTAAGCACCAGTTCCTGCACAGTTTGTTATTTGACACAGCTCTATTTCCCTATGCTCTTTCCTACCTTCCCTCTGCAGCACCTCACAGTACTCCCCCCGCTCCAGTCAGACTCACTACAGCAGCCACAGTGAGAGGCAGGCAGCTCAAGCTGTTGATACAACGAGCACAAGTCTCTCACTACGAGTTCTGAGGGCTCAGCTAAACACAACTTCTGAATTTAACACAGCTCACCTTCCCCCGTGCCATGCAAAGACATGCTCTAAGCCAACAGGCACCACCTGTGCCCCAAGGACCTGAACTGCTGCCAGGGTGAAGCCCGTCAGCATCAGGGCCATGCACTGAAATCCAGCTGCCGAGGATCTGAAGGGCTTTTTTCTTGTGACTCAGCACAGCTGGAGCGTTTGCCAGACCAGGTAACTCTTCTGAGGGAGATAAAGGCAGAAGGCTAAAACTGTTAACTCACACATAGCTGAGAACTGGCCAAACGCTGGGGAAGTTTTCTTCTTCCTCAGGGTGGAAAAAGACTTTTCCTCTTCTTGTGATAAGCACTCAAAGTACATTTGCTGTTCTATGATTTTGCTGTTGACATCCCTCCTGGACATTTGTTCATGTAATTTGCAATGATGAAAGGAAAAATTATCCAAATACAAAGTAGAATGTAGGGAATCTAACAAAATTGTTTCAGATCTTCTATGAGACAATTACATGCCAACCTACTTCCTCCAATCAAAGGATCTGGCATTTTCCCACCATTAATTAGCACAGAGCCTCTAGTATCATTCAATCAAGAATCTGGCTAACCTTTTGACAGCAGAGCTGCTCTGTTTGAATAGCATCCTCTGGGGCAAATAACAGCATGCCAAATCCTCAATCTGAAACTAGCTCATACTCTAAGTTAAGCTTTTGTGCACTCCTAGTTCAAATACACATGCTTCCAGGCATGGCTTAGATCTACTCTGGCATCTAAAAATCTTGGCAGGGTCATTGCAACTTTCACACCAGAGCTGAAGATGGAACTAACTGCATGTAAAATGCTGAATCAATACATTAACCAGGGGCCAAAGGTATAAAGGCATTATATCTTTAAAATATACGTACCTTACTCCCTTTGGCTTCTCTGAGATCCCAGCTTGTGCCAACAGATTTCTCAATGGCTGACAGCAAAAATGCTTCAGGCCTGACCTGCTGCTGCTTCATCTTTTATGTTGCTGCTTACACCTAAGCAAATGTGTGAGCCAATTGTGCAGATGTAAATGTAAATGTGACAGCTACAGTCCTGGCTGCCAGAGACTGAACTGTGCACTTGCAGAGTGTAAAGCTTGTCTGAAGAGCAAAGGGTTCCCACCTGGACTTGTATTAAGTATCCTCTGTGGGCTGAGCCTCTAACACATTCACCAGCAAGTCCCTCTATCAGATCAGAACGAACGCTTTTCATTCTCCTGGCTCAGCAGTAAATTACTGCCCAAGGTGAAAAGCAGTGGGAAACCACATCAAGCAACTCATTCATAAAAATGCACCTCTGTGAGGCTGTGTTAATATGGGAACAGAGCTCCCTGATCATCTCTGTTGTAGTGTCTTCTGCCATCAGGCTGATGAAAGGATCGCACCTCCATCCCTCATGTGCTGTACCAGGAGTAAAGCCATTGCAACAAAATGTTGTCAAAGGACAGGATCATAGAATTATAGAATGTTTTAGGCCGGAAGGGACCTCTAGAGGTCATCTGGTCCAACCTCCCTACACAAGCAGGGACATTTCTACCTAGGGCAGGTTGCTCAGAGCACCATCAAGTCTCACCTTGAATGACTCCAGGGATGGGGCCTCCACCACCTCTCTGGGCAGCCCATTCCACTGATCTATCACCCTCATGTTGAAGAATTTTTTTCTAATATCCAGTCTAAATCTCTCCTTTCCTAGCTTAAAACCATTACTCCTGGTCCTATCATTACAAACCCTTTTGAATAGACCTTCCCCTGCCTTTACCTAGGCCCCCTTCAGGTACTGGTAGGTCACTATAAGGTCCTCCTGGAGCCTTCTCTTCTCCAGGCTGAACAGCCCCAATTCTCTCAGCCTGTTTTCATACGAGAGATGCTCCATTCCCCTGATCATCTTGGTGGCCCTAAACATCTCTACCTTTGAAAATAAACACTGGACACTTATTCTCAATAAACTCAAACTCAATGAACTCAGAACTAGTGCGGAAGCCAGGAGTCATTAACCAGTGAGAGTTTTTCTCTATTTATTACTATTTGAGCACGAAATGCATCTTTTGGGACAATGGGGTGAAATGATATGGCAATGAGATGTGTCCCTCTCTGCCACCAGCACCATGAATATTGCTTTCTGAAAACTCTACCTAGGATCAAGAGTGCTTTAATGCACTGTTTGGTCTGTCTCTACGGGACAATTTTCTGCAAGGAGGAGTTTAGCATTTTTACATTAGCAGTAAATAATTGAAATTCATCACATGAATTCTTTTTATGGCATAGAAAGAAGGACAACACAATCACAGATTTAAGGAAGATGCTGTGTCCAGGCTGAATTGCAGCTCACAAGGGAAATGAAATTTGAGGCACTTAAATGCTCTTGGATCATGACTGGTGGTTTTGATTCTAACCCATTAAGTCCTCAATGATGTGGAGCAGACCAATGTTTGACAGGTCATTCTACTGGCACCAAGAAGGAGCTGGCCCCTTGACTTTGAGAGCAATCACAATCCTAAACAACTAACTAGCTGTACCTGTCCTGTTCTTGCCAGCTGCTCCCACAGCTTCTGCTGCAGGCCTGACCTTGCAGCCCACAGTAACTGTTTAAAACTAGCAACAGCAGCTGGCAATTCCAGGTGTGAAATCAGCTCTGAACAAGAAGTCTTGCTGCCAGTCTTCTCACCTAAAATGTCTTCAGCTATGCACACAGGATGCTATCAGAGTGTGTGGAGACAGCCAAACTGCTTTGGAGAGAAGAGCAGGAGCATCAGGTATTAGATGAAGTCTGCTGAATTCATGGAAATGTTAAGAAAAGTAGAAATGAACTAGATTTTGGGTTTGTGATCTAGCTTTCAGATTTGTGCAAGACCTTCTTCCCTCTCCTTACAAGGCAATCAAGTCATGTAGGGCTGTAGAAAATTAAATGGTGAGATGCTGGTGGAACTTATGCAACAGAATATGACACAGGAGGACACGAACAATGGCAGAGATTGCACATTACTGAAACACAGGTGGCAAAACCCTACAAGGTGCCCATCAGGAAGTAATTACAACAGGGCTGGACGTGTAACGCTAAAAAATCATAGAATCATCAGGGTTGGAAGGGACCTTAAAGATCATCTAGTTCCTACCCCCCTGCCATGGACAGGGACACTTCCCACTAGATCAGGTTGCTCAGAGCCCCATCCAGCCTAACCTTAAAAATTTCCAGGGATGGGGCTTCCCCCACCTCTCTGGGCAACCTGTGCCAGTGTCTCACCACCCTCATGGGGAAGAACTTCTTCCTAACGTCTAATCTGAATCTCCCCACCTCTAGTTTTGACCCATTCCCCCTAGTCCTATCACTACCCTACATCCTAAAAAGTCCCTCCCCAGCTTTCTTGTAGCCCCCTTAAGATACTGGAAGGCCACGATAAGGTCTCCTCAGAGTCTTCTCTTCTCCAGACTGAACAACCCCAACTCTCTCAGTCTATCCTCGTAGGAGAGGTNGAACCCATATTTTACCAGCTTGGAGACCAGGATGTCGTGCGGGACAGTGTCAAAGGCTTTGCTCAGGTCCAGGTAAATGACATCAGTTGCTCTACCCTTGTCTATTAATGTTGTGACCTCCTCATAGAAGGCCACCAGGTTTGTCAGGCATGATTTGCCCTTGGTGAAGCCGTGTTGATTGTACCCAATCACCTCTTTGTTATTCTTCTGCCTCAGCAGTGCCTCCAGGAGGATCTGCTCCATGATCTTATCAGACAGGGAGGTGAGACTGACTGGCCTGTAGTTCCCCAGCTCCTCCCTCTTTCCCTTCTTGAAAATGGGGGTTATGTTTCCCCTTTTCCAGTCAGTGGGGACTTCACCAGACTGACAGGACTTTTTAATAGAGAGCTGCAATATACCTTCTAAGTGCTGATAGCACCTGAGTGCTCCACACCTCCTGATGTGAAACATTCAGTGACACTGATGGTATGGCTGCTGCCACTACAGTCGTTGCAAGGTGGGTGCTGGAAAGTAGGAGAACTCTGTATCAGCAGGGGTCTCACTGTACTGATGCCATCAAGTTTCCTTATTCCTGTGGTTGCCAACACACCTTTCTCTTCACTGCATTTCTGAATTTCACAGATTAGATTATGCATGATCATTTTATTCCTCTCCTAAATGTGGATCATGCAGCTTTCTTTTATGAAGCACGCATGAGTTTTGTCTGAAGTAGAGAAAAAAGTGAAATAAATTTATACTAAATGTGAATTACATTTCCCTGCAATATAATTAATGAAAATCTCAAATGGAAGGTGCTTTATCTAATGAACGGAGTGCATTTAACACAAAAGACACATCATTTCATCTGCACTCAAAATGTTTCTCTTGGACTCTGAGCAGAAATAAGACGCTTGAAATTACCCTCTATTTCAAGGAGATCTGCAGAGATCATTTTATGATATTTCATCTTTTGGCTTTTTTAATTCTTTTTTTCTTTCTGTCTTATAAAAAAGTAAAGAAGTGGTGACGGATAAAGCCAGATCCCATCATCCATCTTGAAGGGACAGCTGGAGACTTTGCATGCAAATGAAAGCTATCATTCTTGTCAACCTGAAGCCTGAGTACCAGAAGCCTGCAGCCCACAACCAATTAATATTCCATGATCAATGTGACCACTCGTGCACCACTACTGCACTACTGCACAACCCCAGCAACATGAATTACCATGGAGTGGATTTCATGTCTTGTTTTAATAAAGCTCAAAGCATTCCATTACTCTTTGAAATTAAAAACCTCATATTAAATATAGATAGTGTATCAAAAGTGAGTTATTGTGGATGGTGGGTGCCAGCTGAACAAAGCATTAAGCCCCTATGGTACTATATCCAGGCAAAACAATGGGTGCTCTTTTGGGGGCTGGGAAAAGCCATCTCCAAGCTCAACAGCAGCCCCCAGCCAGCTCACACCACAACCTGGCAAAGGGGGAGCTGGTGCCATTTTGCCACCTCTCCCAGTTTGCTGTTTCAGGCTCTACCTGTGCCCTGGGACAGCCCTGAGACAAAGCCTTGCTTACAGATCCACAGTTCTGCACCGATTTTCAAATTAGAGGACAGAACTACTGAAGATCAACATTAAAAATGCATTTCACTTGAAGTCTCAAAGGCAGGAGAGACCATTTCAAACTTGTACTTTGGACATGATTAGATGTTGCACAGTAGAACAGCTCAGCTGGCTTTGATGTTCAGCAGGACCATCACAATTTCAAAGCAGCCATACTACAAACAAGTTTTAGGTGGAATTTCAATTGTAAATTTTTTAGATTAACGACATTCAAAAGTAAGAAACATGGACACTTCTGCTAAGTCATCTCTTGCCAATTGATTTCACTCCATAGGGGTCTAATGAGCAGATTTCACCCTGCCCCATCCAGCCTATTAATTCTGCTGCATTTTCTGGATTAGCCCTCTGCCTACCAAAGCTTGCTACAGTGATGAAAAATGTTACTATGCTTGACAAGGAAAACCTTTTCATAAAATGTTTCTGCAATATTTATGTAGGTTCTTTGTCTCTAATTTGCCTTCAAAAGCTGCAAAATATATTCCACCAGGTTTTGCTTTTTTTTTTCGTGTTACCACTGAAGAAGTTTTGAATTCTATTATTCACTCAGCACATGTAGCACTGTTAAGAAAAAAATTGGGCTGAATCATATCATTATTGGTTGGATGAACAGGAAAATGAATAAAAGCAGGAATAATATAGGCATGTAAGGAAATCACAGATACATTCGCTACTGTTTATGCTGCCTCATGACCAAAGATCAAGAAAATGTAAATCTTCTGATGAAAGACAGTGCTTAAAGAAATGAAGGAGATAGTTATCTCATGAAATGTGTCATTTTATCCGAGGCAACAGATTTGAAAGAATTAACAAAAAAAGTAGCATCCATAGAAATCTCTGGTGGGACGACCCATTTTCAGAGTCAGCACTGCTGCCTTTCACCACTTTCATCGGAGTTTATACCAGCTGATGAGAAGCAGAATAGCTCCCTGGTGATCACTGTGGGACCTGGCTCGCTCAGTATCAGCTACTATCAAACACAGGGAAGTTTTCTGATCCAAGAAAGCAATTTCTTTTTCAGAAAAACACAGCAAAGATGTGCAAAGCACTGCCTTGAAGAAAGATGCGATGGGAAACTTCCTATCTTTGATAAAACAAGTTCCAGATAAATGATCCACATTCTAAGCCAGGGGCACACTCTCCCCCCATGCCTCAGGTTTACAAGAGACAAGTACTCAATAATAAACATGTGATATTTTACAACTAACATATTACTTGAAAATGTTTAATGGTCAGTGGAGAGGCAAAGAATGGCAAGCAAACCTCCAAGGGGAACATGACTAAAGGCTGCAGAGAGAGTTGTACATCCAGAAAGCATGAGGACAAATGTCACTCCAGTGCCCACTGCTGCATCTCGGGGCAGCCCTGTTAACGAGCCCAGTGACACAGAGAACAGTTGAGAGGAACAAATTAACTTCCCAGTGAAACAATTCAAAGACTTTGCAGCAACAGTAAAAGCAACAGAAAAGAGTGAAGACATGGGCAAAATAATGTCTTTGGGACTATACTTATTTTGAATCTGTGTGTTCATTGCTAATAAGCAGGCTGTCAACACACCAGATGATTATATCAAAGGAATATAAAATAAACTTGACAGCAGAGTAAGCAGTAGATTGTACCTGTGCCCCAGGTCAAGTTGGGCACAGGTTGTACTGGATGCAGCAGGAACTACAGAAGGGCCTAGCTTCCAAATCCCCCAAAATGTGAGATTAAACAGTCCCACAGGCACTTCAAATAGCTGCAGATAAGGATTTAATCCTTCAGTGAATTTCCTTCATCCTGTATTAAAAGACGAAGATAATCTTTAAATCAAGAAAAAAATAGAAAAAACAAACAATTGAAAGAGCTAAAAACCATGAAGCGAGGAGAGGGAGAGGGAGAGGGAGAGGAGAGGAGCTCACCTTGTTTTCATTAACAAATCAGTGCTGAGTTCCCTCTCAGGCAGGGCTATACACACAAAGTGTGTGGGAAGGGAAATTCCCTCCTGCAGCCTCAGTGGACAAGGCAGTACAAGCTCTCTGTGAACCGTGCATGGATGTGGTACCGACGGGCTGCCCAAGTACCCAGGTACTCTCCATCTGCCTCTGCCTGAACTACTGGTGTATATACAGGCTCCTGGAGAGGGGTTTTCTGTTCTCCTGTAACTTCTCCATCTGACTGCCAGGACAGAAACGAGCACTGCTCCTACCCCTCAGCCACTGGGACGCTGTTGGTGAAGCAGCTCAAAAGAGAGATCACTTTCCTCAGCTTCTACATTCTTTTGCTGTTCTCAGAGGACCATTCACTACCCAGCTTTTAGGTTTTCTGCTGCTTTTTTTCCAGCAGCCAGATATAAGTTTTGCACCACAAATGTAATTTCTGAGAAATTTTTCATGAAATTGTGTCAGCTTGTTGTAACGAACCTGCTTGACACTTCATTTTCCTGTTGAAAGTGTCTCCTGTTTGTCATGTGTTGAAGCAATTTAAGATTTTGCTTTGACATTCTCAACAAGACAATTCAATCTGCTCTAGGTAGTAACTGCCATTACATTTAAACCATATCATTCAAATGGAACTCAACATACTATTTTGACTGCCATTTTATATCTTATCTATGATTATCAAGTACTACTGCCCCAGCTCATGGAACAGCCTTCAAGCAACAAAGAAAGTTATTTCAAGATCTCCTCCAAACTTCTCAATAATGCCACCCTGAAACTTCCACTTCTTTCTGAAACAGTCTTCTCAAGTGTGTTCTTCAGACGCACCTTTGTGAGGGGACTTTTAAGAATTTTAGCTTCAATCAAAATCTGAGAAAAAACCCCATAAATTTACTCCCAAACTAAAATACAATTTCTGACCATCTCTAATACTTCAGTCCCAAAGGATGGGATGAGTGGCTGATGGAGAAGCTGAGCACAAACTCCGCAGAGGCAGTGTAGGCAACAACAAAGGTTGTGTTGTCATGTTCATCAGATGGTGAGTGTGATAACCTGCCCTGGTACCTGTGACTGTTTCTCCTACCACCTACCCTCACGGGGAAATCTTCCTCTGTTGTGTCTGCTTTAAAATGTATTATGCACCACATTCAATTCTCTCTAATCAACATGTACGCGTCCATCAGCTCTTCCTGATGCACAATAGTTATCAATCATGTTTTATTTATTACAGCAAAAAAGATTATGTCTTGCTCATCAAGTCTTTCACTTCAATGCTAAGGTCTGTTCTCTGGAAATGTAAGACAACATGTTAAACTGGAAGGTGTGAGAGGCGTAGCTAAGGAGCATGATAATTTCTCAGGAGGTGAACAATATTGGGATTCATAGTTACAGAACAAAGTATTTTAAAAGGGTAATACAGAAATAATCTAAATACAGGATTACAGGTGGGAAATATCACTTTTTCTTGCAGATTTTAATTAATAATTAAGGAAAATATCTGTCAGCACACTTGTAAAACAGGCATTCTCTGAAGATCTGTCACTTACCTACAAACTATACAATATCATTGCTTCTTACAGAACCAGTGGATTAAATAGAGAAAGGAAGGGCTGGGGTTGGTTGGGTTGTTGTTTGAGTTTTTCAGCAGCAAAAGCAGCATCATAACAGGGTGGGACCACAGCAGCAGAACCACAGTGCAGCAGTAATGTCAGAGATGCTTTTAAGGCAGAATGTCTGTCTTAATCTGTTACTGTTCTCAGATTGTGTCTAAAGACTACCTGTGGTACCAAGCTTTTGTTGACTATTACCCACCCAGAGATGGGTCCCTACAGGTGCATTACTGTTATCACAACAAAAGGGAGTATTTAAATGCAGCTGCAGGATTGGGCTCCATTTCAGCTAATACACCAAAGTAAAAGCTGGAGACATCTCCCAGCCCTTGGTATTACCCATCAGCGATGTGCTTCCTTACCTGGGGGCTGTAAAGAGGCCTAATATACTCTACTGTAAACAGGCAATTTTGGCTGAACACATGGTAGCACTATTTTTTAACTGCTTCAGAGCTGACATTCAGGGGATTCTGAGTCACTGGAACGTTTCTTTTCTCCTCCTACATACTCTCAAGTTAGTATATCTCTTTCTGGTGGTAAATAAGCACCTTTGTGTTCAAAAGCAGGCTAATCTGAGGCCGCATAAAACAGTTAAATTCTCATTAACACCATATACTGATCTTGCAAGAGTTGAAAACATCAACACAGTTTCATATCAAAGCAATGGAGCGTTAAGCTTTTGCATCTATGAATGATGAGCTACATTACTTCAAATGACATCTTTTGTCAGAGTTGCTTGAACTAAAGACAGAGTGAATCTATTTGTATAAATTGTGGCTTTGCTGCTGAAAGATTACAAAAATATATGGTGCTATCCTTAAGTCTCAAACCATTAATATAGTTAAAATATGCCATCTTTTCCCAGGAAGAACTAGCAAGTCCTTAAAACACTATCATCAATCACAACTAATTCACTAAATATACAATTCCAACAGCAATAGGAAAGGAAAATACAGTATAGTATATCATCTGTCACTATATCACACATCTCTATTTTTCAATGGAAAATGCAAGTCAAGATTTCCAAGGCCTGTGATATAGACAGTTCATAACTGAATTCCTGTTCAACTGGGATTAGCTCTTTGTTTGTTTTCTGTTTGTCTGAGAGATCCAAATCTAGATATTTTTATTTGGAAAAGCAAACCAACATTAATTTCCCCCCAAGAAAATGTATGTCTGGATGCTAGTTCAGTCATTGAAGTACTTTAAAAATGATTAGCAATCAAATGGATCTTATAAAATATGTTTTGATTCCTCACATCTACACATTAATTAATTTATTAGAATTTTACAGATTTTATACTGCCAGAGTGTCCAAAAGCACTACGTGGTGTGGGCCAGGAGTCTGCCGCACTGTAGAAAAAGTTCCTGCACTCTGGCACTATCTTGTTTGATTCAGATCATTGCCTTATCAGTTGTATTCTCATCATGTTATGGCACGGTTTGGAGCAATGAGCATTTCACTATGCAAGACTGAAGGTCGCATTAACGAAAAGGAACACTAATGGGGTGAAAATGAATATCGTGGGGACAGTAAATCATTCTTGGAATCCTATTTAATTGGTCCTTTTGTAGCTGACCTTGCTCCTGCTGAAGTCAATGGCAAAGCTCTCACTTCTGTTCTGATAGGAACAGGATTGGGTCCTTTAAAGTATGGTATGTTTTATGAATGTTGAAGGTAGCATATTTTACAGTAGAATTTTCTTTATTACTTCTCAATACAAAACTTCACCAAGAGTGCCCAACTGCTGTATAAAATCACCTCGTGATAAGGTACATTAATTTAATACATGATATATCTTCCTGCTAGTATTTTGTCACTTTCAATACACAGATGTCTAACAGAGCAAATTTTCTCCCCCCATCTTCCTCCCCAATATTTTCCTCCCAGATTCTACAAGCAGGTCTATCACAAACTACCATCTCTCCATCTTTGGCAGGCAGCCTGACATTTCCTTTAATAACATGTGAACTACCTCTGAGGCAATCAGAGTCCTCCCGAGACCCAGCCTCTCACAGCACAATGCCCACAGCACCACGACAGAGGACGGAGCAGTAGGATTGATGCTTACTTGAAATGGAAATGAACCAACAAGAATTATTCTGTGGCCGTATTTTTTAGCTTAAAGAACCTGACTTCGCAGAGTTTGATGTGAGTCATGAGAGAAGCAGGCAGCTCGGGGTGGAGTCTGTGCTTGCCTTGGCCATGGTGGCTAAGGCAGATGGTCTTTACCATGCCCAAGCTGAGTGGCCAGCGTAGGCAAACTGGCTTGGTAGGAGCTTACACTGCTTTGAGGAAACTCGCTCATTGTCTCTCTTTCTTTATGTTATCTTAACTCAAGAGACATGACAGTCTCCTTTGTATGCTGACTGCTGTTAGTCATAACAAACAGGCTTTGATGAAGTGTTTCAGAGAAGCAGGCGTTTCTCTCCAGTGCTCCTCTCTGCTGTGTCAGCGTATTTGGAATTGAGGCGAGTGGAATCCACTGAGGAATGCTCAAAATCTCCAATTTCTCACTACTGTGGGAGCAAACAGCACCATGGAGTGTGCTCCTCCCATCCTTCTAACGGCATGCAAGCCCCACTCCTCCTTTCCATTTCCCTCTGTCTCTTCGAAAGATGATTTACTAGTATCACACACTGAAACAAGTGTGAGGGATCCTAGGTGGGAACAGGAGAGGCATGTACAGTACAAGCACAAGCAATGGGGCCTGTCAGAGATGCACTGAGGTAAGCACAGAGATTTGGGGATGGAGCACTTCCTTGAGGGACTCTGTACAGGAAACTGAGCTATGAGATGTGGGCTTTGGCAAGATGTCCTTATGGGGCAGTGCTTTCCTCATGTCCTAGCTAAAGGCTGCCACATATTAACCAGCACATTTTGGACTGCTACAGGGAGACCACAGTTTTAACAGCAGGGGAAAAACCCTCGATCAGGGAACTTTTCAGTCTGAACCCCTCTAGTGAAGTAAATTTTATCTGGAGATGTTTCCTTCAAGAGATGAGGCTGCAAGTCTCACCAGCAAGTGCATTCAGGGCAAGCAGAAGCTTTGGGCTGGTCATCATCATGCTGCTAATTACCTTGATCCTTTATGGCTCTAGACTCTCAGCTTTCTGTGGTGTGAGTGGGATGTCTGAGTGCTGGCACTGGGCCTGTCATGGAGCAGAGTAAATCTGGCACCTGAATTCCAAGTTCACAAGTTCAGGGGCTAATAGTTTGGCAGTAAGGAATCTGATTCTCTGTGCTCATTTCTGCTGGTACTCTTGGTAAGCACATTTTTTTAATTCATGAATATCATTATAAGTTTTGGTGTATTACCTCCTTCCCCAGGTCTCTCTCCTCTCAGGTTTTAATTCCTTTCTTTTTTCACTTCTACATATTGTTAGTTCTATTTAAAATATGATAGCGACAAGAAGCAGGAACTAGGAGATTCCAATTATATTTTCACACTGTTTGAACACTGATCAGTTCTCAAACATTCAAGGTAGGAGCTCAGTTAATTTTATCAGACAAATGGCTTGTGAAGGAAAAGAAATGTGTTATTGGTTGCCTGAAACTGTTTGTAAATTAATGTCAAATTCAGCTTTAGATAAAAAAAAAGAAGAGTAATATTCCTCTTCCCACTAAATAGGAACACCTTGGTGCGACATTTTTCCTATATGAAACATTAATGCATTATGTATTATACATATTTTATATTATACATTTTTATATACATTATATCTTTTTCTTCAGAAAATGAAGACAATATATTTGAAGCATATTTAACTTCCTCCAATCCAAACCAAATATGTTAAGGGGGTTTGTAGGCAAAAAAAAAAAAAAAAAAAAAAAAGAAAAATCCCATCACTTCTATTCCCCCAAATATTATATTTAATACTGTACTGAAAAAATTGCCATACAGCATTTAGTAAAGACTCATCTTCCCTTTCCAAGGCTCTTAAAACCCTACACAGCTGAATTTCTACATAATCTCCCAAATGTGTCCTTTTATACCTTGCCATTAATTTGATTAATCTGGGGTAGGGCTTCAGGATATTGAATTTCCCCTGGTTTTGCATAATTTCATATGATGATTTCATTATTTCATTAAGCAACTGAATTGACTGAAATGACTCTTACATTTTCAAGCTTCAGATCCAGGCAGATAAGACTTCCTCATTTAAACTCATGTTAGTTTTGAAAGCTCCTTTCACAGCTGCACCAGCTACAGCCTTAACTTTTGCTTTTACTTCTTTTTTTAAACCCCTGAAATTCTGGAGGAATTTGGAGAAAACTAAACTACAATTTGTATCTCCCTGGTGACAGCTTTCAAAGGAGGAATATCTCAACCCTTGCAGAACTCAGCTGTAGGTGTTATTTCTTGTGTGAACTCTCTGTTCCTGCACAAGTGGCTTCCTCTGGGTTGCCAGACTGAGGCCTCTGGGACAATGGAAGAGCCGTTCAGGATGGGATGTCTTGCAAGGTATGTACTTGTGTGAATGAGGCTCCAGAAAACCCTATGATGAAATCTGAACCTATACAACAGACAAATAGATTTGAGGTATTGCTTAAACTGAAAGAGAAGATGGAAAAAATTGCAGAGATGTGGTTCACTTATCCAAATGTACAATGTGTTTTACACTAATACTTAAGGTAAGTGGATGAACTTTTACTCCACTAAGCATGCAAGCTATGGCCAGAGAAGCAGGAGTAAGACAACTGCAGCAGTACTTTGAGATTGGAGCAAAGGGGAGTACCTCCTATCTCTACTTGGTGACACCACTCGACAGATAATTTCTGCTCCTCAAGATCATGGCACAGGGCTGCTCCACACTCATATTGGCTCAAATGAAATTACAGCTGCAACTGCGGCCTCCATGGATTTGGTATAGAAAATAAGCAACAAAATTAGCTTGTGAGCCAACATCAGCCAAGACCATGGCCTCTGTGAGAAAAGAGTCATTGGCACATGTTGAAGGACAAAGCTCCAGCTCTGGCAAGAAAGTTTCTGATGGAAGCTCCAGTAGAATGGCCTGTTTTCCTTTGGCAGCCTCTCCTCAGCCCCATTCCAACTAGAGCATTAGGTTTTGTCTCTGTCCCAAGCCTAGTCTTTGGTTCAGCCTCCGCTCAAAGTCCTGTACCACTGCACGTGCTTGACATTTAGCATGAGCACAAATCACTTCTCTGTTCTGCACAGACCTTGCTGGGCTGGACACACACCTCACGCTGCTGAATGTGTGGGCACCCAAATGTGACTCTCCTAGTCTCCTTTAATTCTTCTGTACATTTGACATTTATAAAACACCAGCTCCCAAAATGTGGGTGAGTAAATGAGCACTCCCAGGCTGAAGCATGCCTGTGCCAAATCCCAGGTCAAGCTATTGTAAGTGGCACATTTATAATAAACCCATACGCAGCAGGAGTTGGACTCTGACACTGCCATGACACAACAACATGGCACAACTACAGGAAAACAGACTTATCATTCTCCTCTTCATTGGTGTCATATTATGAGGTCACACAAAAGGCATAAGGTTCATTTCTATGGGGTAAAGGAGGCCATTAATTTGAACAGAACTAGACCCAGCAATGCTGTACAACTCTCAGTCAAAGGACTTGAGGACAGGTAGGAAATGAACCCATCCTGGCTCTGCTGTAAATCTGGGTGACAGGTAGGAACACACAAACAGGCTCATCCAAAAAGATCCATGATGTCTCCCTAATGTAAGCTATTACTGTCTGCTTGTTGATTCCTCTGTGGACCAAACCAAATGAGCAGAAGCAGAATGAAAACGTCAGCTTGTGTCATTCATGAGCTATAAGTGTGTCACAAACCAACTGTCCCTCTCTCACCTGGAACCATAAGGTGACAAGGACGGTCCAAATTACGTTCACCTTCACTAAGGAAGGGAGCTCAGCATTTTATTTAAATGCCGATGCCTATTTCCAAAAAGGACACATCTGTTGAAACCTTTTCCACATGGATCTTGACCGAAGGATCCAAAATCCATCAGGGTGCCTGTCATCTCCAGCCTGTACTGGTTTAAATGTTTCCTGGGAAGTGGTATCCAGTCTTGGTGCTAGAAAAGACAGGAGGTAGGTACAAGACCGGCTCAGTGGAGTGTATTTACTCCGATGAAAACTGTACAAATGTTCTCCCTATGGAGGGCTCTGGTCAGCAGCTCTCCATAGTCATCCCAGATACTGAACTCCTGCAAGCCGGTTCATGAATATTTTCAGTGCAATGTTCTTGACCCTGGTGTGCACCAGCCGTAATCAATAACATTGGCTTCTGTGCCTGAGGGCTGTGATGCCCGAAGTGGTAAATAATTATGATGGTCAGGCTTGCAAGTGATAAGTAAATATAATCCCACAGTCAGTTGAAACATTTCCAGATGTCCCTTGTATGTAATGCATGCACAGAACCAAACATGCCCTTAAACTGGTAACATCCCAAGCCTGGTCTTTGGATCTAGCGGATCTTCAATTTGAAGCCCAGTGCTTCTTGTTGAAGAGCATGGTAGGATGCTTTGCTCCTAAATAATCCAAGTTGGCCCGTTTGTATCACATACTTCCATTCTCAGTTCATTACAATGACTTTTGCTGTGAATTTTTCTTCTGTTGATGCCTTATCTTTACAAACAAGGCCTCCTATTTTTCCACTTCTCAGTTAGTCTGAGACAATAGTTCATTCTCAGTCCCACCAGTACCCACTGCCTACTTGTCAAGATCTTGCCCAACATGAAGGCCACCTCTCCAAGTCTCTTCATCTTTTTTAATCATTACTGCATAACTGAAAATTAGCATATTTTCTAGCTATTCAAAACCCAGCAAAAATAAACACATCCCTAACAGCTGGGGAGGACTTGTTAAAAGGTTTCCCCAGTGCCAATTATTGCTGCCTCAATGATCACCGACTGATTCTTTGAAAAAAATCATTCCATATACACAAAGTCAACAGTCTGTTAGCACAGCGGAGTGAAAGAGCAACAGCTGGCAAACACCAGTTACTCTGCACTCGTACACCAACATTCCTCTTGTGTAAACAATCCATGACAAAGCCACGTTATAGGCCTCTAATTTTGCTTCCTGAGTGCAGACAAATCAAATAACTACAACCTAGGACACAATTGACAGCTTCATAGGTCAAAGTCCTGACCCAAAGTTTGACGAACTTGGGCTGAATTGAACAGTTGAGATGGTATTTTTGAGTTATTTTAAATGAAAATTACAGGTTTATATGTTGGAATCTGGGGTACTTGCCTGTGGTTACAACCCTTAACAGAACATATATAAAACCCAACAACCTGTAAATGTCTTCTTTCAAATGAATAATTTTGAAAATTGGACACTGAATCGCAGAATGGGCAAAGATAGCACATTTTTCCTGAAATCCTTCTAGTGAATATTAAACAAGACATAACTTCAAATTATTATCATCATAACCATCATGAAACTCGAACCATTTAACTTTGTAGTATGGGTGATCTCAAGACCTAACATACAGTCTTGGTGGTTTTGTTCTCATGATTTTTTGTTTAAAAGGAAGGAAAGGTGATGTGGAAAATCTGCAATGTCTCTGCCCAAACAAAATGGTTTATCCAAACTAGGAAATACATTACATTAACAGCTACTTTCTCCCCTGTCAGAGTGGATAATCTCAGGTATAGTTACACTGCCTCACAAAAGACTTTTATGTTAATGTAATGCAACATCACCAACCCACCCCACCCCGAAACAGCAGGAAGAGGAAGAGGTGCAGTGTCCAACAACATACACTTATCCTCTTGTAAATAAATTTAATTTACTGATCCAATATTCATCTTTTGGTTTAAATCCTCCTGTATTCTAATTTATGACTCTTCAGGACAGCAGCTTTGTAGACCTTGCTCTCAGTGAAAGAATATAAGCAGCTCTGGGCACAGTTAGGTCACACAAGCCCCAAGGACCCGCTGTTCTGACACTCAGGCTGAACTGCTCTCATACAGCAGATGGAGGCTTCTGTCTTTCAACACAGCCTCACCACATACCTGTGTGCAAGATCCACCATTTTCCCCAAATACACCATTATTCAACCAATTTACCAAAAACCCCATAGCTTTCTATCCACTGATCTCCCAGCCAGCACAGTATAAAGCCACATACTCACATTATCTCTGCATAAGTGCACGTTGCAGATGCCACATCTCGCTGGAGCTCAGGGGCTGGCATGGGTTGATGCCCATCCTCCTTCTCCAGCCAGGAGAGGTCAGGGGATGGAGACAGCACCATCACCATCACCATCAAAGGGACACTTTGCTCCACTGTTAGCAGCTTTTTCCTGCCTGACTTCACTTGGCACCTTCTAGCTCCTTTTTCAGTGACCCTCAGTGAGCCCTTCTTTGTGAAAGCATCAAATACACCATCAGAACGGCACCTTCCCAGTGCTTTTATTGGTAGAGAGATTAAATACTCTCAGTATTAAATCCTTTTGACAGGGTCTTATCACCAGTCCTTTCTGCCAACAACTGCACTGGTCATGCACCAAGGAACCACTGGGGCTCCATGGGCACAGCACCACAATGTGCTCTCACCCCTGGGCCTCTGAGGGTGCTTCAGGTTTTTGGGATGTACTTGTAGGTATGCCTGGCTCCCCTTCTTGCTGGGCACATCACTTTGTACCTACTAGTGTTAAAATATATTCTGGTTTAATATATCCAGCTTGACAACTGATCTGGATAATGCTCTGAATTTTTAATAAGGTGAAGCCTGTTTTGATCAATAGTTGTCTTCTAAGAAAACAGGATCATAAATAAAACAAATTTAATTTTTAATAGTAGAATTAACATCTAATGGAAACCCTAGCAAGGCAGAAGCAAAGCTAATATTATAACTCTCACTTTAAAGTCTTTATTGTCTTGGGAACTTTTAATAAATAATTCCTGCCTGTATAAAAAATCTACTCCTTGCCCTTCAATTTCCACATGGCTTAACCTCCACTATTCTGCGAGGGTGTTAGAAAGACCCTGCAGTACCTTTGGAAAGCTGACAGTACATTTAATATTATTTACTTAGGCACATAATGTCCTGACCCACCTTCAGATCCCCACTAAGGAGAGGGCTCCCCATACAGTGTCACACAATGGGACATTGGTAAGGAAGGACTACAGCAACAAAATCCTGCTTGGAAAATCTTCTCCACTTAAAAGAACAATGTTTCTGCTAAAGGACTGGAACAAGTGGCTATAATTGACCATGAATTCATTTAAGCTATTGAAGAAGGTATTTTAACCACCAGAAAAACGAACATTTAGAATAGGCTTTGACTAAAGAAAGTAGGAACAAAAAACCCTCAATTTAATTTAAAACAAGAGTGACTAGCTTATGATGTGAAATACTTGATGTGATTATAAAGGAAATGACTGAAACGGATGACCTGGGAAGTCCCTGCCAAATGTTGTTCTTATTTATATCAATAAAGAGGAAAGACTCTTGCTGTAGGAAAAGGAGGAATTTGCAAGCACTGGAAGGCAGCATTTCCTACCTTTACCACCTTGCCATCTGAAGGCAGACAAAACTTCATGCTAAGTGGTAGAATCTTTTTCCATTAAAATGCTAATAGGAAGGTTAACTTCAGCTTAAACCATAGCAAAAAAAGCAGCATAAGCAAAAGAGTTTAGCTTGAGGTTATACTTTGGAAAAAAACCCAAGTTTAAGTTAAACGGGATTTCCACTGAGAGAGAAAACTCATTAAACAGGAAAAAAACCCACAACAAAGTGGGGAGCAATTCTAATACCTGCATTTGCTTTTGTGACACTGCCATGGGCTAACGTTTTCCTTTAAGAAACACAAATTCTGTGGCAAAAACTAATGCCTCCTGAGTGGAAGTATAACACACGGCAACCTTGCCTTTTGGATACTGTCAAATTTCCCCAAACCCATCACTCACCTACCCCAGTGCTGTAAAAAGAGCCCTGCTCAGTCCCTGTGCTGAGTTCCGTGGGCACACCAAGAGTGAGTCCTTAAGGCCTGGGCAGGAATCAGCAGCACAAGGGTTTGCAGAAGCTTTTGTACATACTCTGCAGCATCTCAGAGATAAGGATCACATGCTGTAATGACACGCCTGTGGGGGTGATGAATGCAAATCCACCTTCACTCTTTCATCTGAGAATTGAGGCTCTTATTTCATGCTTGATTATGCTGACGTTTGTTCACTGGCATATGGGGAACATGCAGCCGAGTGAACATTTTGACTTAGCCAAAATTTGGCTGCAATTACCAAATGGCCTCATCCTTCAGAGGTGCAGATAGAAGCTCCTTTCACACAGACAGCTTCATCCATGCTGAGCACATGCCCCTCTTGCCCTTTCGACAAAGAACATTGCGTGCAGTATAATGAGTGTCAGGCTGTGGAGTTGGGAATCACTAATTACACAGTGCACAAGAGCTGCTGCAATGTTTCAAATTAAATGAAAATTTCAGACCTGAATACAGTCAGGGGATAGAAGAAGGTGAAGCAAGGAAACATCTCAGCCCCAACAAATTTCCACTGCACGGCCCTGAACCATGCATCCATACTGGTCAGCAGGCAGTGGTTTCCATTTCCATTTCATGAGCAATTGCACAAAGCTATGTGAAAACTTGTTTATTAAGCGAAGCCCAGCCAGAAGCCGCCAACATTCTTAGATTTGCATAAAAACTGAAATGTGCTTGTAATGTGGCCTAAGTTCATTTCCATTTTACATTGAGGTCCCTTTTAGAATCTAGCTTTTATTCTGAGACTAACAAAATAAATGCAGAAAGGATTTTTTCTGAGGAATGTTCTCAGTATTTTCACAGTTTTCTAAATCTTTCCAGGAACTGAGGTATCTGCATTCACTGATGTTAATTCTAGTCTGAGGAATCCAAATGGTGAAAGTCTTCTCAAGTTGGAAGACAAGATGTGCTACTCTACACCAGATTTGTATGAGCTTGAACCATAACGAAGTTTTTATTTCAAGGATCTACTATAAAAGAGGGTGAGATAACCATGACATGCTCAAATCATAGAAAGAAAACAACTGAGTCTAGTGCTGAGCAAATATTTTCTATAGTACGAGGAGTGTCTTTGTAAAGATGGAATGTATCTCTCCTCCACCTGCAGGAGAGAGGAAAATCAGCATCTTGCCAATATGAAGCCTATGAAACTTAAAAAGTAAAGTGCATGTCCTGCTTTTGTTCCCATTTTTTGTGCAACTTCTCTTCATGTTGGTTTCTCACTGTCCTGAGACTCCACAAACACAAGCACTCAGGAGGGAGGCATTCTCTCCAGCCATGTAAAATGGCAAACCCGAGGTGCACACTGCAGTAGGACAGCTGACCTCCCTGCAGACCAAGGGAGAATGCAGCTACATAAGGTGGAGTGAAACTATTCCAGGAAAACAGTCTGAGGAGTGGAGCCCACCTTTTCCACTAGACACAGCATAGTAAGTGTTATAGCACAATATGCAATGTAATTCGTAGTTGGCTTAGATGGTCTTAAACCCCACAGATGAGAGATGTTACTGAACTGAGGAAACCCACATTGTTCAAATGTATATATTTCACCTCAAAGCATAAACCAAACATGAATTCTCTCATTGGCTTTTAGAATGATGGAGTAGGTGGAAGACTGAAGAAACCCAACACCCAGCAAGAGCTGCCCTATTAATTGTAATAGTGTGCAACTTTATGCCAATTTATAAAGTGACCTTTCCTATGGTCGGTGTAAATACAATATCATCAACCAACATAAGACTAAAAATATCCAGTTGGTGTCATTCTGCTCTCTCCAACCAAGCACAGGACAAAACTCAGAATGAAAAAACCTCACAATTTCAGAAGTGCCTTTCCTAAGTGTTATCTCCCCTAGTGAAACTGAAAATAAAGAAATAAATCTCTCTTTAAATATGCTTGACTTAAATTCTAAGAGACTATCCTACATACTACTGTTAAACAGTAACTTCCAAGAGATGATTAATGTGTTATCCAGTCAAACTTGGACTCACAATATTTTCAGTATTGTTTTGAAGGCTCACACAGAGCCTGTCTACTGCCATGAACTTTTTAATATCTCATGACTGTCTGCCGGAAAACTGCAGCTGTAAATTTCATAAAATAGTTTCACAGAGTCTGGAATCAAGACATTAACGCAACAAACAATGTTTTTGATTGTCTGCAATACTTCGGGTCCAGGGGCTTTCATACATTTTAAGATCTAATATTTCAAAATGTCATTTGCTTGCCTGAGGACACCATAGAGAATGACATTATTGACTCTCAAATAAACTGTGCATTTAGATGTTATTCCTGTTAGTAAGATTTTTACAATAAAAAGGTACATTAATCTGGAACTTTTTCAAAGGATTCCACTGTAAACAACTAACAGGATGTCCAAATTTCCAAAAATAAGGTAAATTAAATTCAATCGTCCAACTGTTGGCTCACAGTTCTAACTACCAAATAACCAAGCAACTCAGTATCCAGAGTATTATGAGGAATTAAATGAGCCTGATGTGATCACAGATTGCACACATACACACACTGCCAAATCTTCATATATGGTGGAGTTCTCCTCATGCTTCAGGGACCTTTAGTGCTTGAAAGGGTCTCAGAAATAGAACTACTGACAGACAGAGAAGTAAAAGCAGCTAGATATATTATCATGGCTACCTTTTACTGAGGGTCACAAATCTCTGGCAGAAAATAGCAAGGTACTCATAGAGATCATCTTTACCATTCCTCCAAACCAAGGGAGGATCAGCTCCACCTTCAGCAATGCTCTACTACCACTGCTTCCTGACAAGGCCTGATCCAACCTTTTCTTCAATATTACAGTAAGATATTCAAAGTGACATGGAGTAACTGTCTGAAATGTGCCTTGGAAACCCTTTCTTTAATACTTCATACATTTTATACAAGCAAAGCCCAATTCTCCCCAAACTGAGCTCAGGTATTTAGCCCAAACAAAAGTATTCCAAGTGAGCTAATGCAAGTAAACAGAACCAGAATCAGATAGCACAAATACTGTTAATCACAACCAACAAATCCTTTGGTCAGCATTGATGCTCACATAACAAGAACAAAGTCAGAATGAACATGCATTGCCTTCTTCCCTCACCTTCCAACTTTACCCCTCCCAACGTATTTCGGTGTGTGGTTTGCCTCAGTTCCAATTGTTGTCTCATTTCCAACTTGGCACCTACCAGGCCCTCTCCAGCAGCCCTCTGTGCAGGAGTAAATTGCAATCTCTGAGATTTTCACACAAGGCTAAGCACTTTCAGCTCCCACTGGCACGGAGCTACCTAAGTTTTTAGTGAGATGAGGGCATCGGATTCCTGTAAGTTTGGGTTCACTGCATGCCAAGTGTTCCCTACCCTCCCTTAGGCACCTCACTGAGATGTCTTAATACTCTGAAATCTGTTTTCCCCTTTACATGCCACTAACAAACAAGTGGGAAAGGGAGGTTCCCAGTTAAGTGCTTTCTTCATTAGAAATGCTTTAACTGAATCTTTTCCAACCATTTAGCCATGACAGGAAATAGCTGAAGCTTTTCCAATTATTGAACTTCTAAAAAGTTATCTGAGGCATGGGAACTTGTGGCTACGTCATCTGCAGTGATTAAGTACAATAGCTCAGTCAAATTACAATAGCAAAAGAGAAAGTTGGCTCGAGGCTTTCAAATCTCCGTTCTGTGGTCTTATGCCCAAAGCATATTTTTCAGGTCTTATTAAAAGAAATCCCCTGAAGTATTTCTTGGAGGGCTGTATCCTTATCTTATTCACTACAGTCTTCAGGATTCATCATCTTTTAAATGACAGGTGCTAATGTATTCTTTTATAACCTTTTTTTTCTTATTTTACAAAACTGTGACTTTGTTCTGCACTGTGTTTAATTCTTTAGTTTCACAGTAAAAATGTTCTTAATTTGTTAGACAGGCAATCATTAAGACGAGGAGTCTTCCTTTGACAGAAATTGTCCCTTGATGACACCTTTGCTTCAAATGTTAAAGACTATAATGTTCATTTTATGCACATACTTCCATGTCCAGAACAGAAAAGGCACTCAGAAGAGATAGAGAGGACCAGCTGTCTGACCATTCTCCAAGTTCATCTACTAATTAGCAGTCACTCCTGGATTAAGAGGAAATTTTGGTGACATTTTCCATCACACTGCAGCAAGAACCATCAGAAGAACATGCAGAGGATGGAGGCAGTACCTATTCCAACCATGGCTTGGTTTGCCTCCATGGCATTTCTCACATTTGGCTGAAGCTGCTCAGTGCCAGAGGTTTCTCTCACTTTGAAAACCAGGTTACTGAAGGCATCTCATAGAAAGCTTCAAAGGAGAGCTTCAAAAGCACAGGTAATGTATAGATTTCTCCAAAATACTGGCTTTCCCACACCAATTTCCTCCCCTTCTCTTTTCCTTTTTTTATTTTATTTGAGATTCTGTGCTCCAGCAGCAAGAACGCTCACTAATACACACACAATTGGAATATTCAGCACTCAGAAGAGTCAGTGCCCATGCCAGGTTGTATCTTCATTCAATCAGGTACTTCTAACTTGTAGCACAGAAACAGTCTTTGAGAAATTGTCATAAATTTTCCTATTAATCCAAAATTCAAGACCATAAGATTCCACACTAAGGGCTAGAGCCAGCTGGAGCTAAGCAGCTCACCTCAGCAGCCTGTAATGGGAGCTACACTGATTTTCACCAGCATGGTTTAAGATAATGAACGAAACACAACTAATCTGTTGAGAGTAGGAAGAGTACCTGCATCTGCATACACGGAAGAGTTTGTGAGCGTTGTATCTTGCCACTCTGATTTATGAGTTCTTTTGCCCTAATGGGAATAAACACGTTATTCTGACTACTGAGGATAAAGCTCATAACTCACAAACATTCAGTTTATGTCTTAAAAAATATTTCATTGTCAAAATACCGTATGCGCTATTTAAATCTGCATCACTCTGCATGCAGCATCTCAAAAACAAAAAATAGGTTTGAAATGTGCTGCGATTGTTCAGTAATTCAAACACTGAAACTATTTTAGACTTTAGTACATATCCTTGAGAAATAACACAGCATGATTTTGCAGATGAGTTCCGAGCGTCACACAGTAAAACAGAATGCCCAGAGGTTAGCCTGTTTGTAAGCATTTGGTTTCTTGTATTATTATTTTTAAAAAACTGTTGTGAAATTATATTGCTGGAAAAGAAATGGTAAAACTTACAAACCGAGATGCAAAGCTCCATGCCCAGACCATGATTCACACAATATATTAGAGATGGAAATGTAAGCTGAAAGACTGATAAACTGGTACAAACCAGGTTATGTACTGTGCACTGAAAGAACATAATTTTGTGATTAAAGTTAGAATGGATTTTGTATCACAAGGCTCTACAGATTTGTACACAACATGATCAGTGTCAGCTGCAGATACAGTGGATGCTTTTAAAAACACTTTGCCAGGTGAACAAAGCTGCAGCACAGCCCAGAGTGCTGCTGACAAACTTGTCTGGGAGGGGTGTCAGCGTCCGACTGGTACATGTCCTCCTCATGTGGGTATGGACTGGAGAAATGAAGAGAGTTCAGCACAGCAGGGGAATACTGGAGCAACTCTACTGAGGCAAGCACGCCCCATGGATACCAGGTATGATTCCCACAGGCTCATCTTTGAATTTCAGTATCTACTTACATAAATCCTACTGTGTAGAGAACAAGCTGCTAGGGGCCAATATGCAGAATGGAATCTGCAGCCCCTTGAAGGTCAACGTCCCACAGCAAGAGAGGGATCTGACCTTTCTGCAAAATGAAAAAGTCCAGCTATGTACCTTAATAGAGCTAATCTGTTCCAGAATGCTCCTGCACCATTTCAAAGCAATCTTCAAAATAAAACAAAGAATCATAGAATGGTTTGGGCTGGAAGGGACCTTAAACATAATCTAGTTCCAACCCCCATAAACTAGGTTGCTCAAACCAGCACACTGGTTTTGAACACTCTGGTCTTGAACACACCCAGAGAGGGATATGAGTCTGGGGAGAGTCACAATAGTAAGTATTCTATGGGTGTTATTTGAACAGAAGAAATTTTCTGATAGTTTTAGAAAATGAATGTACTGCTGGACAATAAAAAGCAAATTTTAAAGTACGTATCTGGGGGCATCTCTAGACTCCATCCATAATGTAAGGAAATAGAAAACAAGCAGTAAGCTAGCTAAACTACTCCAAAATTTATCACTGGGACTAAAATAATTGACTTATTTTTCTGCTCTGCACTGCCAAATGTATGTTAATGATATGCAAAGCATTACAGTACTTGAGAGGAACATATAACCCAAGGATTTCTTAACCAAGTATAGCTCAAACTGACACTTTTCTCTCTTACTTTTTTCAGGCTTTTTGCCCCACTTCATGTGGCAAACCCCCCTTGACATGTAAGACTACCTACACTGTGCTCTCTCTGCTTCTTCTTGGGAAAAGAAACACATTAAATCAAAGCTCTCACCAGGATATGAATATCTCCCAGCTCAGGATATCCATACCAAGAATATCCCCAACCCTTGTGCAAATAATTACGAGGAGTCCTACTGAAATGGATGTGCTATGGCAAAGCAGAGCATTGCCAGAGGCTGTGCCTGGCTCTGTCAGGGAGATGTAGGCAGGGAAATCCCACACAACCCTGCTGACCAGGATGCAGCAGAGGGACATTTGGCATCTCACTGAGCTCTGCATGTTATCAAAACAAATAGATACAAGTATTTAGGCTAAAAATAGGCTAAACGCTAAGTTTAAAAACACATACATGCTCCCCCTCTGCTTGTTCCTGTTGCTTGGTTCAATGAGCATACTGAACCTAGCTGCCTTTCTGCATACAAACATACCAAGAGAGAGAAGCCCTGCTGCAGAGGTGCCCACTCTGGCCTGAGACTGTTCTCCACTAGCAGTGGCCAAAAAACTGAGACTCAATTTCTCTGCAGGTCAGTTCAACACTATAGTCCCAAGGGTGTCTATCTGCTGTAGCAGAGCAGGGTGGGAACACAGGTCTCAAAATTCTTGGTCTCCTAAGGTTTTGTTTGTTTTGATAAGGATTGATGCTGTAAAGCATATCTTGTTTTGCCTCCCAGGAGAAGCACCAGAAAGTCAGGGAAAAGGCCTGGTTTGGGTTCAGCCTCATCGCCTGGGGTTTTTCCCAGAGCTAAGAAAGCAAAGAAAGGGTTTAGTCCTTATGCTCAGTTCCCATAGGTTCTCTTTCTGGAGCCAGCAGCAGCACCTGAGGTGAGCTGTGAGTGATACCACAACACAGGACCTTGGTCATCATCAGTGGGACCAGGTACAGAGCAACGACAGGGGGGTTGGAACTAGATGATCTTTAAGGTCCCTTCTAACCCTGACAATTCTATGATTCTGTGATTTTGGTGAAACGCAGGAGGATCCCCACTGATTTAAAGTAGTGCTATAACCTTACATCCCATTTCCTATTACCAGTTCTCTAGAAAACATTCAGGTGTTAATGCTCTCCAAAGACCTTATAATATCCAATCCTATGACACAGCAAAAAGTAGGACAAAATAAAGACAAGTGTGAAAAGCAATAAAAGTACTTCCTGCCATTTACAGAAGACAATTTTCTGAACAAAATAAGCTCTATATAAAGTAATGAAATCATAGAATGTAATATGGAAAGAAATATCTTGAAAAAGTAAGCTATGTCCAAAGTAGTAACACAACTACAGGACAAAAAAAGATGTCTTGGGAACAGCAGCTGGAAGAACCAAAAAGTACTGTAGTAAACACATACAAACCCACATAAAATATTAAAGTATCATCAGTTACACTGACAGGATTTCACGCTAAGAATTCCTTGGCAGCCAATTATTTATCATCAGAAATACAGCTCATTTCTTGTGCTGCAAATCTCAATTGACTCTAATAAGGAACTAATTAACAAAGATTAGCACTCTTTTTGTGTAACAAGCCACAAAGCCAATCAAGACAAGATGATAAGATGCAATCAAGAGATATTAAAGACAACAAAATAGTGTGTAAGACTAGGGAGAAATATGCTGCAAGAAAAGAAATATCCAGCCATAGAGGAGTGTTCTTCCTAATTCACTGGTGGTTTCGCATTTTTAAATATTCACTCATGGTGTTGAAGAGGGGTAAAGGTTTGCTCTGATAATTGAGAGCTGTGCTGAGTTACTGAGCTTCCTGGACTACAGCAAAATTTTTGTCCTATCTTCATCCAGCAGCAGTAAGGGACTTGCTAATTCATTTGCCAGGGGACATAACACACCTGCCCTGCACTACGGTACCCACGAGCTACAGCACACACACAACGGGCTCCTGCATGGGCTCCCAGGGCTCCACTGCCACTCCCAGCAGAAGGCACTTGTCCCTTTCCATGTGTCTCTGAGCTGTGTGGGGAGCAGTGAGCTCAGCACGCAGAGGGCTCAGAGATGCACCCACCCCAGAGCAGGGGTGGCACAAAGCAGTTCCCCTTCCACTGCTGGGAGCAGGTAATGAAACACTGCAACGGGAAGGTGCTCCTGATGCTAATCACCTGTGACAACGGCATTAAATGGGATGATTCTCAGACCTTGAAACCATTTGGGCTGTGACACCAAGGGATGCCCTAAGGGCTGATGTGTGTACAGTGTGCAAGCCAAGATTGAGAGCTTGGGTCAAACATAATTCATGTCCATTTTCCATTCTTTACAATTGCAATGATTTAGGGAAAAAACAGCAACTCAGTCTGGCAGGGAAGCAGGAGGAAACAGTTTTTTACCAAAATTGCTTCTAATTTATAAGCAACTCCTGATTTTCCTTTCCCCAGACACTGAATACACATCAGAATAGAAGACACCAGCATAGAACAGAAGTAGTGGTCTGGTAGGAAGGGCAAACAGCTAATTGGAGACAATTTCAGTCTCCTTGAGGTGACTGCTTGAACAACCAGTGTCCCGGCTCTTTCTGTAATGCACTCACTTTTGGCAATATCCTGGCATTTCCATCACTATCCACGCACTTCCACGGGCAGGTCCATATTTATGAGATGGCATTTCACAAACCCAAAATAAAAGTTCTATTTAAAAGATTTTGATGGACCTTCTTATCAATTAAATATGCATTTTCAAAAATTAACTTTCTCTTTTAATCACGTGCAATTGTATGAGGCTGGGTTAAAACATAGCTGCTAATATTAGGAGTTAATCCCAGTTGTAAAGAATTCTTGAGTAATACCTAGAGCTTCGATATAAAAAGCAACATTTTTCTATGCTATTATAAATTTCTGTTAAAATGTAGATACAATAAAAAATGGGATACTTTCATGCCTTGTCTGTATGAAAATCTAAATCTCCACAAAATAATTCACATTTGAATCTGAAAGTAATTTAATTACTTCTAAATGGAAATAAGATGGGAGTTAAAAGGCACCGTATTCACTTAAAGGCCTGTAATCAGATCTGCTTTCAATAGAACATCTCAATCCTTCAAGTGTTTGCCCTGTAATAGCATTAACATTCAATTCACAGGACATACTTTATCAGCTTCCTTTGTTTCGCCGAAAAGATGTTTCACATTTCCATTCCCCTATCAAAACCTGAATGCAGGAGCAGCCCAGCTTCTCTAATGAATTCTCCAGCAATCTGCCTGCTAAACCTGCATTAAGACCCCAGCATGGAAAGATGTGTCAGATCTGAGATAACCCACACTGAGTGCTAGAAAAATGCAGCGATGCTGACTGCTGCTGTACCCTCCTCCCTGCCCTGCTGCACCTTGGTGGGGCAGAAACAGGCAGCGTGGAGGGCACCCCTGCTGCCCTTTGCTAGGAAAGTGCAAAACCACCGCTGGTGTAATATTTACCCGGGCCATTTCTAAGACAGGTAAATTCTCTGATTGCATGGGACAGCAGAGCTGTTCCGATGCTGCTGGTGGCCGGGACAGAGCGGGTGGGCAGCAGGACTTGTGCTGGTGCTGCACACACCAAAGATGCAATAGCACTGGAAGGATCAGACCAGTGATGGACCCGTGCGCAGGGTGTCCGTGCATAGTGAGGTTGCACACTGGCTACATACGTCCTGCAGACCTTCACATCTGCTGCCTGGAAAAGGTTTGTCCCAGCCTCTGAGTGCCATCCATGCTGTCTGCCCGGGAGCCACCCCTCTGGGCTCTCGCTCCCCAGCACTGGCATGACAAGCACCCTTGCCAGGCAAACACAGCCCCTCACCTGCTCTGGGGAACCTCCCACTCAACCTTTAAAGGTAAAAAAAAGGGTTTCCTAGCAAAAGAAGCAGCTGTGGATTTTATCATAGGCCTGACTCCAAATGAATAAATTACATGCTATAATTTCATAATTATGCATCCACCAAATTGCATAATGAGAGATCACTTCAGTAGTTTTGTAACAACAGAGATGGCCAACAGTCAATGCAAGGTAATTAAAATAAACTCACAGGATAAAAAGTACCTGAAGGGACCATACTGCAAACGGGAACACAGAGACACTCGCAGTCCAGAACACCTGCAGACCAGACTGAGAGCACAGCAGCCTTTCCTGGTCTGCCACTGCACGCAAGAGCTCATGTGCAGAAGCGTTATACCTGGGCTCAAAAGCCTCTGTTCCTTATGGTAAATAATCAACTATTCTGCTATTCTGTCTGAGTAAAGGCAGGCAGGTGCCAGAACATGTGTAGGCTGACAGCTTGGATCTATGAAAATAGTTCCATTGTGGAATCTCATTTCTGAGCCTGCAGTATTTAGTCATCGTGGGTTTTGTATGCCTATGTCTGTGTGTCTGTCTGTGCAAGTACATGAAGCTTCCCCTCTAAGGAAACATTGAGGATGTGAAGAAATTGTGCATCTATTCTCCTTGCTCACACAATTGCAGAGAACACCCACGGAAATGGAAAAAGCAAAACGAAATCCATAATTGTGAAAAATGCCTGGAAAAAAACCATGGGTGGATGATATTGGTGAGACCACTCATAAAGACAACAGAGAAAACATGCCCTCCTCTTTCTCCTTGCCTCCTCATGTCTAAAGCTGTGTGAAGTGCTCCCTGCCTCAGATTTTATCATGTGTTTTCACCTCAGAGCTAGAAGTAGACTTGCTGGGATCCACGGGCAAGCTGGCCTTCTCCAGCCTCTGCCAAAACCTGCTGCTGCTCCTAATTCCATATTTCTCCTGTTCCTCATCCTCCTCCCAGCCACAGGTAAGTTCTGTGACAGCTCCAGGCAGACAAAGCTGGTGCCACAATAAGGCAGGATCATCTGAGGGTAAGATTTCTGGCACTATAAATGAGCAGCAGCTCTGATGAGCTGCTCCAGCCACCAACACCCACATCTCCAGGCTTGGCCTCTCTGCTCTGACTAGACCAGTCTGTGTACAAAGGGAAAAGAGGCTTCTACATCTTATTCCCAAGAAAATCAGGTTTAGGATTTAGTCCTGTAGGGACCTGTGATACTGTACTGTGCAAGCACACTCAAAACACAACGAGCAGACAGACATACCCCAGAACATGGTACATGGCACAGTGGAGAATAACAACTTCTTGCATGTTATGGACAGGCTGTTAGGGCTGACAGGGAGTCTCTGGTTGAGCTACATGGTGAAGAACAAAAAAAAAAATCTCACAGTAATCAGAGAAGTGTTGCTGGGGAGGCTGCAAGATGGAGGAGCAGACCGCTGCCACTTCCAGCACTGAGGAGAGCAGAAAGAAAAAGAGTTTTCTTCCCTGAAGACTGAAAAATAGCTTAATATAAAATCTAAAGGGCCAGAGGAAAATGTCATATTTCTTGTAGGTTGGGGAGGTAAATACACTCTGCCCGGACAACAGCAAATAACAGCGAGTAAACAGTTTACTTGGGAATGTCTCATCAAATGCAATAGTACTTTCATCCAGAGCAGAGAAAAAAAATTGGACTTCAGTGAGTGCTCCACTTAGTCCCTACAAGCTTTGGCCTCTTAACTGCTTTGAAGCAAGGAGAAACCTTTAATGTCACAGATCACCTTTACAGAAACTATCCTCAATTCTTGCAAATGAAATTAATACAAAAGTAGCCGTAGGGGCAGGGGGACTCTGCAGAGATTTGGGATGGCTCTTTTATTTTGTACAATCAAGATTAATGCCAGATGTTTTTCCAAAACCAAGATCAAGAGAGATGCCAGCTACAATGCATGTCTCCAAGCTCTCTGCAGTTCATTCCTGAAACTGGGTTAAGTCCATTTTTTACACAGTTTGATTTTCTTGTGCTTTCTTATAAATGATATTTTTAAATACAGTTCTAAAAGCACTCGTAATCTGACCATCTGAAGCAAGCAGGCACAAATGAGGCTTTGAGAATGTTTCTTCCATTGAAAAGACAATAATTCAAATGTCTACAAATCTACTAATATAAAACCAGTTCTTGAAAAGGGGTGATTTCTCCTACCAGCTACATTCCTGATATCTTTCCTACTATTTGAATGAGATTTCATCTCGACGTTAACAAGAAATAATCCCCACAATAGGAAAGGGCAAACAAATACATTCCCCTCCAGTACACTGCTGACCAGGGTTTTTTAGTAGCTAGAATACACATAATCTCTGAGCTCCTTTAGAGGAGTGGCAAGCTCTACACCAACTAAAGAACGAGCTCAACAGAAGCACAGTAGCCTTCATAGTTCATAATGTTTCTATCAAACTGTAAGAGCTAATTAACCCCCATACCTCCTCCTCCACCTCTTGAAGTATTACTGTCTACATATCTACTGGGTAATGGATACACAAGGAGTAGGCAGGATGGTACATAAAGAATAAACCACTCCAGACAAGCTGATTGCTCTTTGGCAGAACTGTAACAGTAAAGGCAGGTAGCACCACAGGTGATAAATTCAGATGTTAGCCAAGTACCTGATATTGCACCTTATAAATTAATTATGAAAATGTATAGAATCATCCCAAGAACTGCATGCTGGCATGTAAGCTGAAATCCAGCTGCTAAGTAGGATATAAAAGGGGAGTTACAAACTCTGTCCCCTGCCAGAATGAAGAACAGCCCCTTACATGGATGGTGCTAGAGTGGAGTACACAGCATCAGGGAGCAGGGCTCCTCCAAAGACAGAAGTAGGGTTGTTTCTGTATTGGTTTTGTACTCCCTGTGTCTATAAGCAATGTTAAAAATGACAGCTCGGTCTGTCAGAGAATTGCCTGGAAGGCAGCTGCTCAGGGAGGGCTTTCAGGGAGTAAACAAAAAGGGCAGGATTCTGCAGCCATGCTCATCCTCTGCACAGCTCAAGGAGGGTGAACGAGCCTCCAGCAGGGCGAAGGTTTGTCCAGTGAATCTGCCAGAGGAAAGAGCTCCCTGAGCTAATCCCCAAGAACGTAGCGTGGCTGTGTCCTGAGCAAAACATACTCCTTGCTCAGGAGGTTATTATGCCTTGAAAAGTGTGAATGTGGACACACAAATCATCGGGATTGGATTCGCAAATTCTTACCAGGTGAGGTAAGCTCTAAAGCTTCTAAAAATGAGAAACCTGAGCCATATGAAATCTCTTCAAAAGACTATTTTTAAAGTATTTCTTATAAATGAATATTTTAACTCAGGAACTGCTTATGTGAGAATTATTTCTTATCTCAAGGTTCTTCAGCATGTCCGAATTGGCAAATCCCTTTTGTCAGCTGAGCTCCATTACTCTCTTCTGGATGGATATAATAGATATAATTTTTAACAGCATATCTAGTCTGCTAATAAAATGATGCCAGACACTGTCTGCACAGAGATTTAACACCAGTAGGACTCTCCAGCAAATTTTTGCTCCTGTTGTGGGTAACTTCCAAGTAGGCTTGAATCATATGGTTCTCATCCAGTTCTTTTTATTCCCTACGAAGAAAATATGAATATAGAACTACCTGAATAGAGCTGCCTTTCTAATGAGTACTAATGTCACAGGCACCACCATGAATATTTTGCTGTTATTCACCACAGTGTACAGCCCCGGGTTTTGTATTACCACTTGAGAAGCTGGAGGAGCCTGACACCAGGTGCTTTCCATCACAGTACCCTTAATTTTTTCACCCTATGCAACAGGCCAAAACTGGAAGGTCTGCACCAAGTCTCCTCACACTCCCAGGTGAATGATTTAATGTCTCTGAATCCATCGCCACATTTCTGATTTCAAGAGAGACCTGAATTTGATATGATCTGTCTTAAAAGTGTTTGGATGCATGACAAATAATGTAACACTTTACAGCAGTATATGGTCACTGTTCTTCCTCAGCTTCCCTTTCTTAGGACTGGTGTGAATCCAAGGTAGTTGATTGCTGTCCTGCTGGCACATTACCAATTATATAAGAGTTATTCATTGGGGCATGGGCTTTCTTACCATCAACTCCACATTCCGAGCTAAAACACCCTCTGAGATTACATGATGACCTACTCAAACACGTGAAAACTTTTTGGCCAAAGCCAAGTGCAGGAAGAATTAGGAGTTACAGTCTCAGTGGATAACAACAATGATTATTTTTAATTCTACCCTTCTACCTGCAGAATATTGGAAGCATGAACTCACCAGTTATCCTACACTCTGTAAACAGTAGGTATACTCCAGGAGGGGAAAAGGACACAGTCCAAATTTAGTAACTTGTTCAAAGCCATGAGTTGGATAGGGTGAGCAGCAGAGCTGAAATGCTGAAGGTGTAACTTTTGGCAGCTTCAGGTCTCCATGCCAAGACACACCAGCCATGGTAAGGGAGCACTGCTACTTCCAACAACCTGTGATGTATTCTTATCACCCCGGGTCAACCACTACTGGGGCCAAAGACTCATTCTCCACCAGTGTGGATTGTGTTCTAATGTGCTGATCACAGGCACCTCAATAACAGATGAAGATTTGCATCCAGTAAGCACTTGTACCCTGAAGGAATGCTCATATTCTTTTTTTTTTTTCTCCTTTTTGTTTAAAGCTATTAAAGAATATTTAGGCAGATACAGTGCAGGCTTTGTTACTGAAATAGGCCCTTGCACAGAAACTCAGTATGTTTTTTCAAGCTCTGGTTTACAGCACCAAGTGTGTAAATCCTTCACAGCTTTCTGTAGAGTTTGGAATGCAGACTCCCAGCAAAGAAAAAAATGTAATAAAATACCCAACTGCTTCTATTTCTATGTGAAAAAGCAAAGCTGGCAAGTATGTATGTTAATTATGGGCTGAAAAGCTATATGACTTTCTTCAGATCAACTAGAATCTTACATAATTATTTTGAACAGATGATTATGTGTCTGCTGTTAAAGGAACTCAGCAAATGACATTATTAAAGTCAGCAAATTCATGGAAAGTTGCATGTGCTCCAAGAATACAACCAGCATGGCATGGGAGCAGCGACAGACATTATGTGCATATTTCTATTAAATTTCTTTCTGCAATAATACCAGAGCTCACAGTGCTTTGAATTTCAACAACCACTAGAAAAGTTTTCTACCTCATTAAGTATTTCGTATTTCAGTAAAAATATCCCTCTTTAATTAAAGTCCATTGTTTTTCAAGGGCAAGAGAATAAAAAATTTTCTTCCTTTTCCATCTGAATGTGAGCTGAGCTATAGCAGCCAGAAGGATTCTTGTATGAAAGGATTTTTTTTTCTGCTCAGATCACAATGGAAATAACCCCCAAATCGTACAAATCAATGTCAATTTTGATAAAAGCAAACAAAATATTTTCCCTGGTTCCTTCCTTTGCAAACAGATAACTGTGATTTTCCAGACTGAATTCTCCACTACGGGTTCACGTCAATACATAACGATTTATACAATGACCTGCACTACTGCCTCCTCCTGTTCTGAATGTACTCCTTGGACAGAGCTGGTGGCATGCATTAGAGATAACTGCATGTCCATCCTCCTCAGAGCTCTCACAGGCACTCCTGTCAATTAATAAACTTCACAGAATCATAGAACACCAGGTTGGAAGGGACCTGAATGATCATCTAGTCCAACTTTTCAAGGTAAAAACACAGTTTAAATGAGATGGCCCAGCACCCTGGGCTACAGAGGAAACATGGACCTGCCCTATCATTAAACCAAGATCTACTTGTGTAAAATCTCTAAAATCTATAAATCTAATTTGATTTTAGATACTTATGCTATCCAGCCCATCTTTCCTTTCTCACCTCACACTAAATAACACAGCATCATGCAATGCTGAGGAATGTGTCAGTGCTAAGGGAACCACCTCAGGTGATGGAGCCCAAGATCCAAATGCCCTTTTAACCTTACTTTGTGTAATTACAAATGCCACTTATAGTCAGAAAATTATTCCCTCCTCTTATTAACCTTAGTATTATCTTTAGCCAGCCAATTTCATACTGCCCTTGAGCTACTCAAAAATCTTGTAGCTAATACTACCAGGATATCTCCCATACTCCTGATGTGTTCTGGTTTACTTGCAGTTCAGAAAAAAAAGACTAATCCCAGTGATCCTGATTTTTACAATTGTCTTCTGAGAGCCATTATCTCCACGTCTTGTACAGAATCATGCAGTGTCTTATTGCTCCCCTGTTTCTTCAAAACCAACAAAGCTTGCAAATAAACTTTACTTTTTAACAGAAAGCTGCTGATGGCAGAAAACAAGCAAAGAAGTGCAGGAAGATGCAGAGGAGGAGCGTGGGTTACACTAGAGCATGTTCCATATCTAATGGAACACTCCTTTGCTCCCAAATTGTTGTTAGAAGGTACTACTGTACTGGATTGCCACTTCCATGCAGTTTGATGGCAATGCACTTGGCAAGCAGCTTTGCAAAATCTTTTAAAGAAAAGAAAAGAAAGAAAGAAAGAAAGAGAGAGAGAAAGAAAGAAAAAGAAAGAGAGAAAGAAAGAAAGAAAGAAAGAAAGAGATACAGTAACTCCAATGCATGCCTGTGCCAGAAGAATGAAAGCCAAGTGCATGAAGTCAGGCAGACTCTGAATTGGTCTCACTTTTAAAAACTTGAAGTTTTGAAGAAGTGAGCAGATGTTGGAAATCAGAAATGAGCTACACCCGAGCTGAGCAACCATTTACTCGTGTACTATTTTGTTAAAATATCATCTCTTCCTCCAAATCCAAGACCACATGCCTTACATGATGGGAAACCTTTCCAAAATCTCTAGCTATTACATGCTCTCAGTGAAGAAAGTTCTCAGCAGAAAGTGGAACTGAAACTCATTTGACAGCCTTCAAATTCCATAGACAGTTGTGGGGCTTATTTTTGCTCTCTTCTTACCCTTGCAGGATTAATTTCTGACAAACTGAACCCAGACTGTGCCCACAGTACTAAGCAACACTTCGTTCAAGCTGCAGAGATTGATTCATCAGGTGTCCAAATGAGACACACCAAGTTGAAGGGCTGAGTATGGAACTGACTTTTATTGTTCTGTTCCTGTGTTTTGTTCCTGCTTTTCTCGTGAATCAATGGAAAACTTCTGAGATAAGCATGTTTGAGAAGTGATGGATGCCACCACTGCTAATTATTCCACCCATTACAAGACACAGTATAAATCACTTTTTGTCTGGTGACTGTCGCACCGAATTTGCAGAGCACAAAAGACAGTGCAGATCTGTGATATGGCTCTGTTCTTCTCATTACATAAGAGATAAAGATATGCATACTTACTAAATACATTTATTTTAACGAGATGAAGACAGGCCTAATTCAAGTAGTAGCACTTTCTGAACAGCTTTTTTATTATCATTATTACTTGTACATGAGTACAAGACAAGTTTTATTTTCAACATGGCCTTCACAACAGAGCATGTTTTTTTGCCATTTATATTCCTAGTAGCTGCTGCTAAAAATGCCATTCAGAGATGAAACTGCTGCACAAGTACACTTTGTTCAACACAAGAGCCAAACAGTCACTTCTATCAGGAGCTGTGTAAGAAAAGCTTCCTTATTCATAAGGTATTGATTCAGCATAAGTTTCCCATATACTTTCAAGTGTTTGGGATTCGAGGGCATTAGAAAAAGGGGCTGGATGTCTTGCAGGAGCAGTGGGAGCCACAGTGCTGTCACAGCTGGGAAAGCTGCTCCCTGCCAGGCCTTGCATACCCAAGCTGGAGGTGAACAGAGGCAGCCTTGGGAGACAGAAGGACCCTGCCAAGGCTTTCACATGCACTGCTTCTCTGAAAACCCATTCCTGCTCCAACAAAGTCTGTGTGACTACCCTTAAGCATTGTGCTTAAACCTCACCGACTTCAAGGTGAGTAAAACACTTGGTTTATGTTTTGCTGAACAGGTAAAGGGATGGGAAGTAGCCTCATGCTTAACCTTGGTCCAGCAGAAATCAATTAAGGCCCATGAGTAACCTCCTGACATTTCTAAGGGACTGAAGAGTCAGAATCGAGACTGAAAAGGCTGAAGCAGCTCACGAAGTGTTTCTCCACACATGCATCTAAACCATCAGGAAGGTGAGGTGGTAGAGAACAAGAAGCTCTGAGTAAATCATATACATAGCACCATTTCCACAAACACAGCAAGACGTGTGCGTGCCTGCTCCTGGCATCAAGGCATTCCCACCTCTACCTCTATTTTGAGGTCCTCGTATTTTTCTGTAGAGGTGAGAAGAGAATCCAAAAAGCAAGTGAATAAATTATTTTACCGTTAAGAAACACCTCTTTCCTCCCTCCTCTTCTTTGTTTACTTTTTGAATGAACTGTTTAACAAAAAATACATTTTTCATCTGTCAAATTCTTCAGGGGCATTTTTAAATACTTGCGGATTTCACAACTGACTTCAATTTCAAAACTCAAAATTTGATTTGAACTTAGTCTTGGATGAAGGTCTTTGCTGTGATATCCTTCCAAAATTGTAACTATGAAATGAAGCAGCAAAGTCATTTGAGACTAGTTTACTGCATAATAATTCTCACAGCTGGAACCACATATGTTTCTCTTTAGACAGGCACAAAGCATGGCTTGAAAAGCTTGCTCCCCATGGCACAGGGAACTTACACCCACCAAAAATTCACTGTCTTCCATAGAAATGGAAGCTCTTTTTTGCCTACTCCCCTCACCTCTTACTTTTCTAACTCTTTAGCCTGTGCACCTGAGCAGCTGCTCTCCAGCACTGCCACATATATCAGCAACGACCAGATGCTCAACTGGACACTGGCAGAAGACCACTGAGAACAGCAGAAGTTACCTTGATTAACATTAAGAGAAGCCAGACTGTTTATTTCAGATGGTTTGCCCTGCAAGTGACACAGGGGAGTGAGTCTAGGAATGGCACATCCATCTGACTGCTATTAGATCAAAAAGACTACCCTAGATAAAATTAGCTTAATATACGGGTATGCTTTTGCATCCTACTTTTGCTGTTAACTGTCTAGAGCACAATCACCTTCATCTCAGGATGAAGGTTTCATGCTGTAATGGATTTCTTGCAAACCATGTACTATTTACTCACTTGGTTACTTTTCCATCTCCTACACTTCTCACATTATGGTTTGTCATTCTGAGTTTGCTTTGGTAGGCAGACATCAGCCCTTGTTACAACAGTTGTGGCTATACGTACAAGCACACATACAAGATTCTACTTTCGTGCCAAGTCAGTGACTTACAAACCCTCCCCTTTCAGGCTGAAATTTCTCAGGCTTGATCAGAGAGTGGAGTTGACTTTTCTGTTGCCATTTTTATTGCAAGAAAAAGATCTGTTCACAGGCTCTTTTTCTCTTTTAAAGGTCAGAAACTCAAAACCAATGACAAATTTAGAAAAAATACTTTGAAAATATTAAAAGCCTAGCACAAGTTCCCCATGAATTTTACACCAATGTAACTATCAATTTCATTGACTTTGTTCTTCACACAAACCAGCTGAAGGACACCACAGCCAGCCCCCCTGCAGATCAGGTCTCAGCTTCCCACCCCTAACACAAATGACTTTGAGAAGATCAAAATGAGGCTGTAAAAACCAACATGCATGTATAATTCTGGCAGCTGCTCGGACACTGAGCACACTGCACATGTGTGTACATGATGTGATGGTGATGGACCACAGCATAGAGAGCCTTCAGCCAGCAGTGCTTGCAGCAGCACCCAGGCAGCTGGGGTGTGGAAGCTGTGCCAGCCAGCCCACCACACAGTGCCACAAGGACGAGGTACCATGTCAGCATGGTGGCATCTGCCCTTTCCCTTGGGTCAGTCGTCATGCCCTCTGACAGGGATGGAACAGAGCTACGTTCCTCCACTGCTTTATATTACAGGCACATCTTGCCTCCAGGACAACCCTTGGAGTGATGTGCAGCCCACACAGCAGCAGCCCCTGCACCAGAGTGGGGCATCTGTTATGTTGACAAATGAGTTTCATGCAAGAACCTGCAGCCACATGCCTTCAAGTGACTCCATCACCCCCCCATCCTTGCTCTGGCTAAACAGAAAATAGCTTTTAATATTTCAAGAGTGCTTATGAAAGGGTTTATGACAAACACTGTAAATAATGATTTTAAATAGTAATTGGTACACTAGGTCCTCGGATGAGAGGAGAATAATCGCTCTTGTTGGTATTCATGTTATCTTGCAATGCCCTCTCCAGTGGAAAGGTCCCTGGCACATGCAACAAGCTGCAAGCTGAATCTAAATGAACACCAGCAACTTTTTAAATCCACCTCCATAATAACCATCTGAGAATGAAATATGAAGCCCTCAATCTGTCAGCAGCTACATGGTCTCCTAGGTTTGGACTGACTGCTGGCTTGTGCCAGTTGGAGCTCTGGATTGCTTTTAGGCACCTGTTTCAGCTGCCTCCTTCCACCTCTCACCAAGTCTTTGGACTGATTTCGCCTGAAACTGTGTCACCGATTGCAGCTGCCCTTTGGAGACTCCCTCTTTCTCCCTCCACCACAGTATAGCCCAGCCTGGTTGCAAGTTCTCAGCTAGACATGAAAGCATGCTTTAGAGTGAAAGCTGAACCTTCAATGCAAACATGGAAACAATCTCCACTTGAGTTTAACTTTCATTTGGTTCAGGTTTAATGGGCACGGCTATGTCATGGATCGGAGAATTCAAATTGCCACTTTCCACACTGCAGATGTTTCTCATGCCAGCTTCTGGGATTTGACTACGCCTTATATTTAGCAAACATAAGAACAACAAAAAGATTTCCTCTAATTTAGGCATCTTTGCTTGAAGATAAGGATCTGTGTTTTCATTTCCTTTTCTTATTTTCATAATGTAAACCCAGCAAGCTGTTATTCACCAGCATGCTACCAACAGTGAAAGCAACCACAAATGTCTGTGAATTAAAGCAGCATCTGAGCAGCACAAGCACACTAAGCCAAAACCAATCCTATTTAAAGGATAGAAACATGCCACGAGGTGTCCAAATAAAATTGATAATATTCTTGAAATGTATTTTTACCAAAATGAGCACTCATCTGTTTTCCTTCATTGCCCAGAAAACTCAAACAAAATAACAGCCTGAAATGTTTACATGAAAATATATGTATTGCACAGTTACTTCTTTTAGAACCTAGACTTTATTACCAATTTTTAAAAATGTCATGTTTTAGCAATACTTCTCTATCCCGCAGCTCAGCTCTTTTCACCCTGGATACTTCAAAAGAAATCCTAACAAGAGAGGCTGGTCTTTTTGTCATGTTGGGGAAAGAAAAAAGAAACACCTCACTCTCTGTCACACTGAAAACATGAGAATGATTCAGAATCAAAGGAAGGGGATGTCATCAAAGGTCCTGGGAGATGATGAATAGCTTCAGGAAGGAAACAGGCTTTTTTAATGCACAGTTTAACATTGAGAACGAATGTAAATATCTAGCCTGGTTGTGCAGAGGGATGGAGGAGTTTGGGGGGAAGGAGAATGGGAAGAGATACCCTGTACACAGGAGGGTACACGGCCGTGCATTGAAGATTGGGAGTTTAGTGTTTCCTGCCATGTTTTTCTCAAATTTTGACTGTCAAAGTAAACAGCTCCAATTATATTTGGCTGGATTGACATATACAGAGCTCAAGGCTTGGGAGAAGAATATTTCAATAAGCAGCTGAGTTACTGTAGGCATGAGGACATGAAGTTTTAGTTTTGCTTCCTCCTCCCCCTGACATTTTAAAATGTCAAGCTCCCCTCCACATTGCTGCCTTATTTCCCACCTAGTCTGTAAGGGAGCAAGGGAAAGTTACCTGTTCACTGCGTGAAAGGAACCACAGTATCACTAATGATTTTAAAATGAGCAATAAGTGACCACAAAGTTGGAGTACTGGCACGAATTGTAGGTTAGGAACTATAATGTGGTTAATTTAAAATTCTTATTTGAAAGATCTAAGTTTGCAAATATCACAGTCCTGGGCCAAACCAGTGGGGACTCTGTGCTGGATGGGGTCTGTCACACAGCACGGCAAGCTCCTTGCTCCATCGATGGCTGCATCACGGCATCAGGCAGCACTTGCACCACAGGGAGCTTCATGCACACACCAGGACAAGTTACAAGTTCCTGCCACCTTCAGCAGAAACCCCCATCAGCAGCAGAGCCAGTGAGGAGCACCTCAGCTTAATGAACAAAGCCTTTCTCTGCCAAGGAAAAGCCGGTGCATCAATGCAACATTTAAACTCTACAAAGTCCTTATTAAATGTGACAGCAACAGCTGTAGCAGCCAGAGCACTGACAGAACAAGGAAAAGAATTAAAGCCCTTTTGAGGGCTAGAAAAAGAAAACAGGTACTATTTTAAATATTAAAATGAGGTCTGTGCTGATGATGAATATAGGTACGGTAGCAGGTAGCCAGAGATCTTGGAAGTGCTGAGAGCTATTGCTCTGACCCTCCCACAACTTAATGGAAAGGAACCATCTTAATTCTTTCCGGTCAATATCCTCTACATTAAACTAATATATATAATTCCTGCTCCTTATCTTCAGAGTATGATGGGTCACATTAACCTCTCCCCCACACCATGAGCTCCAGCGGAACCAAACCTCAGGGTTTGCTTATGAAATACACCATTCCACCTGCGATGCCAGAACAGTGGATAGTGGGAAATAGAATTATTCATGCTTGGAAGGTGAAGAAAAAGCAGAAATCAAAAATAAGACCCCCCAAAGGGGTATTTTTCCCTACAGGTAGAACAATATAACATGTACATTTCAGATGTGTCCAGCTTCTGTGACTGCTTTTCTGGAAGGAATGCATTGATAACTGTCCTTGAGGGAATGGCTGGAAATACTTCCAGGCTTTACTATACAGCTTCAGTCATGTTGGTATAATCTATAGGAACTTGATTTGTGGGAAGTCACTAAGATGGAAGAGAAATTTCTCTTTGATAAGTTTGTTTAAAACAATCACAAATGAATTAACTTCAGTATATGATTAAATTATGAAACATTTCTTTGCACAGGCTGTATGAAACCTGCTAAAGATGAGGACATAACAGGCTTTGTCATTGCTGGAGGTGTAGACACCACAATACTAACCCTTGAACATCACCACCTTTCCAGACTGACCTCTCCACCACCTCTTCTTCCCACCCACATACTGTGATCACAGTATTTCCTCAGCATTGCCCAAAGCTTTAGTGTAGCTTCTCTGTCAAGTGATGGAAAAAACCTTTTAGTCAGGAAAACTGAATTTTCTCCCTCTGGAGAACACCACAGAAAAACTACAGTTCATTCCAGAATGGAATTTCTGCTATGGAAGGAGAAAATTCTTTCATAAAGGGGGCAAATGCTAACATTTCTCTTTGACAAAACTTGTGACTTTTTCAGGAAACTCACATTTCTTCATCAACTTGATGCTGTGGTTAGATTTTTCACCAGTTTCAAACAGACTTTTATATCAGAAAATTCAAGTGAGTACTACAGGCCTTACTCTCTGCCCGTCCAATCCTTCCCATGGTATTTCTGGGGCCCCTTCCTCTCCTACTGTCATCCGCACCATGCTGAGAAACTTACTGAGCACCTCTCATTCCTATTTTATTTACAAATTAAGTTGTCTGTGTTTCTGCAACATCTTCTGTCCCAAGAGAAGCACAACTGAAACAGCATCTCTAAATCAGATCACTTTGCTGTGCAGTCACACATTCGTACATACACAGATAACAACATTCTCCTTAAAAACATCTGCCTAAGTACAGTTGCTATGGCTGCTGTAGCTGTCAGAGCCCTGGCAGGGTCACATCTCCCTTGTTCCCCACACATCTCTTCTACCATTTAGGAATAAAAAGCAGAATGTTAGTGTATTCCAGAAAAGTCATGAGGGCATATATGGCTTACGGCAAATTGGTTCCTTCCCTGCCAGGAACTGTGACCACTGCTGGTCCAGGATGGGCAGCTCAACTATCCACAAGTGGATTGCTAATGTGGTAGGTCCTCTATAAAGATTAAAAGCCATCTGCTGCCTGAATCTAGCCTGCTTCGATATAACCAAAAACCTTTTGTCATCTTAAGCCATTAAGAAATCTTCTCAGACCAATTCCTGGCAGACAGGTACTCACACAAGAGAGCAGGCACTAGGGACCACACAGACCACACTGGCCTTTACTGGCAGTAACAGTCCTTCAGGTTCATAGCTGGGCTATACCAGAAAAAAAATAGAGCATAAGAACCCAAAGCTACCTTACAAATTTACAACTATATTGTTTATTAATTTTACTGTTAAATCATTCTGGTTTGCAATCCTGCGCTTCTTATTTCCTGCACTTTCTCAGAGTACTTCAGCCCATAGGGCTTGTCATAAACAATACCTCTGAGAGCTTTTCATTTGCAGCCAAACAAAAAGATGAAAAGTTAAATCACTTACTGTTCCCTTCCCATTGGCTGCAAATTGATTTTATTTACTGAAACATGCTTGCATTGCAAAAACCACTCAATACATACAGTAAATAAGTGAGTACATGAAAGTCTAATGTAACCTAGTGGCTACCTGTCCCTTTGAAATAGAATGGAGTCATAAACACCTAAATACAAATTTAGTTGAATGCTTATTTTTCTCCTGCTTACAAGAGGTCAATCAATACTATCAAGGACAAAAAACAGCTTGGTTGGTCCCGATAAAATTAAGAACATATATATTCCATTCTGCTCCAGACAGGGCACTTAACACACCAACCATATTTTTGTATGTCCTTTCAACTTAAGAATTGCAAGGCACAGAAGAAACATCGGTAAGTTATTAACTTCAGTCTTCTGGTGAACTCCGTAAGAGTAACATCAGAGCCTGAAGCAATACTACTGCTGTCAGATCTCATAAGCTAAACAGGGTCAGGCCAAACAGGTGCTTGAATAAGGCACCTTTGAGGATCATGTAAGCGCAGCAAGAAATAATGCTGACAATTCAGTAGTGAGCACTATTCCTTCAGCAGAAGAACTTTTCATCTCAGGTACTCAGCCACAAGTGCTCTGCTGCACAAACCAGCTCTGAAAGGCATCAACATTGTGCTGAAGTTACTCCAGTTCACCTACTAAATTTCTCCAGTCATATCATAGGTACTAGGTAGCCATTGCTTTCTGTTCTCATGCTTTCCTTAGGAGACAAAACATTAGTGAAGATTTGCAGGGCTTCTCTGGGAAGGTGGGAAGGCTGCATTTTTAGAGGGTAAAACAATCTGCTCGCTCATGTGTATCTATTTTACCATTAGAGAAATGGTTTCAGGGGCAGGGTTGCTCTGTGTCTGTGCACCTATCTGCCTATCTATTATTAACAAAGAAGAATGAGCATCCAGGCTACCCTTCCATGTTATAAAGAAGCCTCTTTTATGTAGGAAATGAAAATGTACAGGTTTATTTCAGTGGCTGTGTTATACCTCACTGTTGTGGGCAAAAACCCCACAGTCCTATCATTTATACTAAATCACCTCCACTCCTGAAAGCACAATACACTTAGAGAATGTAGCTCAGCAGCTCCTAGAATAGAAGGCAATTCTTAAAGTGGGAGCTCATATCTGACATTTACAGTAGCTAGCAAGTGATTCAGCAAGCTACAGTTGCTGTGCACAACGACAGATCATTGGATAAATGAGCAACCGATAACAAGTGTGGAAGCCTTGGCTGTCCACATCGATAAATTAGACAATACCAAATAATCAATGCTGCAAGCAGCTGATTTAAGGTTGAAGGAAAAAGCCCTAGATGATGTTCAAGAACATGACAGAGAACTAGGGGGCATCACAGGTCAATAAAAACTAACGCTATTAGCCATTCCAATTACTCTGCACGTTCACGAGCTAGGAAGGCAGTTTGTGAAGCTGTAAGTAAAGCGCCAAGAGTACTGACACTATATATAATTCATAGACTGCAGCATATTGCTACATTTCTCATTGCCCTTAGAACGTGTACTTTCTCCAGGAAATATGGAGGTAATATGTAATGTTTATCTTCCAATCTCGTTTTTCACGAGCCCTGTATTAACAGGTCACTCTGGTGAATGGGGAAGTCATCAATCTGGATCATTTGAGGGACCAGAAATGAAGGAGCTTTTATCCTTGTGGATATATTGTGTTGCCACATCAACAGCAACACAGTTCACCCAGCAACCACGAATGGGCACACGCATCCTTCAGACACTGTCCAGACCCTCAGATTTCTGAGTCTGATCTTCAAACCAGCAGCACTGGATCAATTTATCAGGACCTCGCTGGGTGCCAGGTGAAAAGGAGATGTTAAAAGACAGAACATGACTGGCTGTGTTGCTTCTTCCAGGTGAATGGACACCTGCATTGTACATATACCTCGCCCTGGATTGAATTTTCCTGTTGACTCTTCACAGACACAGAAGTTGCTGCAGATTTATGTTGGGGTTTTGCATGGCTGAACAAGGAACACTCTGAAAAAGGCAGAGAAATTGCTCCATTTTCCAAATGTGGTCAAAACCAAATGGTCACATTTCTCTTTCTGGATCACACTGGGTTTGCCTAAGGTAGCTAGAAAAAATAATGTCACTACAGAAATTAGTGGCTATTAAATGAGATTTGACCACAGAAACTTGCTTGGCTGTCTAAAGCAGTAAATAGGATGCTGCTGGCCAGACATGTAACAAGTCAGAATCTGAATGAGAGGTTTAAGATAAATACTTTACTGCAAGAAACAGAAACCTAATATTTACAAAACAAGGACCTTGGTAAAAATTAATATAAATCACATAAAATATATCAAAAGAAAACTCTAATTTCTGGTACTTCCTATATGTAGCTTTAAATAGGCAGTTATTTCAGCAATGGTTTGAGAACCCAGCTGTGAAATTCATTTCCTGGTCTTTTAGTACTGTGTTTGTCGGCACTTAACCCACTTCTGGCTTGGTTTCTGTCACAAAAATGAAGGTTTCCTTTAGAAAATCAAACTACTAGAAAATGCAAAGCATCTTTTATATGAAAATGCAGCAGAGGAAATGCTAAGAACAGCACCTCCTACTAAAGGTTTCTTAAAGTTTGGGGCTCTCAGTGAAAACTTAATTTGGGCAGGTTTTTCTCTATCATTTGCATTTAATGAAAAAGTGATTCCCTGGCTCTGTCAAGATATTGCAAACAAGGAGAAGAAATGAAGTCTTGCTATGGAAATATGTAAGCTATAGCAGCAAGAAAATGTCACTTCAGAGATTACATAAATTTTATATATTTTAATATGTCAACACAAGAAGGGAAAAAGAATTTTCTGTTTCCAAACAACCCGTAGTATCCACCTCAGAAGTAGAGAATTTCTGCAGATTTAACTTGTTCACTTCAAGATTTCTCCTCTGAGTTAAAAAAGTATCTCCTTCTCACAGTTATTAGAACTGCAGTCACAACCAAGCTGCTTTTCTCTTTGCTTTTTCTTTTTGTAAATGTTTTCCCCCAGCAATAGATTTCTCTAGATTTTTTTCATTTATTTTCTTTTGGACTCAAACATTAGTAGAAGTTCTGTTACAAAAAAATGTTAAAAGGTGTTTCCAGAAGGAAAGAAATCTAAGTTACTGTGAAAATCTTATCAGCTTATTATTCACCCTAACTGCTTACACTATGTCAGATGAAAATCTGGAAATACAGACTTTATTTTGAGCTGAGCAGCTCTAGTTGGTTAATAATTACATCTTACCTTGTGGCACTATTAAAAATGAATGATACTTAAAGCCCAGTGCAGCACACAGGCAGATGTCGGGGGAGCCACAGTGTGAATCCCCTGCTCCCTGCATCCTCCCGAGGCCGAGGTGTGAGATACGACCTCACATCAGTCAAGGAACAGGGAGCAACATCTATCACCTCCTTGCTCCGGCAGCGTTTTGCACAGTGATTTGCTGTCTGCATTACTAAGTACGGGAGCGAGTTATGGCTCCTGGATAAAAATAGCGTGTTCAATAGAAAACTGGGCTCTAAAGTAGAAAGTGCCAATGTTCTCTGACGGCCGTCCAGCAGCTCCCTGTGAAGTTATGGAGAACAGAAGATGGGCCTTCAGCTGGAAAACAGCACATCTCCTGCCAAGAGTGAGCTCAGGCTAGAGCACTCGCATGGGATACGATGGGGGACAGGCACCCTGGGCCATATGTCAAGCGTGGAGAGGACTGCCAAGCACCAAGAGTGAACGAACATTGTTCATGGTGGGGAAAGAAGGGCTAAAGCTGCCAAGCCAGGAGAGAAGGCAAAGAAGGAAAAGCACGTTCCTGGGTGCAGCAGCTGCGGACAGCTTCAACACCCCTCTAGATGTGATGCAATTCTGGTGAACCCTAAATAGGGTAAATGTTTCATTTGGCCACGTGGAGCTAAAAAAAGAGCTCTCTAGAAGGAGCAGCTGTTTCCAGGAAAAGGGAAACAGCTCCAAACACAGCAAATGCTCTTCCCATCCCTGTCAGAAGTGGCCACACAGGCACGTGAGGAGGAGCAAAGCCCAGAGGCCAGGCTAACTCCCACAGCACACATCACCACCTTTCACCTTGGAGTGCTTTTCAGTTTGTTTCACCAGGAAAATTCACAGGCTGCTTTAGGCTTTTCTTGAAATGTTTTCTGCTTTATTTGAGACAACAGGTATGCTGGTCCATGTTTGAAAATTCAAATAACTAAGAGAGATGGGAGCTAGCAGCTCTCATCAGATCCACTGGTCAAGATCAGCAATGAAAATACCCCTGCACTCCAAGCAACTCCCAGATCCCAGGGATTAGGTGAGATGTCTAGTGCATTTGGTAAAAATTTCAATGAAATAACAATTTAAAATCTTTGGGGAAATAATAAATTCAGAAAGATTATTTAATAGGAACTATCAAAACACCTAATTTCAGGAAAGCTGAAAGATCCTAGTAATATACATTAGCATATTACTAGATAACTAGTACATTAGTAGCTATACGGCCCACAAATCAAATTAAAACCTCTCAGCTCGCAAAAAAGAAGTAACTTGACAAAACAAAATAGCAAATAAAAAATGTTGCAGTATGATCTTTGATGTTAAAATAGTAAAAACTGGCATGGATGTTATTTCCACACAGTGCTCTGACAGGACTTATCTGATAAGATGGTGGTAACAGCAGCTATTTCTTCCCATCCTCAAAGAAAAGGCTCTGGAGCCTAGGCTATAACAAAGGGAAGGTGGGAGCAGGTCCAGGCTCCACCAGGACCCGGAGGCTCTACTACAGAGTGCAATGCCAAGCAGACATGTCAGAGTTACTTTGGGTACCAAAAGCCATACAAACACGTTAACTAGCTCTGCTGAAAAAGCTCCTTCGCAGTTGGCTTAGGAATCCTGACAGAGCAGAGCTTTGCAGGACAGGCATGTCCTTAGTGCAGTGCCTCTCACCACAGAAACCTCCACTGAATACATCAGCATTCCTCAGCCACCTGCTTTTTTATACCTGTGTCTTATGTCAGCCCTGCTTTTATGTATATCCAATTCCCATCTACACAACGATATTCAGAGCTCAGTGACCTTTCAGAGCTAAACTGGATTTTTTGATAAGTAACTACACAAGCAATATTGAAGCATTTCATGAATTACTAAACTGCTTGTGCCAAAACACGATGCCGTTCGGATAGAATCACAATTAAGTGTTGACAGGTTTTTAAGCAAACAACAATTCTTGTATTTCACACTATAAAAGTAAATCCCTTTTAATAGTCCAAATTCCAAAGGACATGTTTCAGTTCAGTTCAAATAAGCTTTTAATTTATCTTAACACTTTTTGCACTGGTTGTTCTGGAAACTGTCAACAGCCAAAAATGTTGTCAGTCAACATGTCATCTGTATGATTCTGATGATAATACTTTATCTACTGTAAACTGATAAGGCTTAGGGTGCACTTACAGATTACTGCAGGTGTAAATTTGTATGGATCAGCACCCCCTGACTCCTGCCAATGTGTTACTAGACTCCACTACAAATGATGTAAAATAGTATATCTAGTTTGCAGAGGATTAAAGATGTGCAGAAAAGCAACTATCACCAAAGAGTGGACGTACTTTTGGCTCGTATCCTCTCTTACTCTGTGGTAGCTTGTCTCTGTCCCTAGAGCTGCTGGAGAGTATGGCTAATTGTCAGCATTTTAAAATCCAATTCAGCCCCTTGGCTTGACAATAGCAAATCACCATCAACTGCTTGTGCTAATAAAGGGGTCCCAAATACACATGCAAAATCCAGCAACAGCAGCAGGTGTCATTTGAAAAGTGAGCGATGTAATGAGATTTGAAAGAATTTAATTGAAAAACTATGAGCAAAGAGTGAATTCAGGCAGAATCATTCAATTCATGTAGCCATGTGGAATAATTTGTCATTTACGACAGTCAAAACAAATATTGCTGCATAAATGACTTTCAGGAACAGCCAGGCATTTTAGCAGCCTATGAAGAATATGATGGAGTAGAAGTTGAAGGAAACTTGGAGGACAGGGCTTCTGGACAGAGTGGTCCAGTAATTCCTGTATGTCACTCCAATCCATCACCAGCAGTTTATGAAGTTGCTCAGATGGCCACCTTCTGCTGTCAAACTGGAAAATAATTCACCAGCACAAGTTCACAAACCACCTCTTTTCCCAGGGAACAGAAAAAACAAGGCAGCCTCTCCCACTAGAATAGCTGTCCATGGAAAAGCACATCCCTGCAAGATCACCCCATCTGCCAGGGGACACCTGGGCCACCCCAGGAGAGCAGGACTTGCTCCTTGCTCAGGGAGGTCACCTGTTCCCCACCCTCCAATGTACATCTGTTTACATCTTCTAAGCCTCTTTCCTTACACACCAGTCTGCCCAAGCCAAAGTGCTGAAGCAGCAGGCAGACAGAGCAGTACTTTTCTCAATTGCACTTTTTTGCCCCCAGAGCTATTGAAACATTGCTGTGTATCAGAGTGAACCAATCAGTGGGGTTGGAAAGCAGGAGGTTGCCCAAACTGCCTTTCAAAAACAACATAAATTTTATGTTTTTTTATTTTTTGTTTTTATCTGAATATTTTTTTCAACAAGCACTGGCATTTAACAATACTAATTAAAATGCTTATGATGTTCTGATGTTCTTGAGTATCTGTAATTTTATTTAAAACTAATGAATTCTGATATTGTTGATTATCTGTAACTTTATATTAGTATGTTAATTTTTTCTATTTAGGTGCACTCTAATTTATTACCTAATTAAAACCTGAGTTTCTGACACATTTTTAAGCTTTAGAATCCTGGATCACAGCAGCTATTCTCACTTGTTTGTCCATAACAAAACTACCAAAAGGCAAAGTGAAAAGGGGTGTGTATATATATATAAAATTGATTTTTTTTTAACACAGATTGAAGGGTTACGTGTTACTTGCTAAGATAACACTGTTGTCATGTTTCTTCAGCAAAAAAGGCTGACAAGACTCGTTTCACATCTGTCTGCATAATCTAACAAACCCATGAAGAACTAGTGATGAAAAAGCTGTTTTGTTGACAATCTGTTATTGTTAAATGCACCCAAACATCATGAAATAGGCACTGCTCATTAGTGCTGTATTGTCGCTCAGGATTTTGTCCCTATAAATACTTTGTGTCAAAATATTTTTCAAATATATTCTACGCCGCAAGCATTTTCCTTACAACCCCAAAGAGCTACAGCTTCTGAAGCCTTTCATCATCTCAAGCCCACTTGCCTGTACCTTAACCATGGAGGCCATACAACAACATTGCCAGCCACATACAGTGCTCCACATGTAGTTCAACCACTCCTTTCTATTAATGCCCCTTTACCTGTTTTGTGCTCTACTCATCTACTAGCACAACTCCAATCTCTTTGACTTTCTGACTGTGGCCAGGTGTTACACTGATGGAAACTGAAAGCCATCAATGACTCCAGAGGTTGTTCCTTACAAATGGTGTGACCAGCAGGAGCAGGGAGGTGATTGTACCCCTGTATTTGCCACTCGTGAGACTGCACCTTGAGCACTGTGTCTAGTTTTGGGCCCCACAGGACAAGAAGGATATTGAGGTGCTGGCGCAGGTGCAGAAAAGGGTGACAAAGCTGGTGAGAGGTCTGGAAAACATGTTGTATGAGGAACGCCTGAAGGAACTGGGATTGTTTAGCTTGGAGAACAAGAGAAGACTGAGAGGAGACCTCCTTGCTCTCTACAACTACCTAAAAGGAGATTGTAGTGAGGCTGGTGTTGGTCTCTTCTCTCAAGTAACTAACAACAGGACAAGAGATAATGGCCTCAACTTGCACCAGGGGAGGCTTAGATTGGACATTAGGAAGAAGTTCTTTACTGAAAGAGTGGCCAGGCACTGGAACAGGCTGCCCAGGGAGGGGGTGGAGTCACCATCCCTGGAGGTGTTAAAAAAATGAGTAGATGTGGCACTTCAGGACATGGACTAGGGGTCAGGGTGATACTGGCCAAAGGTTGGACTTGATGATCCTAGAGGTCTTTTCCAACCTAAATGATTCTATGACTCTAAATTATCTCACAATAGCCAGTATCACAACTATTACATGATAGTAATAGTCACAGGAAGGAGAGTAGGACCTCCCTTACTGTATCTAACTGATCCACAGAGATCTGCAGTTTGGGTTTGCAAAAGAAGATCAGACCAGACCTGAGGACAGCAGTGCCCGAGGAGCAGCACAGACTGTCCTGCAGCTCCCCTGCACAGCCACAGCTGCTCAGGCAATAGCCCTGACTCTCTGGCACAGGAATTTAAGGCATCACCTTCTAATACCTCTAACAACTTCACTAGAAAAAGGTTTAAATAATCACTGGATAACTAACTAATGAGGGCAGGGCTTTAACCCCCATTAAAAGTCCCACCTAGCAGACTCAAAATAAATGCTTTAGCATCACTAATATGAATACCAAATACACTGTCACTCTTCACTTAGTCCATCACTGCTCTCTTGTCTGCACTTAACTTTGATCAGGCTGTCTCATGGGATCCCATCTCCAGTAAAGCTGCTGTGTCAGTTTTGGGTATCAATAACTCTTTTGATTATCTTTTCCCACAGAAAGTTAAAATGGTGCTTCTGGCTCCTGCACCTTCAAGTTTTCCTGAATCTTTCCATTATTCCAACTTCTGTTACATCAGCACTGCATTTATCCTGATTTCAAGTTTCGCTTTAGATGCCCATACTGCATTTACCTTTGAATATCAGTTATTTCATGTTGCCACCTCCATAACACTAGAATCTTCAAGAAGCACTAAAGGCCTCATGCAACTTGATGCAACTTGAAAAAATGAAAGATCCTTGTCTTACAACGAAGAGATAAAGTAAATAATTTACTTAACTGGTATTTCAAGAATTGTGTACTTTAGCAAATGCCTGGAAGACTACAGGGAATCTAACCCAATCTCCTGTCTCTCCATGGCTCAACACAGAGGTGGAGCTGCCTGTTTCATTCTCAGAGTAACTCTTTAATAAGAATTTCAGGTTACCATGGCTGCTAGCAGCGGCCAACAGAGTTTTGCTGTTCAAAATCTGTATTGTTTGAGGAACTCAGGCACTTGCCAATAAATGTCAATTCAGGCATGTTAATAAGTAGCAGCAATAGAAACAGTAATAGAAAGTTCCTGCAGAAGAGAACAGTAGCCAAGGTGCTTTTATCCCCACCTGCATTGCAGGGTAGCAGAGACAATTCTACCATGGCTTTGCTGGGAAGCCTTCAGCAGAAGTTGCTAACAGTGACTTAAAAAGACCAGCAGGTTCAGCAGTCTGAGCTCTGCTCTCATTCTAGCTCCTCCTTGTAATGTATTTTGATGAGAACTCAATTTTCAGACAAGTGAATAATCTGGCCCAGTGCACCACCAATCCCACGACAAGAAAAGACATGGGCATACTGGAATAACTCTCTGAAGGGCTACAAAGATTATTAAGGGACTGGAGTATCTATTATGTAAGGAGAGGCTGAGAGAGCTGGGGTGGGTTGGTCTGAAGATATAAACACCTGGTGGGAAGGTGAAAAGAAGATGGATCTAGACTGTTCTCAATGGTGCCCAGTGAAAGAATAAGAGACAATGGACAAACAAACTATAATAAAAGAAATTCTGTTTAAACATAAGAAGAATCTTTTTTACTGTGAGGGTGGTTGATCACTGTGACAGCCTTGCCCAGAGATGTTGTGGAGTCTGTATTCTCAGAGACAATCAAAACCTGAGTGGGTGCAGCCCTGGGCAGCCTGCTGTAGCTGACTCTGCTTGTGCTGGGGGTTGGATGGGATGATCTCCAGAGGTGCTTCCAACCTAGATCTGCACTAGCCCAAGGGAAAGCAAACTATCAGGATGTGTGTGCCAAAACCACCACCAGTATTTTGCTTTCATCCCAGCTCCCACAAGACGTGTTCTTCAACATAGCCCCTGAGTACATCATGTACCTGCTCCCAGCCTGTGATCCAATCTGTGATCCGACATGGCCAGCCATACAACATAAGAAATCCTCTGCTGTTTGTCAGATGAGTTTTCTTTGACCTCTCCCCCATAAAGATCTAAACCCACATGTACGTAAAATTCACAAACTGAAACAAAACAGAAATGGGAAAAATACACTTGGTGAAGCACCAAGCTATAAGGTAATACGTTTGTGTGGTTCTATGTGTTATGTTCATACTTCTAATGCATATTTTCAGATCATCACATACTTAAACTTACCAGTCTATTTCAGTTATCTAGAGAGATTCATAACATACATCAGCTACGTCTCCCAAACACCTAAATCTGGAAAAGGTGTTTACTAATACACATGTTTTTATAAACTAAAGGAAATTCAATTTAATATGAATGCCACACCAAATTACAAGGGGAACAATCTCCTGATTCTCAAGCATTTTGCAAAGAGGAGAACACTTGCATATTCCATAAATACATTTTTAATAATTCATAAATAACACAAACCAAATAACTTCAATACATACTATAGTTAGCTTAGGAAAAAATCATTAAATTGTAAAGCATGAATATACCGCACTGTTCAAATAATGAAGAGAACACATGAGTTCTATCAAGGTCATGATGAGAGGGAGAGCACAGAATATCTATTACCTAAAGAATATCCATCATGGGGAATTGAATTGGATGCATCTCATTTTCACTTTGTCAAACTTAGTTCATATTCTGCTTGAAGACCAGCATGCTACCTAGGATAGCAACTGTCCACAGGGCAGGTATTATATCTTCACTTGACAGGTCTGGGGTCAGGTAGGTCAAATCAATACTTTAGAGACCTGTCTGTGGTCAAAAATGGACAATAAAGAATCAGATGATATATGAATCTGGCACACAAGGAAAAGAACTCATTTAAAATGAGGAATAATGATAAGAAGAGAAAAATAGATTTCACTCAAAATAAAGGGGAGAATCGTACTTCAAGAACATATTAGAAATATCATATGGGCCTATTCAGTTTGATGTAAGAGAGTAGAATTCTGCTTATCACCACCTGAAGCAGGACCCTGTATTAATCAGTATGTTGAAACACAGATGGGAAAATACCCAACCATTTTTTTATATGATTTTGTGCAAAAGGCTGAATAAAACTCAACTGTTTTTAGATACTTGCAAAGTTCCACAGATACTGAAGGCAAAATAATAATTATAGATATTACACAGCACAGTGGCATGGAAAGGCATCAGGAATATATTGGTAGGCAATACTGTTTTACCCATTCATTTCTTGTACCTGACAAAAAGGGACAGAAAAACACTGTTGACTGGTACATTACTACATGGACTCAGAAACATAGAATTATGACCTCCTGGTAAGCAGATTCCTTTCCCCTGACAGTCCAATGTTCCTGACTTTATTCCTGGAATAGGTTGTGTCACCCTCTTCACTAAAGATAAAACCTAGACTAGAGAAACTGATCATCATAAATTAAACCAAAATTTAAGAACATAGAACAATCACTAAGAAAAAAAAAAAAGAAAAGAATGTCTTGAGGTGTCTGTTTTGGCTGTATTTTATTCTAGGACAAACCTCAACAAAAGTCTGTTCTAAAGCTTTGTTCAACCTTTACTCTGTTTAGCACTGAAGACAAATCTGGAGTCTGAATTACTTCCAGCGTATAGGAAGGAATTAGCTCTGCTCTACCTTTTGCTTTATAACCAGCATTTCCAGGTTTTGTACAGAGCAAAAGTAGAAGGAGTCTTCTGTGGAATTTTATAAGATCTTGATATAAATTTCCCCTAGTTTTGGACTGCTCAAGCTGTTGGGATTTCATTTGGACATACTACTATAAAATAGATTCACTGACATCTGAAAACCACTTTTTCTTATTATTTCAAAGCTTTACTTTTTTATTGGCATAGAACAAAGATCCTTACCAGTAACCTTCAGTTCGACTGTTCTTCGTATAAGCTTGCCTTCAAACTTTAGTTCACAGGTATAATTTCCTCCATCTTCTTCCTGGACCTCTTGTATTAAGAGAGTATTTCCCTTCTGAATTACAATGCTTCTCCACATTTTTGGCTTACATTCCTGCAGAAAAAAAATCCATTGCCAAATTAACTCAGCTTGTACAACATAAGACAGCGTTGCCTGATCAGATTTTCAGTATTATACAGAAGTAAACAACCATCTCAATATATTTTGCAATTCAAATTCAAACATAATTTCAGAAAGCACAGAGATCTGAAACTGGAATTAATTTGAAGACAGAAATTAAACAGAAATGTTTTCAAGGTTCAGTAATCTCCTCTGTATCACGTGTTTAATACATGGTGCCCTGAAGCAATGGTTGAGAATCTTCTCTTTTTCATGATGAACAACTGCCAAGACCTCTACTTTAGGATGGACCACTAAAATGCATCTCTGAAGGGAGTAAGGACAACAGCTGTTAAAGACTTAGCCTGAAGACAAACTTTACATAGTCTCAGGCTAGAACTATTTACCAACTGAACAGAACAGGGAGAACAGGAGCAGTTTTGTGAGCTAGAGAATTCAGGGAGCCTGGTTTCCTCACAGTCTTGTTTCTCTTCACTGGCTCCTCTGGCACCTGATGAGCTTTGCTTCAGCCTTTTCCCATCACTGGGCTCTTTGTAGCTTCACTCCCATGTGAGTCCTCTGATGGAGTACATGGAATTCATGGCCTATAACTCTCACTGACTTTGCCAGGCAGACTTTAGCTGTTATTTGGCAGATTTAGGTTCATCACTATTAATTGTGTTCCTGCTGGAACAGCATTTGAGTCCTTCAGTATACTGGGTGATACAGTGCAAGAAGAGGCTCACCCTTTCCTAACAGACTGTATCCTTGCAGCCAGATCAGTCGCATTCCACACTAACTACTCATGACTGAATACCTCTTAGAATGCCCTGAACTAAAAGCTCAGACACAATCTGATCATTATCGCTTTAAAATGGCACCTTAATATTATACATTTATTATCTCTCAACAACTTTAGCATCAAGCCTGTTCTGCCTGCAAACAAAATCAAGCTTTACTCCATTCTCAATACTCCTGAAAGTTTTGGAGGCTCTGGCTAGTTCTGCACCCAGAGCACACCAAGCAACACAGGGCTTGAGTATCTTTAATGCCTCCTATAATTCCCTCTCTCAAGGTGGCAACATGGAATAAGCTCTCAGAATGCAACTAACAATCTCCCATCATTACATCAGGCTCATCAACTTCAGAGATGTGTGTAAATAGCCCAGATCTATGCCCTATTTTCTGCTTGTCTGCAACAGCAGTGTCAGAAATACAGCAAACAAAATAGAACAAAGTTTTCTCTTAAGAAAACAACTAAACAAGAAAATGCCTTGACTCTGAAATATATTGTATGACAGCAAGAGACCTGAATGACATAAACATCATTTTTCATGGATTCCATACACATCCCAAATCCACAATGTCAGGTTCTAAATTAGAAGATAATAATAAAGAAATAAGAAGATGGGACTATGAGCTTCTGACCTTGCACTTGAAAATGGAGCCCTGAAGCATTTATCCCTATCCAGAATAGGCCAAATTCAGTTACAACGTGGTCAGGTTTTGAACTCTGAAACTGTGCAACACTACTGTGGGTAACAGAGTGTTCAGGTTATCTTTCTGTTTCCAAAGTTCAGATGTAATCTTCTCTTGCATGGGAACATCAGTTAACACCAATGACACAGGATGATCAGAATCCAGATCCTATCTGCTGTGCTAAGAAGAATCAGAGCTTATTTTTGCTACCAAATTGCACTGACATCGCTTGAGACTCATGCAGGGGACAAATCTGAGCTGGAAAATGCCATTAAATCCATCCTGCTGTGCACTCAAATTTTTAGTCCTATTTAAACGCACGTCAACCACACCTTTGTGGAGTAACTAAATCTGAACACTGGGCAAAGAATATGATTCACTTTGATTCAATCCCAATTTAGAAGGAATACAATTCCCAAAATACACAAAATAAGGCCATTTCAGACATGCACCCTTTCAGTGCAGCATGTTACCAGTTTATATTTTCTATTTTATTTTTAAAAGTATGGGAGCAAAGAGATCAAAGATATATTTTCATATGCTTTGTATTTTTACATACTATATGTCTGTAATAGAAGTGTGAGATCTTTACTGCTACAGATTAAAGTTTTAGCACAAACAACGTTTGTGCTATTGTGGTTTTTCAGAGAGGAATTGCTCTGTTGGAATTGTACCACTAATTTTCTAATTGTTTCTTCTTGGATCTACTTAAAACACTTAATATTAAAAGTTATTTATAAGCCTTTCTTTCGCAAATTTTAGCTAATTAATTTTTCTTCTACTGCCTATGCAGGCTTCTAAACATATGTTGAAAATGCCTGTTTTATTCTGCCTGTTTTTCACACACTAGTTCAATACACAAAACTAAAGGAAAAAGAGAGGAGAAGCTGGAAAATCAGAAAAAAAATGTATTTTAGGCTGAGAAACAAACCAATAAAAAAAATATAACTAGTCTTCATATTATTAAAATAATCTAAATTTTACTGTGAGAGGTCTTCTCATTTCTTTAAAAAGGTAAGTGCTCAATTGTACGACTGTTGCTTAACTAATTAATCACTTTTTATGCTTTTGCACCATGTTTCCCTGCTAGAAGAACCTGAAAGTTTCTATTTATTCTCCTTAGACATGTTAAATATTTTGGGTTCCCCATCCAATAATTAAGTTGGGCACTATTATTATTTCTTTTCATCTTCCTTGAAATTGAAGTGGCAGCACCTCAACACTATTTTTTGTAGGGTAGGGAACAACTACCTGTCTTTCACCTGACATCTTGATGGCTTTCACAGCCCTTCCTTCAAGCCAGCAGTAGAACAGAGATGGTGGAATTGGATTGAGACTCCACATTCTAGATGTAATATACCTTCTTCCTCTGTCAGTTGATTTTTCATGAAACTGCTCTTACTGTTAAATCCCATTCATTCAATCATGCCTTGACACATACATTTACTTCAAAAAAATCCTCATCTTTCTTGTCAAAACAGTTCTAACAGGTGTAGCAGAGCTGTGTGCATATCAGTGGCATTAACTGTTGAAATCTTTAAAAATAAATACTTCATGCAGGGTAATTCTAGCCAGAAGTGAAGTTCATACTACTGTTAAAACAAATCCTCATAGTGAATGTTTTATTGCTTACTGGGTGTGCATGTGGAAATCTATTCAGGCATAATTATTTTAAGAGCATGTTTAAATTACAGTTAACTCCTTGTAAATTGATGCAATTATTTGCTCAAGATCCATTAATCCCTCCACATAGAGAAGCCTTTTGGAAGGCAGGGGAGTCCTGCACATGGTTGGCTTGCACCACTGCTGTCCTATCTGACAGTATTTCATCGGTCACAAGTCCAAACTCCCTGACTACCAGCAAATGGGCAGGTTCTCATGAACACAAGGATTTCTCTTTTCAGCCAAAGCAGGAACCTCAAGGACTTCCTCATATTTATTTATCTAGTATTCTATTTTGGACAACTTATGCTCTAAACCTGGATGAAAATCTTTGCTAAATATTTTAGCCTCATGAAAACGAATTGTGCCCCAGTGCCTCTGGAGCAGATGTACAGAAGAAGATGGCTGATTACACCTTCATGTACACGTCAAAATCAATCAGAAAAGTAGAGGGAAAATCCTGAGGATCCAGCGCGCTATGACTGGAAGCAGATGCTTTCTTCAGGGTCCCCAGGAGGGTCAGATCCTGAAGTGGAATACCACTGTATGCTCTTCTCTGGGAGAAGGGACCTGCCTTTTGTTACACACGTTGCCTCACACACCATGATCTTAAGTCCCAGATTGTGGTTTGTAGGGGTTACCCCAGTACTCATCACATTATTTTGAAATCCAAGTAATTATATATTTGCTAGAAACTGGACTTCAGCTCTTTGGAATAGGCAGGCTTCTATTAACAGTTAGTACCATAATAAACTCCAGAATATTTTCCCAGAACCCTGTTTCAGGAATAAGTTTCAAGGGATAACCTGACATATAAACCTTTTGCATAACATTAATATTAACATTTCACATTACTGAGCTGCCTGACTCAGGTCCAGATAACACGGATGTTGTCTAAGAACTGAACTGATAGCACCTTATTGTTAATTATGGATAAGGAGGTATATGTACTAGTTTATTCCACTAATGTCTCTTTTCATTATCAAGCCAGACTACAGGTTGTCAACTTCGATTGTCTCAGTGTTATCATCCAACTACATCAATTCTGTTCCATTTCTCCACGGTGATGACTTGTCACTCAGCTGTCACACCCCAGCCTGGTGAACACAACTTGTGTGTGCGACCCAGATACCATGTGTGGGTACTTGGAACAAAGACCCTTCTGCTCCCTGTCCTGGCCAGCACAGAGCACTGTTGATACAGGGTTGTATAGGCATTTTCCTTCAACTGATTTCTGCTTCATGATAGCTGAAGATTATTCCTGTCAGATTATTTTTGTAGTGTGCCCTTGCAAAAAAAATGAGACCTTCAGTAATTTGGTGTTCAGCAATACCTATGTAGATAGGGCAAGAAAGCTTTTCTCTGGTACCTTCTTTTCTTCAAGATTTCAGACTTAACTGAGTACATATATTTTATGTATGAACAGCACTGAAGATACCCACCCATATGCTGAGGGAAACAGCTTCAATGGCTGAAAGAAAAGCTTTGTTTATACTAACAGTGGGTTATGCCACACGTCTTGTTACTATAAGATAGAACATGTGAGATTTCTGTAAAAAATAGAAATAGACAACAACTCTTTTAATTGCTCTTTTGTGATGCAACCTGCTGAGAAGGAAAAAAATCTGCAGCTCTGCACATATTACTTACTTCACACAAAATAGCTATCTTTAAAGAATGTTAGAAAGGCTGGCAAATTAAGCACTCAAATTTTACAATTTGACTGGTTTGTATGTTTCTATCTTTATTATCTGAACCAAGTTTGTCCTAAACACATTCTGCCTTTATCCCTACAATCCAAACTATTTTGCATGGACCCCACAGTGCTCTTTCTCTTGCCCAACTATTTCTTGTTCTGACACTCAGCTCTTTATTCTTTTTCATTGTTTTTCGTAGCAACTCACACCTGAGGGCTTTTCAAATACCAGACTTTGGTCTGAGTCCAGACAACAGGTAAAATTTGCCAGAGTTTGCTATGGTCTTGGTTTGTGATGTCAACCTATATTTTAATCATTCTCTTGGTTTTTGAGGGAACTACAGAAACACTCTGCTGCTGAAACTGGTGTGTGATACCTGACAGGCCCTGGAGAAGGTACAGCCAGCTGAATTATCTGCTAAGTAGCAAAAGCATCTAACAGACCTCAGTTAAAAATAACAGACCTCAGTAATTACTCAACGAACTCCAGCAAAAGTAAACACATCTCTGTGAAATTACCCAACAGATTTTGGTAAAGATTTAAGAAGCCTTGGTGAAACTACCCAACAGACTTTGTAGAAATTAATTGGGTAGCAGTACTGAAGCTGGCAGTGCTGATACACCTTTGGCTTCACTGTAGGTTGCCTCCCTTTGTTTCTACTACAGTATCAGGTAGGGAGACATTCAACCAAGGTGGAAACCAGTACATAGGCACAGTGGTTTGGGAACATGGCACCGCTGGTAGAGAAGTCATGTGACCTCTTGCACAGAACATCCTCAGTGATGCTGACTTCTGTTGGACAATGACTATGCTGGGTAGTTTTGCCTGCACTGTACTTCTGTAATACTGGGAGAGCATCCTCCAGACCAGTCCCAAACCACTGCAGGCTCAGAAAAGGCCATCTCTAAGCCTCAGACTGAAAAAAGTTGAAATTTCATATAGTTTCAGCACAATAGCAGTAGGACAGGAATAGTTACCTTGTACCACACCACATCTGGCTCTTGACTGGCTGTTTTGTAATCCTCAATATCAGGACAGGAGATTGTCTTTCTCTTAGTGACTTCTGATTTTTCCAGATATCTGATCTTGCTGTTGTAGCAAAGCCCAGATTCATTCTCAGCTACCGTCAAGGACATGGACACCTTCATGCAATACGTTGAGTTTCTGCAGGGAAAGAAGAATGTTTTCATTTATCCTACCTCTTTTTTACTATGTTTGTTTCAGCACAGTAACTTTGTTTGTTAAGCTCTCATCTTTGCAAACACTCCAGGGACACATTCAAATACCAACTGACATGCTGTGCATTTCCAACACAGATGAATTACTAGAAAATATAAAAGCTCATTTCTGATTTACTATAAAGAACCCTGTAGAAAATTTGTTGACAAGTGATCTAACCCAGGAGAGCAGTTTTTTCGAGCTTGCGAGCCTATGAACACAGGAACCTGTTGGTATCTCAAATGTTGATCAGGATACACTGTCCCATTTCCTCTGTGTCATACACACTCCTCTCTCTATTTCTCTCCCACCTCCAGGAGATTTCACTTCAGTATGCAGTGCTACACATTTGAGAAGAAGGGTTATGTCCTGGATCATGCAGGACATCATGCAGGAAGAATTCCTCCCCCTGAAGGAACCACTACATAAAATCCTACAGCATGTGATATTGCGGTGGGTTGACCTGGACCAGCTGCCAGCCACCCACTCAACTGCTCTCACTCCTCCTCAACAGGATGGGAAGGAGAAAATAACATTAAAAAGCTCATGGCTCAAGATAAAGAGATCACGTGACAAATATCAAAAGCGAAACAGACTTGACTTGGAAATAATTATTTTAATTAATTGCAAATTAAAAATAGTTTGGATGGTGTGAAAAAAAAAAAGCTATCTTACTTTTTTGCTCCTCTACCTCTTCCTCCCCAAGCAGAGCAGGGGTGTGGAACTGGATGTTGTGGTCCATCCATAACAACTCCTCCTGCTACCTCTCCCTCCTCACTCCTGTTGGGAGACCATCTGCCGGGTCCCTCCATGGCCACAGGGACCAGCCCTCGTTGTCGGGGCTGTTTGTTCCTCACACTCTGTCCCTCACCCCTCACTGCCCAGCCATGTTTTGCCCTTTCCTCAATGCCTCGCTGAGGGGCTGGGCTGTGCCCTGTGGGGGTGGCTGGAACCGGCTGGAACCGGCCGTGTCTGGTGTGGGGCAGCTCCTCAGCTCCCCTCAGGGGTCCCACAGCCCCTCCGCCAGCCCCTCAGCACCGGCACCGACACACAGCCAGCCAGACTGGATGGTTACACACACACATTTTTGCCTTAAAATTCTGGAAAATGCAATCCCTTAGCGCTCAAACCATTGCCTGCCCCACCACCAAAGAACCCTGGCAGCTAAATCCAGGGGAGCAGACTGTGAGCTTTCTTAATAACGGGGTAGAAGAAACACAACCAACCCAGCTCCAGTGCTTCAAAATCATGAATACAGGATTCAATTAAATTCCTTCAGACTTACATCTTTAACAGATAAAAATAATAATAATAAAAAACCCCTAAACTGGTGTTTGTCGTGGTGTTACTGTGAAGTATTTGTACACTGCACAGGATCATTGCAACCCAGACAGCCACTTCTGCCCCTCATTAGGTGTGGTGGAGAGCTACAAAGTACACACAACTATATAATGAGGCTCTTCCTCCCATCATGCATCATTTTGTCATTTTAATTGACTACCCTACAACCAAAAAAGCCTGCAGTAAAACTGAGGTGCTGGGTGGTTACTCCCATCAAAGGGAGCTGTGGAGAGCTCTTGCAGGAGATGTTCTCACTTTGCCACTGCCTCTTCCATCGCAGCTCTGCTGCAAACTGGTTTAGCTGAGGAAGAGGGTGGCATGGCAGGCAAAAACTGCCCTGTGCCCCTGGAAAGTGATCCATCAGTCCAACCCTGACGCTAATGATCCTGGCTGTTTACTCCCTCCAATTAGATTCATGACAACGTTTTTAATTTAAAAATAAAAATTAAAAAGTATCCAACATGCTCCATAACAAATCTTTTCTTAAGCAATGTTTCAACAAGTCACTCTGTCAAGTGAGCCTGTAAGGAAGAAAATAAAAAGGTCTATAGGGACACTTCATCACAGCTCTGAGCTTCATGCTAAACAAGCACTGACAAAACACTGCAAAATGGCTTCTTGTCAAAGGTGTGCCATGAGCAGGTATTTGCAGAAAGAGGTATCTGCAAGGCAAATCAATGGGCAATCTTCAGAAACCTCCCATTTTCAGCATCACTGGTGTTACGTATTCCTCAGAACCACAGACTTCCCCTTCCTACTCCCTTCTTTCCAAAATGCCACCTGTACAATTACATAATAAAATCAGTGGGTATTTTCTCTGTCCCTCACCTCAGTGTGAAATGCTTATTTTGCACACTGACATCATGTGTTCCAGTTCAGAGTCTATAAAAAAGTCTCAATCTCACAAACTGCACAAAATGTATTATTTCACCTGAAACGAAAGTCCTCTGAAATGAAAAAATGCATTATTTTAGGTGGGCTTTTCAGAAACACTTAAGTCAACTTTCTTCCAAAGTACTTGTTTTTGAAAATGATTACCTTTTTTGTAAGAAGAAAGCAAAACATATTTTCAAAGTTTTGATGCTTCATAATACAGCACTGAAAAATCCACAGAATACAGCCACTCAGTAAAATCAATAGTAATTAATTAGTAATGATTATTTAACTTTCCTGAATGACTACGAGTATTACTGAGTGCAAATAAGGTCACATGTGCTCAGTAACCATGATCCAGGCTAATCAAGAGTAATGACTTTGAATAGTTGTCCATTACTTGGCGTTATTTAATAGTGCTGTATTTTCTGCTAACAATCTTGCATTATTTAGATTGTATTTTGAACAGCGCTTGAGGCTACTTCTATTTAAAATGCTTCCTGGAACCACGACCTGAAAATGCAGTATTCTTTTCATTAGTTACAATTAGAATTGAGAAAACTAAGTGCCTGGTGAGTACTATCACTTTTGTTCACACTCCATGACCGAGACAATAAATCTATTCAGGCTCATGATGAAGAAAGCCCTCACAGAGCCAACAGCAATAGACTTGAAAGCTTGATGAATGCTTCTTCATCAGCCACTCGCGTTGCTGCTGCTGCTGGTAATTCAGAAAAGGACAACTTCTGCAGGAATCCCAGTGAATGAAGCAGCAGCCCTGCTTTAATCTAGTCACTTCAGGAGAACAATTATATTCCAGTAATGTGCAAAGGGAAACAGCAGTTTGATCAGTCTCTGTTTTCCTCAGTTTTGAGGCAGAACTCTGGGAGATGAAGTTTGTACAAGGCGTGAGCAATCCTTCCCTGTGCCAGGCAAGCTGCTCCCCAGGATGGGGAGGGTTTCATCACTCAGTCCTCTGAGCAGGTGATGGGTCTGTGCTGACTTTTCCTTGGACATCCCCATGGCTACCATTTTTCTGTCAGCTCAGATGCTCCAAGACACAGCTTCCTAAAAAAATACATTCCCTTTGTTCTAACCAGCAGATTGCCATGGAATTGACTATGTTCATTCTATGCAGGGAGTAGATGAACCTGTTAATTTTCTTACACAGAAAAAAAACTTACAATTTGAACTGTAACTTCAGAAAAACATGCATGTGGTTTCACTGGCTCTTGGGAATGTGCTATCTTCCCTCCCTTGTGGGGCCAGGGCATAAAGGGGCTCTCTAGAAGGTGACAGCTTGAGGGGGAACTCAGGAAGAGCATCACAAAGCAGACAGTGGTCACTACAGCATTGTTTTTACCACCTGGGTACACAGACAGGAATATTCTGGTGTTGGCCAACATGTAGGTCACTGAGGTGATGAGAACTCATCTACAAAGGTCCCTCAGGAAGCCCTTAGAGCTGCTGTGCTGGGAGGGATCCAGTTCTTCCCCTCCAATTGTTTTCAGGACCTCTGTGCCAAGGGCTCTCCTTGATGAGCTGCATTTAAGTTGTTTATGGTAAGGGTCTTCTTTAATGATTCTTTTTAAAGGTGTGGAGACTGACTAGCATGAATCCTACATTTATTGCTTTTCTTCTTTTACAAGCTAAACAGATGGCCTATGAATTATAAAAAGGAGGATCCACTTTTGTTTTCAGTATGTGGTCATGGAGCTTGGTGGGGGAGGTCAGTGCTCCCAGCAGTTTGTGGACTGCCAGGAAAGGTTATACGGCCATATTTAATGAGGAAAGCTGGAACACAAGAGCAAAAAGTAACAATAGCAAATCTGGTAACCCAGGTTTTGCTGTCAGAAGCAGTGGCTGAAAGGAGTAAAATGCAAGCATCTTCCAGGTAGATGACGAAGATGCTGGAGAGCTTCCAGTGGTGATCTCAGTATTGTGAGGCCAGGTAAGAAGAGTTGTATATAAGTAGAGAATATTGGATCCCAAATGAACCTGACAGACTGCAGACAGTCCACTTCTCACATGTAAAGGAAAGAAGACCATGAGTCTGAAAGTGTGTCTTTCAATAATTTGTCTTCTGAAAGGTTTCCAAAGCATTCATTTTCCAGGGGAGTCGATTTCCAATGGATTCCATTTCTGTAGGAAGTAGCAGTGGTCATATAGGAACATGAAGAGGGATGAAAAGAAAGAACCACTCCATAGTACAAAGCCAAAAAAATGTTTTATATTTGCACACCAAAACTCAAGATTTGTAATTCCCTGTATCAAGGGACTAGCTATAAACTGGGCCTACTCTCAGCTGCAAATGTAAAGAAGGGTTTAGCTTTGCCAGAGTTCACAAAGCAGTTGCCTTTGTTTTGGTGGCAAGGCACTTGTAATCCCCAGGCCACCTGAAGCTGGCTCTGAACCACAAACTCAAGCCAGCTTAGAATCCAATAGAAAACCACAGGGAAAACCAAGAGAGTTTAACAGGTCTCAAAACAAAAGCAAGCAAAACTGTGAGCTTGGCTTGGTTTCCAAGCAAGGACAAGAGGGAAAACCAGAGGATACAAAGAAATGGATAAGAAGGACATTTGAAATTGAAGTGTCAATCCCTAAATTATTTTTCATCTTGCTTTGGATTCAAGACAATTCATCAGCCCTAAGGCTGAATTCAAATTAGAGCAAATATTCACAACTTTGGAGAAAACTTTTCTGGCATTTGTGTTTCTGCTAAGTAGGGGCGGTTTGTTAAAAGATGTTTCTAGTATACACAGAACCTTCCCCCCTTCAAGTTTCTTATAAAGAGGAAGGAGGCAGCAAAGTGATTGAGTGTTTTATATCTTCTAGATTGAAAAAATCCCTAAATTTGAATTGCATATTTAGACAAGAAGGTTTGCCTTTTTTTTTTTCCTGCAGGTTTATTTTTCATTAAGTGTTGGGGTTTTTATTACATTCTAAGACTTTGGTCCTAGGTCTAAGACTCTGGTGTTAGATTCAAAATCTGGGAAGGGTACTATCAAAGCAGTGCTCAGGGAACAGCAGAGCTCAGACTTAGATCTCTCCCAGTGTACCTAAATACTCCAACTGTTTTAATGACATTTTCATTGGCTCATTGAAATACTGACTGCAGGACTGTAGAGGTCAACCCATACAGTCATCTCTGCACGTTCTGAGTTAAAGAAATAATAGCAATAACGACACCACCAACTACCTTTGTCCATCTGAAGGTCCACAGCAATTAATGTCCTACCAGATCCACTATCAGCTGCTGTAAGAACGTGCTATGTTACCAGCTCTCTGACTTAATTGAGCATTTGACTTATTAAATTCTCATGAAGAGAGAGGAAAACAATTTACTCCTGTCTAAACTTTACACTTCATGTAATGGTTACCAAGCAGTTTCATTGGTATCTGAGCTTGCTTTACTCAGCAGAACGAGGTCATGGTTTGGTGATCTGCTTAAAGAAAAATGAGTTATTCAGTACCATTGCTTTTTTCAGGTCATGCAAATGTAACATCTTCCCTAAAAAAACCCCCCAACGTTATATTACTGTTATAACTGTAATTCTAATACCAACTCCTATGCATGATAAAAAGAAATCCTAATCCCATGTTACCTCTCCTTTACAGTCTGAGTGGTTTTCAAGATCCAACTAGTAAAAGAAAACATCATGGAAGTATGATCTCAGAAACAGAAGTGCTAAAACAGTACGATGTTACAAATTCAGTGTTCTTGCATTATCTCTACTTCCTTTAATCCTCCAACAGAGACCTGTGCTGTGAATCCAGATAGAGGTGCCATTCAAGGCCCCATTCCCTTCAAGTAGAAGTATTTGTGCTGAGCCAACCCATCTGTGATTCTCTGATTCATCACTGTTTAAGAATTTTTATTCTCTCTGTACTTCTTTTCTCCTAAGATTCAATTACTACACACAACTCACTAGAAACAAGATGACAATTTGAGCTTGACTAAAACATACTAAATGTCCCAGAGGCCCATGTTTCACAGTGAAGAAAGGCTGTACCATCACTATTCAAAAGAAACAACTTCTGAGCAAAGTCACTGAAAGGCTCACATTAATGACAGCTTGAAAAACAGATAGCCAGAGATGTCTCCTCAAGTTAACCATCAGGAATACAGCTCTCACCAGAGGCACTTAAAAGCAAGTCCTGGCTCTTCACTGTAACTTTAGCCCTGTTTAGGGAATTTTCAGGCTTCCTGGATACTGGAACAGAGAAGAAAGATGCTCAGATCTGGCAGCTGGGTAGAGTTTCTCACAGCTGGGTCTCTCTCATCACAGCTTAGATCTAAGTTTAAATTAAAGTCGGACTTCTGCTATCATCCTTATTAATGAGGAAACATGACCAAAAATGTCAGGATGTGCCTAGTATAGCCAGAGATACAGACCACAACAGCAAGGCCATGATTTGAAAATTCAGGGGTAATCTCCAGTATCATAAGTCTCTCTGAGAACAGCAAGTGACAGCCAGCCCAATTTGCACATGGTTAAGGGTCAGGAGGAGCTATTTCTTTTCTGGTTGCCTTCACACACACATGCACTGGTCTTGTTGACCTCTGGATCGTGACAGAGGTAATTGAAAAACAAACACATCACCAGTCAGACATTCCAACAGGGAGTACTCAGGCATAGAAAGAAAATCTCCTGGCATTTAAGTTGAATCACACAGGTCAACAGTGTTCCTTGGGTTTGCTTGGGGTTTAAGTGTTCAAAAAATGTTAGTTATTAGAAACAAATATATGAAAATACAATACAGAACACAGAATAAATGCAGAAGCAAAAAAACCCACCAAGTTATCTCAGTGTATTACACCAAAGTTCATGAACTATCTTGTCTCTATCAGCTTCAGCACATACTGCTCCAGCAGAAGAAATCCTGTAATTGGCTGGATTTGCTCTCAGGGAAAATTTTTTCCTTGCCCTTAAGAATTAGAGGGCAGCAATTTGCCCTGAAGTTTGCTACTGCAAATGACTAAGCCCTTTTCATTTATTTCCTAATAATTTTCTATTAGAACTCTGGATGTTACCGTTAAATTATATTGTCTTCTTGAAAAGCCCCATTACAAATGACATAAATTTGAGGCATGGGGACAACTGCTCCCACGAAAGCATGAAGAACTCCCCTTCCAATGATTTTGTATTTGCAATATCCTGTTTCTGAGAGCACTGAACACTTTCTCCTTTATTTCTTCCAAACCACATAGTATGTGAATTAGTGCATCTATTGCTCTATGCTATTTATATTAGACCCCTAGCACACAAACCAGAAGTTACGTTGAGGAAACCCATCAGACTTGTCTGCGTTGCTAAACCTCACTGACTTTGCTGCCTCGGGGAATAAAACCTGTGGAGCACATCCTTCCTCATGCATGTAAGCCCTGTTTTGTAGATGCCATGAGGAAAGGCAAATTCTTCTCAGTCTGTATACGGGCAATTGAGCACATAAACCAGTGGATCAGTTATTCTCTCATAGAGTACACAAGGAATGTTATCATGAAGAATCATGAAGTGAATGTCCTTATGCCAATTTGCAATGAGTGCTGTTTGAGTTCTGCAGCTGAGTCCTCCTGCTGTGTCTTCCCTTAAGTGTTTGCCCCAAAAGAAATTATTCCCCAGGATCACTTACCAAATACCAGTTTAACTCCCTATGTTCTGTCACCTTGTACTTTGGGCATGATGAATTTCTTAGGGCAACCTTCCATTTGTCTGTCTCCTCACAGGACACATACAATACTGTCTACTGATGTCACAGTTACAGCTGGCTTGATGTGGGTGTCAACAGGAGTGGTACCTGGGTAAGGACATTCTCCTCCATTGTCATTTAAAGAATGGAAGGGAAATTAAAACACTCTGACACACAGGAGAGGACATGGCTGAAGAGGGCTGGACACAACTTCAGCAATAGTTCTCCTGCATGACAAGCTGACTGAGGAAGCAGTCACCCCACTTTGCATGCTTTCTCTCTACCAGGCAAGGTTTGAAGCCCACCAGAGAAGGCACTTCTTCCACAAGCCATCAGTGACAGAGAGCTGAAATGTTACTGAGGCACTGCAGCACATGGAGCTTTTGCTATGGCAGCCTGTAGGGACTGGAAAGTACCATCAGACACTTTGAGGGTATCTAAATTGGGATTTCACTATTAAGAAAACCGAAGGATATGCAATATTCTTTTTTCTCGTGCATGCTGCCATAACAGAGAAGTCACTGGATGCTCTCCAATCACAGAGCAACATGGGCATTTCTGCTTGAAGCCCTGACTGTTCCTGCAGCTTCTCATCAACAGCAAACACTGGCTTTCGGAAAGACAGAGGATGGATATTTTCTCTTTTAAAGCTTTAGAGAAGGAGGGTGAGTGAGCAGAAATATACATATCACCAGGGAAAAGAAACAAATCTTTGTTTTTCTGCAACTGTAAGTGTCAAAAGAATAGATAGAACTGATTTCTTTCAATAAAAACAATGTCATCAAAATGATTTGCAGGAACACCATCAGTTTTTACACAATTTTACATAGAAAAGTAGAGGCATTCTGATTCTACTTTCCTCTGCATTTTCATAATGCCAAAACATTATATCTCAGTAAGTTAAATTTTATTTTACCATGAATCATACTGACTTTATATTGTATTTGCTCTAACACAGTATTCAAGTATTGAATACCATACATTCACATTTTGTTTATAAAGAATCAGTCACTTTTAATGTAGGAAATGTCACACGCTTAATATGTGACATTTAATATTAGTGCCATATAGAACCTGGGAAGACTATGCCATGCTGAATCCACGTGCCTGCTCCAAGTGTGAACTTTAAGCCGGCTGCTACAGACATGTCTGGGACAGCACAGCATGAAAGCTGATCACATACCAGCATGCAAGTCTGAGAGGTAACTATGAGATGTGTAACCCACCAGCTACTTAGATGTCCTCCTCCTGGACATTTGATGATTTAAGACTAGAAAGCATCATCTTGGGATCTTTTCAGAGTAATCTATGGGAAAAAAAAGCACTTGCAAGTGAAGTATATGGAAGGAGGTTTTCTATGACTAAACTGGAGTAACAACACTGCAATCAAAGACATTTGAGATACAAAATCACCTTTGTCATGAATAGCTGAGCAATGAATAAAGCCAAAGCACCTGAAAATGACACATTCTGTAGTGAGAAGATCTTGCCACCAACAAAATGAATCACTGTATTAAAACACATATTGTAAGAACCATGAGAGATGGCTGCAGAGACAGTGACCTCACCCCTACACATTTTCACATCATTATTTAATCCCACTTTCCTGTACCTGAGAAACTTCTCCTTTCCTTTTGCCTGCAAGCCAGACTTTCAGTGTCCCAAGAAGTGGTGAAACTTTTCCTGGGATGATGGGTGAATACTGGGTTGTAGGCATTTGAAACAAGTTCCTCAGCTCCACCCAACACTCACTGATGTGAGAGCTCAAAGGTTATGGCACAAATGAAGTTTTACTGACAGTCCCTCCAGGCTGTCTAAATCTGTTTTTGACTTGCTGGTCGTGTGCTCCACAGACATTTAGAAGCTGGAAGGCTTAAAATCTACTACCAGTCTATTTTATTATTGCTCAGAAAGTGATATCTCAATATTTCACCAATGGCTCAGCAAAGGCTCGATTCTTCTGTGCATGTCCATAGCAATGCTGCTCTCCATTAAGAGCTGTGCAGATAAGGACAAAGTAAGGGAAGAAGGATACACAGATTTCCTAACTTGATTTGGTGGCAGTTCTCTGGCATTAAATGCTGGTATTAGAGATCTGCAGGCTTATTGTCTCATCAGCATTCAAAGCCCTCACTCCCTTGTTATTCTGCAACTTGTGCAAAACTTGAGGCTCAGCTCCATCAGCCAGTCTGGCGACCACAAACCTTCACCTCCTGCTTTCTCTGCACCTCCTCAAGGCTCAGACTTTCCACCCTCCTGATTCACATTATCAGAATTCACTTATTTCACCAACAGTTAATTAACAGCAAATACGCACTAGTGTTTTACTGATCTTGCTCATAAAGTATTTATTCAGTAGTTCAGTTCATTTTGGAGCTGAGCTCAGTTAGAAGAAAGGGCTCCAGGAGTAGACCCTTGCTGAGGGAAAAAGGTGCAGCTAAACTTTGCTGAGATTTCTTCCCTAGCTCATCTTCTCTTCTTTCACCAAGTTAAAAAGATCTATGCAGGTCCAGTTCTTGTTCCCTCTTTAAAAAACGGAGGCTTTTAACATAGGAAAATAAATGTATTTGTCCAGACATCAAAAGCAGCACATGATCTGTGAAACATAGGATTAAGTTTGTTATTGATACATAGGCTTGAATTTGCTATTGATATATGGGAAAAGGTTGCTACATTTGCTCCCCTGCATAAGCCATCCCAAAAGTAACATTTTGTAACTTTCCCTTGCTTTGCATTATTGCTCTACTAATTTTCCCTTGCTTTGTGTTGCCACTTTACTGCTTTTGAGTAATTACCTATCAGAATGTAGTGGAGATACTCCCTAAGAACCAAGGACCTCATCCCGGGTGGCCGGTTTGGGCTAGATCGGAGCCTTGGGCCGAGACCAAACGCACACCAGGCTTGTGCAGAACATCGGGGTCAGATACGAGTTCAGCGAGGAAGACCAGCCTATCTTCATCCCTGAGCCCCCCAGTGACCACCACCAGAAGACACTGCGCAGCCGCAGATGGGAGGAGCCTAATTAGCATGAGAAGCGGGGCCAGGTCATGAATATGTATAGACGTGTTTCGAAATCTTGTGAATATGCACTAGTTGATTTTATAAAAAGGAAGTAATTATTTGTGTAGCTTTGCACACGTTTTTGGTGGCATTAGCCCCCGTGTGCCCGGCGCCAAATAAACATACCTAGTTTACAATCTACTCTGATTGTGGAGTTTTAGTTCCGCGAGTCATCTGGCAAATTACTGTCGTACATACTCAGATTGTCAGAGCCATCCTATGTAGATCTGGTTTAGATCTGGTTTAGTTTCCATGTTTGGTTTTGGTGTTCTCATCTCTGAATTTTTCAGTGAAGATGCTTTGAGCCAGAGCGCTGATGTGGAAATCCCAGAACACCAGACTTCCATACCAGAAATGCTGACAGCTTTATCTGAAAGTAGCACTGGTGGGTGCTGGAAGATTAATGGCATATCGAGGGCCTGTACTGCCAAGAGACCTCTGAAACACAGCATTTCCATATTGGCCAGTAAAGTCACAATACGTACCAGTATTTATCTGGGAACTGAAATGAAACATACATCTATACATTAGTCAGGATCCCTTTTGGATGTCACTGGATCTTGCTGTAGTAATATCCCTGATTTGGCACAGAAAAGGCACCTGAGAACAAAGCAGATCCATGGAATCCATATGGATTAGCTAACACAGCTCAACTCTGCACTGATTGAAAAGCCCCTGCAGAATCAGGAGCCCTTGAAAAGTTACAGCTCCGCCTAACACTGGAGGAAGTTAACACACCTTGGTTTGCATCTGAGTGTCAGCTCAATGTCCAAATGTATTGTGAGAAGAGAGAAGCAAGTTTCAATGCAACAATAACTTCCTCCTACCGTACACACACACCTCCTACAGAACAATGTCTAATTGGTTAATAAAGGCAGGCAATTTTTAAATTATGGTATTGGACTTCTTCAGCCCGGAGAAGCAATCTCTTTCATTATGGCTGCTCTAATACTCCTTAATTTTATTCACATTACAGGCTCATTTACAAAACAGGCATTATGATTATTGAAATGTCAATTTTGTGTAAGAAAGAATTAACTGGCACATTCAATTTTTACCCATCTCCAAATCACTGTCATATTGGCCTACCCCTCCCCTGCTCATACCCACCCTTTTAAAGCAGCTTCTAAAAAATTCCTTCCAATTCCTACGAAGATACTCATGCCTTGATCCTACAAGCAATCATGAGCAACCAGAAAATGCAGTTTATTGAAAAACAGGGGGGGGTTGATTTGTTTTGGTTTTAATTCTGCAGAATTCACATTCAATGAAATGTTGAGCTGTCATTTTCCTCATACTGTTTTCTTATTTGACACATTGTTTTGACTGGAAAAAAGGAACCATCTGGGGGAAAGTAAACTAGCATAGCTCTCACTGTAGCCTGTGACATCCTTTATGTACCACTTGCTAAAACTCCTTGGTGTTCAATTCCACTCCATCAGAGAAGATCTCCAGCTGGAGAGTCCTTCCTTTCAAGCCATAAACTTCTTTTGGGACAGAGAACTCCATCTCCACTTAGCACCACATCCAAGCATCTCATTCCCTCTTTTGCAGGGACAAGTACGAATTTCAGACAGAACAGTTTTAAGGCAAGAGACTTGTGGTTGAACACAGCACACCCTGGCCACGGGGACACACAAATGTGGGTTCCACCCTTTGGGCAGCACAGGGAATTGCATCAGGGCTTCCCAGGTCCATGGTGAGTGGCTAGAAAGGTGTCAGTTTACATTTGAATTGCTTCTGATTTTCTCTTAGAGAACCTAAATGAAAACTTATGTGTTGATAAAAACTTCAGAAGTTTTACATTTAGCTTGAATCAAAAGCATTTTCCTCCCCAGTTTTTTTCACTCAGCTACCAAACCAGAAGACCCAACTATGCCTGCAACCCTCAACCCAGCGTTGCACACTAACATGGTCACCTCCTCCTTTCCACAGCACTGAGTTCTCTCTACCAGTCTCTATCCATTCAGTCTACAAAAGAAGGCATTTGTAACAGAAATTGTTAATGTTTCTAGAAAATAAAATCATCTTCTCTAATTCCTGCTCTCGTTTGTGACCTCTTAATTCTCACAAAGCAGGTGATCTTGGTTAATGACTAAAACACAAGCATCTGCTTATCTCCCTCCAGAAAAATGGATTAATAAAGCTGAAATTACATAGTTAATGGTGTGGACAGTCTACCACAAAAGTGTGATCATATTTCAAAACATTACATCTAGCCCAACTTTAATGAATTTAAAATAAATTACTATTGTCATTTCTTCAGCTATTTTAAGCCACCTATCATGTCATAAACAATAACAGCAAGGATACATTACTGCATTAGTGGAAGAAAAAATTAATTAAGGAATATAGTCTTTTATGTGCACTATGTAATTATTCTGCACTCCAACATAAATCTGAAAAAGGCAAAAATATCTGTAATTGTATAAGAAAGTTCTAGCCAAAGCAGGAAAACTGCATCACTGACAAGGAAGATCTTACTGCTGTGTAATGCCTTCCAAGAAGTGTGCCATATAGGTTTGATCTGAAAATTAGGAGAATGCTGGAATTATTTAAGAACTCATCCATTTGTCACCAAAACTACTTTGTTATGTAAATGAGCAAAGAGCTTTAAAATTTCCCGGAAAAAAATATGTCCCAGAATTTGATCCAAGATCAATTCTTCATTGTCCTCATAGAATTTGCATTAAAATTCCCAGAGCATTGAACTAGCAACGTGATTATCACAATAGTGACTTCTTATGAAAGTATAAATAAAAGTAGAGCTCCCTTGAAACATGTAAATCACTGTCTTTCCATAACATTTCAAAATCATGGAGTTCACATTACACCAAACCTGTGACAGAGCAGCTAATAAAAGAATAATTAGCTCCAAAGGCTGCAACACAGACTTAACAGTGAGTTCAGCAGATCCATCTGCTATTTAAACTGGTCCCCAGTACAAACCACCATGCACCACAGTAGAGTCTGATTTTAATCGTGTTCTTCAGGATCAAAATGGATTGAGGCAGCTGAGACAGGACAGGAAGACTTAGCAGAGATGGAGAGAGAGCAGTTACTTGGCTCCGAACATAATTGAGAAACTCAGCTGTTATTTTGCTGCAAAAATTTGGTATTAAATTCATCAAACTTGTGTATAATTTCAGTAAGGAACAGCAAACAAGGATTAAGCAAGCTCTGAAAGTAAACAGTTTTAAACCAAATCACATAAAGCATCTGTAAACTCCTTTTAATTCAAAACTGGATCACTTAAGGAATATTTATTCATTCGTTCTTAATGAGTCCTCCTTTTTTATCTTCTCATTTTAGGCATAGAGTTGACATCAACATCCACATGATGGAAATCACGAGCTCCAGCACATGCTTAATTTAAGGCTCATCCAACAGTTCCAAAATACTTCTGAGACACGCATTTCAGCACCTTACCAAACAAGCTCTGCCTAAATTTATGTCAACTCATAACTGTATATCAAAATAAACATTTCTTCAAAACTAGACAGAACCATAACTCCCCATGGCCTAACCCCATCAGAATAATTCAAGCTGTGCTTAACTCAAATAATTCATAGGATCTGAAAAAGAGCATTACTTAACCAAAATACTTAATGATTTAAGAAGTATCCAGTTCTGAAGGTTTATGGCAAATTGAGAATTTGTAAATGATGGACTTAAAAAAAAAAGTAATTAAATGAAAGCACATGTTTAATTATAGCTATTGGAAGAGGTAACTGTAATTACTTGGGAAACTAATTTTGAGACAAAGCATTATGTGGCATATATAATTATGAGAATAAAAATAATGAGCATATAATAACTGGAAGAATATCTTAATTCTGAGAGCTAAATTTAAGCATTTTTTTTAACCAAGACAATCTATATATTCTTAGTTAGACTTTAACACAATACCCACCTTAGAACACATGTGTAGAAACCACTGTCTTGCAACTCAACCGAGTGAAACCATATTGAGTCTTCATCCTTGCTCATCCTAACTTCAGAAAATATAATGGGTTCTTCTAAATCTCCTTTGTTTTTGTACCACATGAGCCTAAGACCTGTGCTCTGGGCCATGCTATAATTAGTTCTGATATAGCTGTAGAAAAGGGCACATTTCACTCGGACTGGTTCACCTGCCAAAGCCATGTATGTCTTGAGATCCACTGACCAGTCAATGCAACCATCAACTGAAAGCAAAACAATAATAAAGAAATATTAGATACAGATATAATTTTTCAAAATAGCGAAAGGCAGCTTATGAAATGCAATGCAATTAATTCAAAGAAAAGAACCTTTTTTTTTTTTAGCAATGTGAAAACTCTGAAGCAGCTCACAGCAATTTAAAGGTTTTACACCCTTTTTAGTTACATGTAAATGCAAATGTGCAGACAATAAATAGAGGGCACGGGGTCTGCTCAACTCCATTTCTTTAGAATATCATTACTTTCCCAAAACACTAATTCTTTCATAAATAAACCAAGTGTTTTCACCTTAACTACTTGCTACCTACACAATCAAGCTTAATTCAGGAATTGTACAAATATGAAAAGGGATCTTCTGACGTTCTGCCCAGCAAAAACTCTGGAAACAATTTTCTTGATATTTCATTTTAAAAATGAACTTGTCAGCCAGTTTAATAAAAGATTACTTCTCCCTACAATTTTCTCTCCCATTATTTTAAGTCATCTTAGTTACAATGCAATCCTAGAACATGCACACGTATCCATACATAACTACCTCCTACATATATCAGAGATCTTTTAATTCAATCTTTTTTCTTGCTAGAGAAACTGTAAACCTGAAAGTTAACCAAGAATACAACCAAAGACTGCAAAGGCAGCTCATCAATAGGCAAACACACTACCTACAATGAATAGACTTGATGAAATGTTAATATTTCAGATTTATTGATCGTATCCAGCTACATTTATGTAGCTACCTCAAATTCAACCAAGGTTCAAATTGCCTCTTCCACATTTACAGTATCAATTCTCAAATTCTTAAGTGTTAAATATTCTCATATGCTCTTCATTTCATATACCTCTTCAATAGCATTCATTTATTAAGTGATTTTTTAAATTTACTTCCTAAACAAATGTAGTGAGCCAAAACTTCGACACGTGGTGGAATCTCAGATCTAGTCCTTTTTGTGTGCGTGGCTTTTACTGCCTTGAAATTATGTCTTTCATTTTTTCAGGCTTCTCTTTAATCCTTCAAAACTAACTGTGATAAATGGAAGGTTTTAATTTTCCCATTGCAGTAAATCAGCTTTAAGTTTACTGTGACCACATGAACCATGCAACTGAATCATATTTTAAATCTGTTGACACTGAGCACTTTCATACATGTCTAATACATAAACTTCCATGGAACATTTTGTTGTGAAACAAACTGTACTTGTAAAACAAATTAATGTAGACTCAAGAGGGGAGGGAAATCCATTACTCAAAATGATACTTTTAATGTGTCTACTGTCTTGGGGGTACTGAGAGGTGAAGGGATATGGTAGAATGCCTTCACCCCAAGTGGTGTCGATCAGGCTACCAGCTCCTGCACCCCTGCAGATGCAAACACAGCAGCTGGTTGTGCCAACAGCCCCAAAATCAAACCATTCACCCAGAGTCATGTACACACAGCTTTGGTTAACTTCAATTTTCATTTCCATTCTCATTTTGCTGAAAACTCCCTGCTGATTTCAATTAAAGTTCAGTGCCTCTTGTTTTCACTGGCTTCTGTTAATGACAGCAAATGCAAGGCCAGTAGCAATTCACTGACTTTCCTTTTCCCCACTGCTGCAGCATCACTTCTTCCTCTGCGTTCTCCCTCTCAGCATCGTGCCACACAGAACAGGACCAGTTTGGATAATCATTACTTGAAAATCACGTACTGCAGTATTCGTCCTCAGTGCATCCCCTCCAGGTTTGTACCATCCTTCACCGTGACCAAAGCCACACACCAAAACTCAAACATTCTCTTGCCAGGACCCCATGAAACCCTGTGATGGTGTTACACAGACATGGGCAGCCAGCAGCAGAGCTGGAAAAAGAACCCAACGCTCCCAGTCCTACAAACCCACCCAATCCACTTTTACATTAAAGTCTGGTTCTGACATCAGAAATTATTTTATATACGTAGCTTTGAGGGCGTTTACATTGAGTGGGTATCAATGTACTCCATACAAAGCTTCCTCATACGAGCTCTGTGATTTTTTTAAGCCCTGCTTTTTAGGGTGGTGTGAGTTTACAATTAAAGAGCAGTGCAGAGCTTACAGCTGCCTCCTCTCAGCAAGGCTGAGCTCTCTAGATGGCTCATCCCCGTTCTCCAGGACTTGCAGGTATCCTCAAAGGCACCCCTCCTCCTGCACTTAGCAAAGTCATGGAAGTCCAAGTAGGACGTAAGCTGAAATGAATAGGGGTGCCCAGAACTGGAATTTAGATCCAAACTATTTCAGCCAACCTAATTAATTCTGTCAATCTTCTGTTGAGCTAATCCTGTCATGTGATCTAATGCTTTCAAATCTCTGCTGGTTCAGCAAAGTTAAACCACAGTAAAGAATAACTGACATTCAGACACACATGGAAAGCTTGTGGGTCAAGCAGAAAGGTGCCAGTTTTTCATTTATTTCGCAGAGCAGAGTCACAATTAGGAAGAGTTGCAGAGTTAGGTACTGACCCAGTACAGAAATTCAGCTTTGGAAGCTGAAAATGTTTCTGTTTCCAGTAAAATTTCTCCTGCATCCACACCAAACAACTTGTCAGAGCACCGCTCAAACACTAAGGATCATTCAGCATCATTCAATCTGCCTCACCTTCCACTTTCAGCTGAAAATTTCTTCTCCCTTCTAGTGTGCACTCCTCTACCATTTTATTTTCAAAATTAAAACTGCTGGAGTATATAAAGCACAGTGGAACAAATAATAAGACATTTGAATGGCAATCTGCAGCCAGGTCACTAGAATGGCTAAAACCCATCTCCAGTGAGGAGTGAGACTGTGGGGCCAGTGCTCCACTGACTGTTCCCAGTGCTCCAGTGGGGGCACTGGGCATGGCGACCCAACCCCAGCCCAGCACCTGACCTCAAGAGAAGGAAAGAAACGTACACTAGAGACCTTTTTCCCATTGACAGCATCTGAAGGGGACGATGTGAGCAGGCAGTGAAGCACTCAGCTCATGCCAAGGGGTGGCAATTACCAAGAGGAGAGCACACAGGGAACCCAGCAACCCTTCATCACTGGGCTGAAGACATCTGCAGAAGGGACAAGCTTCATAGAGCACCTTAACCAAATCTTAATTACTGAAGAAAGACTAATCAAACAACAGATGACATTTCCCCCCTTCCTCTTTTTTTCTTGTTAAATATACAGCCAAGAATCTTTCCTCTTATGAAGCTGTAGAGGCTAAAATCTAGGTCAGGCTCCCCATGCTCATGTGGAAGCTGGAATTTTTCCTCCTGCCACGCTGTCAGTCACTGGAGCGTGAGCAGTGTTAGATTTCTTCGGCGTATTCTCCAAGCTGTCATTACAAATGACTGAAGCTGCTTAGGTGGAGTTTAGCACTCCATTATCCAGAACAAAGTTTGCTGTCATTTTTGTCGGGCTGGCTCTCAATAGATAATATAATCAGAGCGGTAAGAGGAGAAAAATAAAGGTGTTAGAGAGAGGCATTTACTACTTAACAAATGTATATACCTCGTTTCTCTGCTACCCAATAATCAGTTGATCTTTAATAAGTGCCTGGTTGAAAGCCCATTCAAATTAAATGCTGTCGTGGGTGTACTTTAGATACTTTCAATAAAGACAAAGATGTGAAATATTTTCTGAAATTTGGAGCATTGAGAGGATATGGAAAACGTTGTCCCATATTTAGCCCAGCTTCCTAAGGAAAAGAGGTCTGTCTGTCTGTCTATCCGTCTCCCACCTCATGAGCATAACTTCTGACCCAAATGACCAAACTCAATTCTATTTTGTAGAACAGGGAAGTGTTCAGGTACACGAGAGCCCTACTGGGCACAGGAGAGAGTCCTGATGTGCCCCCTACGGTCAGGGAAAAGCAGCAGCAGCTTATCACAACCAGACCCCACTGGACCCATCCCAGTATCTATCCAAGCTAAAGCAACCTGAGGAGAGGCTGGATTGAAAATGAAGGTGTCAAAATCCTTAAGCAGATTATAGCTGAAGTTGGCTGACAGTAAGCGACTGTATTTTCATGTTAGCAATCACCCAAATTGTGTACTGCATCTCTTTCCCCAGCATTTCCTGGTAATTTCCCATTATTCTTATTTTAAATAAATCTAGTTGTCTAGGGAGTCTAGATGCATTTTAACAGGAACCATAATAATTTATGAGCAATTACAGAGGAGCATGTACATAGTCTCTAAGTAATTTGTCTTTCTGCTTGCTGTCATATAAATAATTTTTTGCATTGCGAATCTGCCTGTAATAATTTCTGTAGGGATCTGTCACCTACAGCAGTTTATATCATGGCATTGTTAAACATGTTTGCCTACCTTGTTACCTGAAAATCTCATTTCAAATTGAAATCATCTACAAATAAATAATTAAAAAAATAATATACTACCTAATGTATTAAATTTATTGCTCCACAAAGCAAGCAATGCTTATGATTGTAAATACATAGTCAGAAAAAAACCTTCCTCTGATACAGGAGTTATATTTTTATTTATGTATTAGTCATAGAACAGCCCAAGAACTGATTTCCATCATGCTCGGGGTTTGCAGACACGTAGCAACAATAGATGCACTCCATTAAGGAAGGCTCAAAAGGGATGCCAATTTTTTAGACTCTTAAAGCAGAGAAATCAGATACAGCCCGTGAATTTTAGGCAAACTTGGTATTTTCAGATCCTCATTCTGAAGAAAAGGAAGCTTTGGATCTTCACAAAAGGTCAGGGTGTTAGATCTCAGGCTCCCCAGACTGGTTTCACATCTCTGGCTTTCTGGCTGTGCTATGTTAATTCTGCTGCGGTGCCTGCAGACGCTGCCAGCATCTCATCACAGCCCAGCACTGCCATAGGAGACCTGTCTGTCAGCTGAGCCCAGCACGTGGTCCTCTGCCACCCTGCCTCCTCCCACAGCCCTTCCCTGTCCTCACACCACGAGCTGACCTGCCTAAAAACTGACAGCAACCACCACCCCTTGCCCCCGTCTGTGATTCTTTAAATACTCCAATATTCAGAGTTACATTTGCTGGTCAGAGAACACATTTCAAACAAAACAGTCCATTGACCACTTTGTACAGTCTTCAAAATCATGGATGTCACCTCCAAAGCAAGGTAAGAGCTTTGCTTGCAGAGCTCCCTCAGCTTAGCTGACCTACCAAACTGGGTGATTGAACAATTAAGGAAAAGTCCCCCTATCAAAAGACATCTGAGGTGATGTCTCTGACATGGAGAGCAAGGTACTCGGCTTTAGAGGGGAGAAGGAGAAGCCCACACTGGTGGTACTTCAGAAGGGGGTGGAGGGTGGCCTTCTCCAGCAGCAGGGGAGCTGATCTCAAATAGCAAGCGGGGAGGAAGGGAGAAGGAAGTTCAGGTGAAATGTCTGTGATGGGTTTGTTCTGTGAGTTAACAGTTTCATCCTTCTTTGAGTCAAGTGAACACTAGTTTTTGACTGACTATGCTCATATTTTAAGCTACATTTTAGAAAAAAATCAAATAGTTGTCCCCTGAAGAATATAGTAATTAAAAAAATATATTTGCTAGAGATGAAGACCAATCAGAAAAACCACTTTCAATGTTGAGAAAAAACCCAAGGTTATCATGATTCAAGCTGGGTGAATTTTGCAATGTTTCTCCTACTACCCTGCTAACAACTTTAACTAAATAATTCATTCCTATCACAGTATGCTCTAGACTCAGCAATCACCAACCAAGACTATTTTTCTGTAGAAATACAACATCTAAGAAGAGGGTCACTCACAGACTTTGTACTTTCTCCACTTCTGAATGTTTTCTAGCAAGATTTAGACCACTCAAATTTACTGGTGAAAAAGTTTGATGCTTCCAAAACATGTAAAAGTGCAAATATTACAAAATTCTTAAATCAAATAAGGATGAGTGAAATAAAACCTTCGTTAGATCTAACAACATGAAAATATTTCTCCAAATTTGGCTTATAAATAAGGCAAAATGCATTTCCTTATCCTTATACATTAGCTGAAGTTTTTTCAAATTTTGATCAAAGCTTCAAATTTCTGTAAGATGAGCTAAAAGGTTTTTAAGACTTGTATATGCTTCATTTCTTTTGACCAGCTTTTCGTATGAACCACAGCTAAACAACCCAACTCAAATGTCAAATATTCCAGACGAACACTCATAATCTCCTTTGAGGTCAAACAAACTGTAAATATACATTGCCAGAGGTCCAAATAACAACGGATTGCTCTGTCCTGACTTACATATGCATATGGAGCCAGAAGCATTTTAGTCTCATGTTGAAAATGCAAAAGAAAGAACATGCTAGTAGATCACCAATCTGTAACATTCTCTAGGGAAGGAAAAAAAACAGCTTGGACCCTGAATAAATTCTCAGCTTCCAGAAGCTATGGCATATTAACAAAGTTGAGACTTAGAAATTATGCTTGAAGAACACAAATGTGAAGGTAGTGTCAGTAGAAGTTACTGGACAGGGGCATTTCATCCTGTAGCACTTGTCAGAGCCAACTGACTTCTCAAGCTGCACCTTATGCCAGGGATTTTTGAGAATTCTTGCTGATGGAGAGCAGAGCAAATCACAGCTGGCAGGTTAGATTTTGCTGGAGACAGGGAGTTCTGAAGCACATTCTGTGATGGAAAGGAAATCTCTGGTCTCATCATATTCTTTGCTACCTCTTCCAAGTCAGATGTTCCTGGAGACAGATGGACCTGAACTGAAGTGCCCCTCCAAAGCTGTGCTCTTTGCTTCGAGCGGATTGCTCTGCTGAGCACAGAGAAAAAGAAGAGGGCACTAAAGGAACTGCTTAAAATGCAGCATATTTAGCCTAAAAATGAGTGTTTGGTGACCTTGATCTCCTAATCACTTCAGTATCTGGCAGGTTTTTAAAGAGTTTGTGTTGAAGTAAACAGTACAGAAATTGGAACTTATAAAGAGGTTTGGTTTTAAATATTCAGTGTAATGCCTTGATTCCCCGTGGCTGTCAACACATTACAAAACAATGTAAAAGGCACCTTGAAAATCAACAGCAGAAGAGGCAGGACATGAGCAATAAAGGAATCATGCTTCATGGCTTTATGCTTTCGTGTATGTTGTGAAGTCCCGGCATGGGTTCAAGGAACGTGCCCCAGCCTGTCCTGTCTTCTCAGCCCTTCCTGCTGCCACTCCCCTCCCACACTGGGCAGGCAGATTTCAAAGAGTTGCAGGAAAGTTCATTCACAAAGCTCCTGCCCCTGCCCAGAAGTAAAGCCAAGCGGGTGATCTGCAGTGAACACGTTATCTGGACACTTAAACTTCTTGTCTTGTTTGTGGATCTATAAACCAACCCCCATGTCTTCAAAGTCAGCCATGAAACAACATCATCAAATTAGCACATCTCCCTTTTTTCTCTGTCCCACTAGCAAGGGAACAGGATTTTAAACAAAAAGTATGTTGATCTAGATTGGAGTAGCCAGATCAGTTAATGACATTATATCTGCTTCTTGGACTGAACAAGTAACAAAACTTTGTTGTTAAATACCAAAATTTAAATTCCCTAAACAAACAACTCAGACACCCAACACCTCAGTGCAAACACAGGTATAAACTCAAATAATGAAAATTAGCTGCTCACCCAGCTCTGAAAACCATCTGAACCCTAATATTTTTTTTTCACATAATGCCGACAAAATCTAGTAAATAAAAATACTTCCACTTTCTAAGCACCAGAAAGAGGAAAGATATATTTTTCTAACATCTTCCACAATGAATATTGCCATTTTTATTAGTTCTTCAGACTCCTAAGGGAAGTCAATGAACGATGGAAAAGCACAAGGAGAGATTTCCCAGCACCTGTGATACTTCTCTGGAGCACAGAACTACCTTTAGACAAATTGGATAGAAAAAGAAAACAAGAAGAGTCAGTATCTAAGAAAAGGGAGAGTAATAATTGATTTAAGTAGTGAAGAAAACAGACTGAAAATATTCCTTGACATTTATAAATAAAAATTTTATCCTAAGAAGATTTTGGCTAAGGAGCAACAATCTGGAAATATGCTTTATACCTGAAAGTACAAGCAATTAATATTTCAAGTGGTGTTGACTATACACAAGCTCTTTAAGGCCACTCTCTGGTTTTAATATTCTCCAGCCAACCACATTAACCCGTGGAGACTTTCACACACTTCTCTTTTCAAGTCTTTAGAACCATGCAAACTTTGGGAACAAAGATGAATTCATTTCAATAATTGATGAGCTTCTTTTCACTAGTCCCTTTGAATAAAGTTACTGAAGGTAAACTAAATGGAAACTAGATCCCAGAGCAGGTAGTTGCAGTCTCAAGTAATCACACAATTGGGAACTCTGTATCCACTGCTTGTTATTCCCAGCAGGGAATTGTAGGAAAGAGCTGTGATTAATAAGAATTTAAAACTAACTTTCTGGTCACTGTGGGGCAGAGGGACTGGTGTACATGCACAAGATTATTTTATTTTTCATTTATTTTTGAAGTATATGGACAGTTTGAGTTGGATTATCTGCTTTGATAGCACAGTTTGCTTAAGCTTGGATTAGGTTAGGAAAAGACTCCCTGGTGAATACACCAGACTAAGTTTGTTTCTTCCTACTGTCTGCAGAGGGAAATCCTTGAGAGACATAGGTCTGCTCTAAGGGCTCTTGCTACATCTCACTCGTGGCAGAGGAAGACTGCTCAACAGATGAAGAGAGCAAGGAGGCTCTCAGAAAAGCCTAGGGATAGCTTGACACCCCTCCACAAGAGGAAAGCAGGACTCAGTTATTCCTGTGGACGAGCTACATGGTATTTGTGGAAGGTTTAAACAATTATTCACTGGAACACCTTAGCAGGAACATTTCTGGTAGCCTAAATTCTCCATTTACCGTGGGCAGCTCATGCCTGATCAAAGCACCTGCCTTGCCCACACAGCCAACCAAGCCATCGTGCCAGGCCAGCAAGCAGGATCCCAGAGGCCTCTTCCATCCTACCTGACCCCAACCATTTGGTCCTACACCCAGAAAGGGAGAGTTTCACATGAATGCCCATATCTGGGTGTGCACACCCTCTACCCTACTCATTAACTATTTATCTTCTTGCTTACAGAGATAAGTCGGCCCATCAGAAGATTATCAAGTGCTTTACAAAATTAGTTCCCCATCATAAACACACTAGGTAGAATGAATGTTTTGGGCCTTGGACATTTGCAAACTACTTGATTAACTCATTGCAATGTTTAAAAAATATAAAAAGAGAGAATGCAGAACTCTAAACAGGACATGCTCACAAATAGAATGGAACAAGTCGGGTTCACCTGAATTTACTTGCAACATACAACCAGCTTTGGTCATTTGCTTTGTCTCTACACATTTACCTTTGGATATCTAGACATACAATTTTACAATTTCTCTGCCATTCCTCCTGTTATCTGGCACAGATAATTTCAGCTGCAGTGAGCCAATTATAATTTTCACTTGCATGACAGGTGGACTTCTGTTTGAAAAGGTTGTGACCTGCAGTCTAACCTGGGCTGTAATTCCTCCTCTCATTTTAATTCATTAGCTGCACGTATGCAGCAGAGTTTAAATAAGAAACTCTCCTGCCTGCAGAATACACCAAATTTCATTTCAGTAAAACGAACACTCGCAAATCAAAACAATACTTGCTTTTATAGGACAACTATGAAGAGAAGTGTTGGAGGGATAGTTGATTAAAATGTGTTTGTAACTGAGGAATTATGAAGTGCTTTCAAAATGAAATATTTTTAAACAGTAAGCATTGTTCTTTCATTTCTATTCAAAATAAGCAAATACAGAGCTATTTTTATTGCAAGCTATTATAGTCACATGTAAGAAAGAAAAATGAAGGATGATTGAGAAATGAAACACCAGAAGAACTCCCTGTGTTAGAGACATGTCTCCCCAGGTAGAGCAGCAGGTGTTAACACAGTGCTGGGCTCCATAGCACAGCTCTGCACATTTTAGATGTTCAGATACACCTTTACCCTTCACATACATGTCTTCTAAAACCTGCCCATCACAACACCCTGCAGCCCTGCATCCACTGGCAGCTCCACACACCCCAGTAACGCATCTCCAGCGAAAGCAAGGGCCATGTTTATGGGACCACAGCAATTCCATTTCTCAACCACAGACCGTGGAAAGGGGGCTGTGATGGTAGCCACCCCATCCACCAGATCCCCCAAATCTCAACCCACTTCCAGGTCAGTTATGAGCAGTGGCCCCGAGCAGGCCCTGTCACCAGCACCACAGCTCCTCTCAACCTCCCATCCCCAGGGCCTCGCTCCTCCCCAGCCCCAGCCCTGGTGATGGCCCCTTGGCGGGGGAGAGGGGCCATTTTGTCATCCCCAGGGCTGCAGCTCCCCACAGGGGCAAGTTTCTGAGGACTTTATCCATTTTCTGGTCATTTTCCCAAGACTCAGACCAGGGGAAATGGCCAAGGGAAACCCCACAAAAACCGTCTCTGCTTCAAGCTGATGCAGAGCAGCCACTATTTATCTTCAAATAAGAGCCCTCAGAAAGCAGACGGAGCCCAAAGCAGCCGAGTTCACGGCCTTTCCCTCACACCCCCTGTAGCTTCACGAGTCTCAAACACAACTGGCGGCGGGAATGTTTCATTTATTAGTAAGCAAAAGCGACTAACTGCAAATAGTTCATTACTAATACATCATTTGCTCAGAACAGCAGAAAACAAACAGGTCTGTGTTTTATTCATGGGCCTCCTGTCACCCTCAACAGCCCCGACTCACTCTGGGAAACACGCAGCTGCCACGTCTGCCACCAGGAGCACCCGGGAAGGGGACTCAGAGAGATCTCTGAGCTCCAGGCTGAGGCTGGGCAAAGATGGGAGCTGGGATCCTGGAGGCAAGAGGGGAGCCAAGGAGACCTTGGCACCTGTAGCCTTTCTTTGGACATCACCATGTCCTCCAGCTGGGATATGGTCCTGCAGTCCCCAATGCATCAACATGTCATTATTAAATCATCACAGCTCAACATTAAAAGGCAACTCTGAAAAACCATCATAGAAGCCTCCACCTGAACTACTGATAAACCAGAAAAATTACATAACTGGAATAACTTTTTTAATTAATGTCTCTCCACTTGTACCCACTGGTTGGTTACTCAACACCCAGTAAGCAATCTGGAGACTGCTCATTTTCTATCATGCTTCTTGCTCACTCCCAGTAGTCTTGACTTAACCCCCAGCTACCATTTACCTTCCCAGCCTTAGGAACTAACTGCCATAACAGTTGGAGGACAAGTGTTTAAGTAGTGTTTTAAAATGCTCATACAACAAAGCGTTGAGGTGGCTACACCTGGATTGGCTTCTGTAGGGATCACCCCAAAGAAAACCAGTATGCTTTCCACTTAGGAAACCATGTTTTAAAATATGAAAAATGAGTATTTAAATTCTTAAACAGAAAAAACTGAGAGTGATTAAGGAAGACAGGACAGAAATATGAAGCTGGAGAGCTCCTTCTTCCACCCATCTTCTTCATAAAGAGGGTGCTCATTTCCAAGCCTGGCTGCAACTATCTCAATGAGTTTGAGGGGCTCCAACTAACTGCTCAGGGCCCTGGGGACTCCCATCCCTGCCAGGGGCAGGCAGGATGTCCCTGCACAGCAGGCTCAGGGAGGGTTCCTGACTCCCAGCCCAGGGCTGGGGCTCTCCTGTCCATGCTCCACTATCCTTCCCTCACTGCTCCTGCTAGATGCAAGTTGAGTTCAGCAAATAGTGTTCAGTGAAGAAGCTGGGTATGAGGGGGAGAATTAATTTTGACAAACAGTGTTGTGAGTGGATGTATTCTCAATTAAAAATGTTCTATGTAATTCAACCCAGTCAATTTTATTATTATTTTTTCAGTTCACAGTGACAGATTTTTCAGTTCAGATGACAGAACTGTCATCTGTCCAGCTCTACATCTGAAGGAAGAGGAAAAAAGCTGTTCCCAGCCAGAGGGCAAAAAGCACACAGGAGGCTTGTGACCTCAGGGTAGGGATTCTGGGCGACAGACAGGGAAGTGAAGTGAGAGGTCTCTGACTGTATAACACGTGTTCCAGGGGCACAAAAAAAAGCACTTTGAATCTGCTGTCATCAAGGTTAAAGCAGAATTTTATGTCAACAAATCACTCTTGTTTTCATAAGATAAAAGGTCCAGCCTTAGAGGTGCTGATGGTGCTCAGCTCCCATGGAGGTCAGTACAGCCTACACAACCTCTGCACCCTGCAGCATCAGGAGCCAGCACTCCTGGGAGCACGTCCCTACAACAAACCTTCCTTGTGAAAGAGGGAGGAGAACAAAACAGAGAGAGACTGTTAGAACCAGGGCTATGAATCAGAAATAAAGAGATGCAGATGTCATACAAACCATGTTAAGGGAATTGCTGATAAAGAGAAGTTCTGCAAAGATGAAGACACTTAGTGTTGCATTTCTGTTAAAAATAAGAGCATCACAAATGCAATCATATTTTTTCATGTGTCACTTGTGAAATAAATGACATTTCACTGGGAGGTTGACAGTGTAAGAAATGCAATTGGAATGATTTGCATATTAATGACATTATTATGTCTTCATTGTAAATATTTCCATCATGATGACTTTGAATAGAATCTTTGCAAACAGAAATATAAATATCCTCCTGCCAGATTTCACATAATCTGAAATCATGCTGTGTCAAGCTGTCAATTTCAAAAATTCTCCTAAACCATTACAAATCTCATTTTAATCTCTCTAAAGACTCATCTGATTTTACATAATTGAAAATAACCACTGCTTGTAACGTGTTAATTTTGATGTGCAGTGAATCATACGGTGCCAGAACCCTTCCAGCCAACCTCTGTTTTGAAAAGCTGTGCTAAGTTTTCAATCTCCAGACTGCCCAGAGCTGCATAAACCTTTACAATGCAATATTTGCTATTGTTTAATACTAAATATCCCAAAGTATGCCATCAAAATGATGAGAATTGGGTTTTTTTCCTCTTCCCTGGGACTAATCAGTGTGTCTTCAGTAAGAAAGATAAGCAAATACAACCTCATTAATGAGCTACAAACTTGAGATAACAGAAAGCATCACTAATAGCCCAGTTGCTGTTGGATCGCTTCTCTGTGCGTTAGTCTCCTGTTAGAAGAGATGAATCAGGTCTGCAGGCAGAAAGGACCCTGCACTTCTTTGCTTCTGTTTTGCATATATTCAAAAATAGCCTTGGCACTCTAGAGAGCACAGATAACACGTGTTGTGGTTTAACCCCAGCCAGCAGCTGAACACCACACAGCCGCTCGCTCGCTCCTCCCCGCTCCCAGTGGGGTGGGGAGAAGAACTGAAAACAAGGCAAACTTGTGCGTAGAGATAAGAACAATTTAATAACTAAAATAAAAGAGAATAATAAATAAATAAATAATGATGATGATAAGGAATACAACAAAAAGAGAGAGAAATAAAACCTAAGGAAAGACAAGTGATGCACAATGCAGTTGCTCACCCCCCACTGACCGATGCCCAAGCAGCAATAACTTCCCCCAGTTCATACACTGAGCATGACTTCCACTGGTAGGGAACATCCCTTTGGCTAGTTCAGGTCAGATGTCCTGGCCATGCTCCTTCTCAGCTTCTTGTGCACCCACTCACATGGGTAACTGGAACAACCCTAGCTTAGGACGAGCACCACTTAGCAACAACTGAACCATCAGTGTGCTACTAACATCATTCTCAGACCAAACCCAAGACAGGGCACTGCACCAGCTACTAGGAAGAAAATTAACTCTATCCCAGCCAAAACCAGGAGACACGCCTGAAGGACAGGAGGAATGATGGCATCATCCCACTAGACCCAAACAACAGACATGCAAACACAGGCATGGACAGAGGTTAACTGGGGTTACAACCCTGAGTTTCAAGAACATTCACAAACTTTCACTGCACATACAGGTTCATAAATCAAAGGAATATGATGCAGGAAAGAGTGACTTTCAACCTGTTTCTGCAGACTTTACATTAATTAGGAAAGGACTCTTCAAAAGCCCATGTATCTCCAAACTTTGTGCTAGGAAGACCATTTACTTCTAAATAATAAGTGTAGGCTGCATGCAAAATATCCTGAATTTTTGGTTCTCTAAATTACTATTAACCCAACATTATTCCTGCCTACCTTGGGTTTTTAAATGGAATTACATGTAGCCTGCAGCTTCAAATCTAAATGAAAAATGTAGCTCCAATTGAACCTTAGGAAAAAAAAGGCAAAAGTTAATGAGATTTAAATTAGTAACAGCCAAAGCTTTCCCTTAAAGGAAACATTATTGATTTTAAAGAGCTACCTAATGAAAAAGAATGGCACTCATTTAAGACTTTGCATGAGCTACATTAGAGATTCATTTATAATAATAAATAAGGATGTGCTTTACAGTGCAATGAATCAGCAAAATTTATGTACATATTTTTATGAGTTAACTACACATTCCTTAAGCCTTTAATCACAGTTTTGGGTGAGTTGTTTATGGTAGTAAAGAAATTAGTTTCTAAGGCCCAGATCATCAAAGATAATTAAGTATCCATTCCATATACGAGTTAAACACCTACACAACTCTGGGGCTTATAATCTACTCTTCATTTGTAAAATGGAAATGGATACTGTTTGCCTTTATTCTTTATTAAGCAATGCTTCTATCTCAAGTTCAAGTAACTGTTGGAAAAATTCTCCTCCCATGAATGCTCTGCAGTTTTTATACAGAAAGTACAAAAAATGGGTATTGCCAGGAGAGGGTATGTACTCTCTGTAAATTCTTTGAATTGGTAGGAAATCCGTCAAGCTGCTGGTTTTCATATATTTTTATTCAAACACAATTTTATACAATTGCAAGATACTTCATCATATCAGTACAGTTCAGGAATATAATACTGTGATCCTTTGACATTTAAATATGGAACACCAGTGACTCTGCACAGGTAATTCTCTGGTTGCATTTCAACAGCTTACCAAATCCAGTCACTGCTCTGAGAGATGCTAAGAAAACAGATGAAGTCCAAAGTCCTCCAAGCAAGTTTCAATTGACTTTTAAAACTAAACTACTTATACAAAAAGTAAGCATGCCTGGATCCAGTCCAAACAGAACTTCACCTCATAATTAACTAATGCTCCAGGCCAAACCCATCAGAAAAAAGGACCATTCAGTTCGTTTCTTGAGATACCTGAAAGTGCTAAACTTTTAAACTGCAGAAGTGGTCAAATTCCCTCAATCTCAGTTGGTGAAACAAAGCTTTCTTGGAGGAACTCAAGCCCCTAGCCTGGTTCTCAAGCTCTCACCGTGGTAAGTATCTCCTCAGATTCACTGCTCAAGCCATAGAGCTGCTTGGAAGCACCTCAAAGCTGTCATGGTGGCACCTACAAACGGGCAGCCTGACCTTCATGTAGTACTGATGGCAAAAGGTTGCGTTTAACTCCTCACAAACTCTAAAGAGGAAAGTTCTCCCACATTCCACAAAACCAGGAAGAAAGGTAACTACAGTTCTCCCAAGCAAGCAACACATTCTTGTGTCTCAAATGAAGCTCGTGTATGCCAGGACAATAATGAACATGTAAAGGTCCCCATCCAGTACCAACAAGTACCACAATCCCAGCACAGCACTGGTTTTGCAATGAGCTCACCAAGACATCTTTTCCCAGGGTAGATAATACTTGTGAAAGCACCTCTGAACTGCTGGACTTCAGTTTTACTTTGTTAACGTGAAAGACAGATTTACAAAGAGATGCATTTGTTTTTAACAATATTCACTCACATTAATTTCACCTGCCTCAAGACTGTGCCTTGAAGAGATTCTGTAAAGTAACTGAATAAAACTTAATCTGCTTCACAGAACGAACAATATTACACCTGCCTATTTGTAAGCTGATTTACAGATCCCTGGCAGACCTCCTCCCCTACCTTCAACATCCTGCTGTTGTCCACCTCCACATGATTTTGATCATTTTGTCCACAATATTATCAAAAATCATGAGAATCACAGAATCCTTAAGGTTGGAAAAGACCTCTAGGATCATCAAGTCCAACCTTCACCTCAACATCTCCCTGACCACTAGACTATGCCTTGAAGCACCACATCTACTCGTTTTTTGAACCCCTCCAGGGATGGTGACTCCACCACTTCCCTGGGCAGCCTGTTCCAGTGCCTGACCACTCTTTCAGTAAAGAACTTCTTCCTAATGTCCAAGCTAAGCTTCCCCCGGTGCAACTTGAGGCCATCACCTCTTGTCCTGTCATTAGTTACCTGGGAGAAGAGACCAACACCAGCCTCACTACAATCTCATGAAGGTGGGAGATATTCAACCCCAGGGATCAGAAGAACCCCAGGATTCAATCTGGTTTGAAGCAAACCCCCACAATCAACACACCATTTAGATGCAGATGCTTCAGCCCCATATATTTTGTTCTAACAATCTGCTCTTGCTGCACCAAACTACCTGCTAAGACAGATCTAGACCAGGATACCCTAAGACAGGACTTTCTATTCAGTTTGAAAGTGAGATGCTTCAGACTTCTTGCATTAAAAGAAGAGCTCCCAGAGGCAAGGCAACTCTCAAACACAATCTTTGGGAGGAACTTTCAGTGGAGAAAGGGAAAGTGTAACTGAAGTACACCAGGTTGGTTTTGTACTTTGTTCTTCCCTTTAATTATAAAGTAAATTAATAATCGTGAGTGTTGTGTTTGTCTTTAACTGTGGTATTCCCTAAGGCATGACAAAAACAATTGAAATTGCAGGAATTGCATCCCTGAATGGATCTTAAGGGAAATAATTAATAAAATCTACCCTATCATTGCTTGTTTCTCTAAACTTTAGATGTTAGTAATGTTCAATACATCTCCTTGGAGATCATGATAAGCCAGTCCTTCCTACCCCACACAACTGTGACTGGAGTACATTGTAGATCCACAAGGCACACCACAGAAGAACCATGATGGCTTAGGAGAGCAGTGAGGATAGGAATGGCCCCTTCTGTACCCACAGCTCTGGTTTAGATCTAAGCCGAAGGGACCGAGAATTACCAGTGGACAGAAGGCATCAGCTGGCAGTTGAAACAGTCCTAAATTGAAGAACAACCTAAGCTAGATCTGAGGGAAACAAGAAGCAGCTGTTACTCACCCTGCTCCCATAGTGATTTTCACATCAAAATAAACCTCAATTTTTGCATGTTTCTCTTGCTTTTATTTGATTCCACTTTGCATCACACTGTTTCTTTTCAGTCTTTTCATAGCTGATGCAGGGGTCATGTCCTGGTGTGTTATGGACCACAGCTAAACAAGCCCCAGTTCAAAGCCTGCTTCCAGTAAACCAGTTTGTACACAGCTCAGCCTCTGCTGACAGTGTGCAGCCTTCTACTTCTTGTTAATGTCCTCTACATTGTAATTACCACTGCCCACATCCAGTGAAGAAAGTTTAGCAGATCATCTCTGACTTCTAAACCTTTCACAACTAACAGGTTTCCACAACCTATTTTTTTCCCTCTTGTCTCTTGTACAAGTTGGGGGGTTTTTTTTGCATTGTTTCAACCCTAGTTTAACTAGGTTCATATGCACTCTGTACACCAGTAAAAACTCCAAGACTTGGACATTTAAAGTTTGCCTTCCTCCCCAAGAGCCTTCAGATGAGTGTTTGCTCTGTTTCAAACACTCTAGTGAGAATTCCTACAAGCACCTTGCCCTTTCATTTCTGCCTGCAGGAGGATTGCTGCTCTTCTGGCAGGGAAAGAACAATGAAAAATACTCTGGCCATGCACACCCAAGCTTCCCCAGCGGAACGCTGTACAAGAGAGATGGCATTTCTTTGGGGATGGAAAAGACAGTGTTTCACAAGGAGATGGCTGAATCATTCAAGCATTCCTTATGTCTGTAACTTTACCAAGTTTCTTTTGAGCTTTGACAAAGGTTTCATAGGCAGGTGAGACCGAGCACTGCGCTCTTTAAGCTTCTGGCTATAAATAAGATCTCCTACAAAAAGTATCTAAAGATGATTTCTTCCAGCTTTGCCAAGGCCAGGCTTTCTCCAGCCTCTCATCCCCCAGACAGTGAAGGCTATCTTAGGACAGCTTTCTCAAGGAGACAAAGCCTGCCCACCATTCAGAGGGAAGATTAATATGCTAACAAAATCCCTTGGCCATTTAAGATGCAGTTTCAATTCTGATTTTCTTTTGTTAGAAAAAATGGTCTAGTTCAGACTTTGTCAAAAGAGCTTTGTTAACACTAACACTTGCAAAACAACTATGCTAATACGACATTTTCCATCCACTTGTTCTGTACTTTCATGCCACTTAGCAATGAACTACAGCAATTCCCTCTCAACCTCTAATATTTGGCCATGTGAGTATGTGAGAGGCCACTTTTAAATTACTTTTACTGTGCTAATTTATTGTCACTTATTACTTACATAGAGTACACTTGCATTTTAAACCTGACTAAATGTGCCATCTGGCCAATAGCCTTATTGACACAGTGTTGGTTTATTAAAAATAGTTATTAGGTTATTAAACTAGTACATCAGAAAAACAAACCTTTGGGGAAAGTTCCTTTCTATGCACGCAAGGTCCCCCTGCTTTCATCCAAACCATGCCTTGGCAGCCATCTGAACACACAGAGCTCTTACTCCTAGTCCCAGTTTAGAAACCCAAATGAAGCTGAACAGGGAAAGTCTTGGGGAACTCTGGCAATTAAATAAACAATATCTTGCTGTGGCATGGGAACCACATTTAGAAAGGCAACAAAAAGGCCATCCTTTCCTAACCAGCATTTTTAACATGCACAAGGGTTTTCAAAAAGCCTCAATTCTGCATTTCAAGCATGCAAATCAACTGGTACTTGTACAGCCACCAAGGTTTAGCCACACAGCACTTGGTCACCTCCTCTGCCTGATTATTACATGTGTTCACCACTTAGAGTGCTGAATAAAAATCACAGGCCATGTCTAGATGTTTATCAAACAGATGAAAATAAGCTTATGCCCAGGAATATACAAGCTTGATAAGAAAAGTAGGTAAAAGGAAGTAATTATCCCTGTTTCCTAAAGAAAACAGAAATATTGAAGCTCCGACGCAAGAAAACATTTTCATAGACAGTAAATCATTATAAAAGACACTGTTCAGGCAGTTCCTGATGACAGTAATGGTAGTGAAGGGATCTGAACACAAAACCTCAGTCCACAGTTCTCACTGCATGAGCATCCTGCTCATGGCTTGCTCGGTCTCCAGGTTAAATGAATAATAAAAAGCAAAATTAAACCTAGACTGAAATCATCAGCCTTCTGTATTATTTTCTCCTCAGAGTCCAAGATCAGAGGCCGTGATTTAGACTTACACCACAGGAATCTCTGCTAAGCCCTGAGCACTGGAAGAAGGATCCCCAGGTTGTGAGAGTCCATTGCCAGAGCCCTGCTCAGAGGAGTTGTGTGCTTCAAGCACCACTCATGGGGCATCTCTCCCCATCTTCAAGCTCTCTGAAGTTGAGGGTTTGCTCTGCAATGCTTTTGGGATGACCCCTTAAAAGGTTGCATTTGGGGTTTTTTCCATCCTGGCTCTCCACTTTTTCCCCACCAGCTTTTTCTTTTCAACCTATGAACAAGAATATTCTTGCTGAACTTTCAGCACCTCAGTCTGCTTCTGGAGACTGCTAGCTACACAAGTCTGCCTATTTGTAACTATTTTTTAAAAACAGATTGAGAGGCATTTAGATTAGAGGGGTTGGCAGAGGACTTAAAGCATACTGTTTAAAAAAACAAACCATGAAGCTATAGGCAACCACCTCTGCATCATTTATGTACCTGATTTCCTTAACAGCTATTGTGATTTCTGAATTTTGTTTTCATTTACAAGAGACTGCTCCTGACTGTGCTACACAAACATCCCTTTCTCCCTGGAAAGACCCAGTGCTGTCTTTCTTGACTTGTAACTTCCTTCCCACTCAGCCCCAGCTTTTGCACAAGACCTGCCCCAACAGCTCAGCAAGACCTTGAGCATTTCTGTTTCTAAGGGGAGAAGGTGAGGACCACATGGGGAAGTCATGTAACCCCAAACCATTCTGCAAGGGACAGATGTCCCTAACACCATCACCAGCAGCAACACTATGCTGTGGGCTGGACTTGAGCTTCAGCAGCCAGCCCATCCAGATGTACCAGTGCTGACACCCATGCATGAGCCAGCGAGGAATGTTTAGTGCCATACACCTGCATCACCTCGAGAGTGATGTTCATTACAGCAGCAGTGTGGCTCTTGCTTTTATTCTCTCAACAGCAGAGCCCTAAAATCTCCAGGCTGTCAGTTCAGTAGGAAAGAATAAACTTATTTGGCCAATTTCTTCACACTATGTTTTTAATTGGTATTTTAAAGCTTTCATCCCCAAATCACATCAAAGCCCAAGCATCCCTGTCTGTCCCTTAAGTAGCAACTGGATTCCACCTGTACCTGCAGTCATTGTATCCATGAAGTTAGAGCTCAAAAGGTGAAGTTCTTCTACAAGTGCTACGAAAGATCCTTCACGCTAGAGCGGAAAATCACTGATGTGCACATTTCATGCAGCCAGTGGGTGAGCCAGCTGTGCTACAAACCTTCCACAGAGCTGGGTTTATGGTTCAGGGCAGAGGTTGCCAAAAATTTTATTTATGGCCACACTGAACGGGCATTTATCATGGTGTTGCATTTATCACGGTGGAGTTCAAGGGCTGCAAGCCAGTTCTTCACAGTCACAGCAAGCTATTTGCAAAACTTTGCTTTCATTTGAGAGCAGGATGAAACCTAATAAGCATCACCAGTGCTCTCGCTATCCATTAGGCCACAGCACCAGCGAGCGAGAAGTGGTGGCTTGTCAGGACTGGCAGCGGTTCCCAGCCGTGCTCTGCAGAGTCCCCACTTGTCCTCCCCAGTTTTCTCCTCCTCCCACCTGTGCTGCCCTGGCCTGTGCTTCAGAGCAGGCAAGGGACAAAAAAACGAGTCTTTTGAAAAGGAAATGTATACGTGGAGTGAATCATGACCCTGATTAAAGTTTAATTGCCTTTTTTTCACCTTGGCTCTGTTAAAGGATAAGACAGCGGTCATGCAGTGCAGGAGCCAGTGTAAGGGGACAGACAAAAAACAGATTTTGAAATATTATGGTAACTGGCAAGATCTTTACTTTTACTCCTACTTTTCCCACTTTTTTTCTCTTACCTCCTGTAAAAAGTACCTAATAGAAGCAACTGGGAGATCATTCTTTCCCAGGCCAGGCAGCTGACGGGCCGGGAGCCCTGGGCAAGCTGCTCTGCAACAGACTTGGGCAGAATGGGAATTTCTGAGTTATTCAGAGGATGAACCCACTATGCAGAGTGCCCTAGTTGTGCTATGCCTATGGCCACAGCAGGGCCCCATGCAGGCAAAAATCCTGCTCTGAAGGATCCAGTCTCCCCAAAGGCACTCCAGAGGACTGGTGCTAGCAAGCAATCAATGCAGACAACCCTCTCTGTCTTCTACCCAGCAGACAAGAGTAGGAGGGCACTCAGCAAGAACCTCAAGATACCATCAACTCTACAAATGTATACTGCCTCTTAGCTGAACTGCCCGGGTCACAGAATCACAGAATGGTAGGGGTTGGAAAGGAGTTCTGGAGATCAGCTAGTCCAACCCTCCTGCCAAAGCAGGGTCACCCAGAGCAGGTTGCCCAGGAACACATTCAGGTGGGTTTTGAAAGTCTCCAGAGAAGAAGACTCCACCACTGAGAAGAGTAGTGCCATCCTCTTGACACCCACCCTTTAAATATTGGTAAGCATTGATAAGATCCCCTCTCAGTCTTCTCTTCTCCAGGCTAAACAGCCCCAGGTCTCTCAGCCTTTCCTCTTGTCATCTCCATAGCCCTTCAAAGGTTCCTGCTTGCACAGCCCAGCACCCTGTGGGCACGCAGAGCACTGAGGAGGCTGCACAGCCCTGAGCAACATCCCGAGGGAAGAAGCAGTTCAAGGGAGATAGACACTGAGCCTCATAGGAGAGCACCCGTCCACACGCACATTTCAGATCCACATTGCAAGCTGCTAAAGCTGCCACAGCTCTGGCTCCAAATGCCCGTGCTGCTCTCACAGAGCCAACCCAGGGCCTGCTGCCAGGGCCCTGGGCTGCACCATGGCCCCCACACCTGGTCAGGGCGGAGGGGCCGAGGCTGCCCCTCCCCAGACACAGAGCGACCTCCTTGTGTGGGCTCCATGATTCACAGCTCGAGCACCATGCGAGGCTGGTCTTGCGTGGCAGCACTGACCCATGAGCAGCCAGTGCTTACAGGGGCTCCTTCTGCTCGACGAAGCAGAGAAAAGCCTACAGGGACTGTGCTCACTACCCTCCCATAGCAGCCATCACACAGTCCCTCCGCATGCCCTGATCAATATTTAAATGATGGCGACAGCACTAAGAGGCCGTCCCCCACACACTGATACGCTGCCTCCAGCCATCCCATCTGGCCAAGGTCTGAAGGAAAAGGAAAAGATGAGCCTTGCACCGTATCTTGAAGGTCAGTAGGTTCAGGCATGTTTGAAAGTTTAACTAAGGCTTTGTGGCAGGTCATCTCCCTACTTCCTGATGTGGAAACAATTTTATTTAATACTTCATTGAAATAACAGACCGTTGCGTAATACTCCCAACAACAGTCTCCAGTGTAAATCTGCCACCCCGGACAGGTAAAGCTCCTCCACAGTGTAATTAACAGACTGGGAAATAAAAGCTCTGCACCATTCCCCTGAAGCTGTATCACCCATCCCTTCCCTGTGCACACCAATGCTGAAGCAAAGCAGCCAGACACAGCTCCGAGGTGGAAGCTGCTGCAACCAGCCCATGACCACTCAAACCTGCAGCCTCCCCCGGAACGCCTCAGCAGGTCACCCCAGGCAGTGCTTCTGCTCGTCCAGCTCACACTGCTCAGCCCTCATTCCTCAGAAGGTGCAATGCATCACTGGTGACACTGCTGCTGCAGCTTCCACTGTGAGGCACAACGTGGCTTTTCCAAGAGCTGAGGTGGGAGATGGTGTTATGATAAAACATCACAGTAGCTGCTCCAGGACACCGTGGCTTGAGGCTCTCCGAGCAGGTACAATGGGGGTGAGGTGCCTGTCCTCTCTCAACACACATACATCCCACACCCTGCCCACTGCTCAGCCACTTCAGGAGCACCACACCTCTTGCATCCCTTGAGCCTGCAGTGCCCAGGGTGCAGGCAGTGGAGCATCTGAAGTGCTGGGGTCTGGGCTGCGGGCCCCAAGTTGGAGTTGACCTATGGATGAGTCACAACCCAGCAACATGTTTTGTTCCCCAAGTGGTTTCAGGCCCCAGAGGCAGAACCTGGCCCACCTGTGTGAGGCCCCAACGGCCCCCAGGTGATCATGGTTGGGGTGGTGGGCAAGGCCAGAACTATATCAACCAGGAACTGACCAGTTTATGAGAAGCAACAAGAAGCTGATCGGTTTGAAGAGAGTTCCTGTTGGGAGCAGTTTGCTGAGCTCTGTCTCAGTGGTGTGTTCCCCCCTTGGCTGATTTGAGATGGAGAAGAGCAAAGAGATAAAGCCTAAAAGATGAAGGTATGCTGAGGGGATGTTGCTGAGTTTGGTGTTGGCCTGAGGAAGAAGAGAGCTAGCTGCACAGCATCTCATGCTGGTATTTTAAACAGGAACACATCAGGAGGTTCCTCACTCTCAATTCTGACCTTCTTGCTGGCCCTTACTTACTGTCTTCTAATTTTCCTGATTCCTGAGGTAGCACTTGCTCACACACAAAGAATCATTGTCAACTCTGCAAGAATAAGACCATTTGGGCTAAAGAGGTCTCTGCTCCCGCACTAGGGAGAACCCTTTGGGACAGTGTAGCTGATGTCTATTCATTCACCTTTCAGTAGAGGGAGCAGGAAATGCGAGAGAGAATATAAGCAAAAAATGTTTTTTAAACACAGTTTTGTGCAATAAATCATATCAGAAGTTAAAAATTTTAAAAAGTGACCATGCTTCATTCAGATCTCATTGCCTGAATTTCATCTTGGTGCTGCTCTCAGCTTGAGCAAAGCGCTTGGTAAAAAGCCCACAGTGTGCACTGGCTTTAAACCAATGTCAAGCTGCTGAAAACTTTGGAAAAACTCCTCTCTGAGACACTAAGAGCAGCAGCAGGCAGGGAACAGCACGAGTCACCACAACGGTCCCGGGACACCAGCCCTACACCAGCTGCACCAGCAAAGTCACTGGGGGCTGGGCTAGAGCATAACTGGTAAAACCAAAGAAACACTAAAAGCAGAGAGGAGGGGAGGGGAGGAAAGGACACTTCAGGAAGGCTCAAAGACTCAACTTCTGTTTTAAAGAATACTTTGAAGTAAGGCAGGTGCTAAAAATCTGTGGATGACTCGGAGTTTGTTTCTCAGAGAACGGCCATTTACCAGGATTCTCTGCCCACCAGACACAGGGAGAACTCATCAGCCAGGCTGGCAATACACAACTAACTGAAAGTATGATCAACCACATTGATATTTTCACTCCATCCATTACATAGAGTAAAAATTTAGATTTTTTTTTTCCATCAAAGTATTCAACAATTAGTTTCCTTATTCTAGGTCAGTAGAAAGTACATCCAAGGAGTCATATTAAGTTTGTATACTTTGATCAGTTTTCAGTGACTGCAGAGACCTAAGAGTTGTGTGAGTCTTTCCTATTTCATGGGAAGGCAGAAACTGGAGCCAGTCACTAAGTACAGAGAGAGATTCACATTTTTATGGGGGATGGCTCTGGCTTTATGAACTAGAGGGTGAGCAGTTTGTGGGAAGCCTCCAGCTCGAGGCACACCAACACTGCCAGATAGGAAGGCCAGACATGGATCTAAACACCTCCAAAGATCAGAGGTTTGCCTCCAGCTTTAACACACAGGATGGGTTTCAAGGATCCCAGCAGTCTGACTGTGCAGATGGAGTTATTTTTACCTAGTCAGAAAGTCTAACCGCAGCTTGCCACTGGCAAGCACATCCCTCTATCCTTCTGTAGGAACGATTATGACCTTCCAGATACTGCACTGATTCCAGCATCAACATTTTTCACACTTCCTTGTCACAACAAAAATAATATGTCCACATTATCTGAATAGAGGCACTTGTGGGAGAGAGCATTAAGCAGACTTTCACAAGGTAACCCAGACTCAAACAGATGGACAGACCCTGGATTTTAAGCTGTACCATTCCACGGGGTTTCCTTTAGCCAATTTGATCACCTCCAAGGAAAGGAAGCTTTACACCTGATGCATCTGTGCTGAAAGACCCCCTGCCTTTGAAATGACTTTTCTGAGTGTTATTGGAAACAACAACATTAAGATAATGGCAAGACTGGCAGTGAGAAATTCACCGGGGATGCAAAATAAATGAAATCAATTAGTATTATAAATACAGGCTGAGTTTCACGTGTCTCACATGTCAATTATTCATACTGAACTTTTGAGACTTTATTATTAACAGGTTTGTTTTGGCAAAAGCTATAAAGAATGAACAGAAAACCCCAGCAGTGCTATTTTAAACTCGTGCTGTCGTAACGAAGTTTACATTGCTGCAAACAAAATGGGAGAATATTTTTATGAGCCACCAAATGGCTCAGCTAATACCAAGAGGCATTTACTGAAACAAAAATTTTGAACAAGCCTGCTTCACAGCAAGCCCAGTTTTGATTTTTTCCAATTAAATGAAGAACAATTCATACTGGTATATGGAAAGTGGATGAGCTCTGCGTAAGTATCGGCTCTGGTGGAACACACATTAACCCAACGCATGGGTTTTGAGGTCAGCTGTCATTCTTTCCAAATTGCTCCCTGAGCAGATCACAGAGCAGATGGAAAAGGCCAGTTTGACATGACTCTTTGCCTTAATTATAGCATTACTAAGACAGCATATGGAGTTGGTATGCAGTGTAGAATTTTATCCAATAACTTTATTCCTCATAAATTCAATGATCTGCTTCATTTGCTTTTACTTGATCTCCAGTATGTCCGTTCACTGCGAATGAATTATTTTTACCTGTGCGTTACTAGGTCAAGCTTTCTTAGCAAGTGCAAGAGCTGTAAATCCACATTAACATTCAAAGAATCACAGCATTTAAATTCTATATCAAGTACCAGATCCCTTCCAAAACATCAGTATTTAAACTGATTCACTGTTTTCAGCGCAAATTGTGTCAGATCCCTGGAGTTATCTTGTGATAGCTCAGAGATGAGCAATGCCAGACTGGTCTAGTGACAAAAAGGCTTCGTGTTACGTAGAGTAACACCCCCCAAAGAATCATCTCATGGCACATGGCTGCTCATAGGCACAACGCACCCACAACACAGGGCTAAGCAAAAATAGACCCAGTAAAAACACTATCTGGCAGCACAGGTGGTTTAGCATCTCAGCATGGCACTGCTCCATTTCAATACCTGTGCTTTACAGAAATCACTGCAGTGCTCACATCTGCTGAGTAACCACCTATCAATGAGAGATTTCAATTCTTGATGCTGATCTTCTGTTGGAAATTTTTCAGGAAAGGTGAACACCAAATAAAATGTCCTTGGAATACTGCAGTTATGTAGGTTTTAATAACAATTACCTATGTCAACAGTTCCATCTGCAACACTGACAAACAGTTCAAGGTTCAGGTCAAACACCAGGAGATGGTGTAGGTGCTGACATGATAAAACATGAGCCATGTGCCATTGACTTTAACTGGACTGCAACTATCACTACAATTCCTCGAGGTCTATTATCATATCATAGATTATAGAATGGTTTGGATTGGAAGGGACCTCAAAGATCACCTAGTTCCAACCCCCCTGCCATGGCAGGGGCACCTTCCACTAGACCAGGTTGCTCAAGGCCCCATCCAATCTGGCCTTGAACACCTTCAGGGATGGAGCATCCACAACCCCCCTGGGCAACCTGTGCTAGTGTCTCACCACTCTCAGGGTAAAGAATTTCCTTCTCATTTCCAATCTAAATCTCTCCTCTTCCAGTTTAAAGCCCTCATCCTATCAATACACTTCGTTAAAAGTCCTTCCCCAGCCTTCTTGTACAGAAGGCATCTTGTAGAGGGTGTCTTGCAGCTCTGGGACGTACAGAACCCCGTATCACTGCTAAACACACAGGAAGCAGGAAAACCCAGCACCTAGTTGATGATTTTAATAACCTTTGCCTGGTTTCCTAAAAGGAGGAAATGCAAAAAGGACAAGGCTGTCAAATTGTGAGAGAAAGTGCTTCATTTCCACTGCCTGCTTTCTAAGCAGTTCAGCTTTTTCCTCCTGGGCAGGAATGGAAGGAGGCAGCTGCTTGAAATTAGGGAGAAAAAAACCCCACACCACCACCAAAGAAAACTGTTGGGTTTCTATGACTTCCAAACAGAACTTTCAGGGAAAAGCTTCATTTGGAAGTTTCATCCTGAAATTACAATAAAACAAATATTTTCTTGTAAAAATATCACCTCTGAAAACCAATTTTCAAACAAGAGAACAACAGTTTTAATCACCTCTCAACTCTTAGTAGTAATACAAAAGACTCCTGATGCAGCAACGTGCCCTGACAAAGCAGACCCTCAAACCTCCCTTTGAGAACCTCCTTCCAAAGCTGACTTAGGGCCCCCATAACACCTTTGACACCTGTTGTTCTTCACTTTACCTTTCTTAAAGACAAATCAAACTCAAATTAAAAAATGAGAGTGGGAAAATACAAAAGAACATAGTACTAAAAATGTAACAGCTCTGAAGAATTCTCACTGCCTGAAACATTAAAATGCCTGATTTAAGAGGCTGGATTCTCACAGTGCCACATTAACAAATGATCACCATCAACTGGCAGTTTAACTACTTAGTTTGATAATCTTTGTGAAAATAGATGGATGGTGGTTAATGGCCCTTCATTTGTTTCTTGGGCAAGAAACAAGCCCTATTTCACCAACTGGCAAGGAGGTACAAGCTCTCCGAGGTGCCATGGAGCCTGTCTGCTGATGCTCTCAATTCCTTCTCAGTGTTTTGAGTGCACCTCACCTCTAGAACCCACTGCAGACCAGATAACGTGTGGCAAATGATGGGATCTGAATCCACAGCAAGCACAGCCCTGCTGCAAAGAGCAACCAGGATCAAATAGTACTGACAGAAGAATATCAAACAGGGAAAGAAAATGAGGAATGTGTGGAGGAACAAAAGGGAATCAAATGAGTACTTATGGATGTGCCTCACAAGGTGCTCTGTCTCATTTGATTTTTGCTGCACTCAGCTTCAAATGCATGTAAGCCTGCAATTTAGTATTTTCTCCAACCATGGCAAGAAAAAAAGAAATTCCTCCTGTATGATTATAATTCAGAAACACAGAAATGTCCCTTCTTGATTTCTTTTTGACAAAGCAGAAATCGGTTTTGGCTGTCCCCTCTGTATCTACTCTGGTATCCATGGAATCCATGTACAATGCTGGAGATACTACCCCACACAAAGAAAGCAGCAATTTGGCCTTAAAAGTGTGATGACCAAAGCTAACAGCTGCTCCTGGTAATCACAAACACCACGAACTCTGACTTCCATCCTGACACAACCCAGAATTGTAGTTTCAAGACTTATATTTTTGTTGGAGAGAGGGGATGTGGAATTCCCATCTTCTGGGTCCCCACAGCAGTAGACTTTGGATTCAAGACGACTGGTCCTATCTTAGCCACCATCTCAACCCCCAAATTTCACGATGGCAACAAATTCTCTGTAACTCCAGTCATGTGTCACCTGGTATTGAAAAGCAAATCCAAAAATGCCCCACTTTTGAAGGTACTACTTACTCAGTGTTGTGACTTTGATCCAATTTCTCTGTTTCCACTAAGATGTCTTGAATTACATTAACGTAGTGAAGGGCTCCAGAGTTGGGGGGGTGTAGAAACTGAGATGTTTGTGGCAGGGTTTTTTAAAGATTTAGGCAACCAAATGCTATTGGGAATTCTGAGCCTACAAAATTCAGTGCTGGATACAGAGAGCTGCGCTCCACCCTCACAAGAACATACATTTCAGCATCCTTACTACAGGCGTATTTTAGCTGTATTTTTAACATTCAGTATTTAATACGATAAAATGACTTTAATGCTAGTTGACATAACAAATGCCAATGTTTATGTGAGGGTTATCAAACTTTCATATACAAAACTCAGAAAGTTTCTCATGCACATTGTTTGAATGGGCCTGTTCCTACCCACAGGGCTCAGCACAACGAAGGCCATTTCTGAAAGACCAATGACAGCCACACATTGATGAAACACAGGAGCAGGAAACCTCCAGTTTGCTGCACACACCACAAGTTACAAACACCCCTTCCAGAAGTGATCCCTCACACCATTACTCCCCAAGGGCAAATGGAAACTTGAAAGAGGTCTCCTAAGAGGTTCTTTTACAATCCCAGCACAAAAGCAGGTGAAAGGCAATTTTTCCAGCAGGTCCATCTCTCAAGAAAAAGTTATTCCTCCTTCATCTTAGGAACACAAAGCAGACTTTTATATAACCTGAAATAGAAATTATTTGGAGCTATTTAAGCAAAAAAAATATAGTGCTTCTACCTAAGACCTAGCTCTTACGATTAGAAGCCAAACAGCATTTTCACTACAACAAACTTTCAAGGCAAAATTGGAATGTTTGAGCTTGATAAATATAAAAAAAATAGAGGAAAAAAATGCCCACCTAGGCTTTAAATGATGTTTTAGATAACTCAGTTTGACACTTCAAAATACAGAATTTAGCTTGTGCTGCATCCTTCACAACAAGGAAGACAGGCTGCACAGGATCTAAAAGATGAGGTTATCTGCTCTGCTACTTCAGGCAGGACCTGGGTCCAGTTACCTCCTTATGTACAGTCTAAATTAAATTGTCCTACAAGAACTTGGTTATTGGAATAAAAGGCAACATCAACCCTTATCTCTCAATAGAAATATTTATACAAGAACTGGGGTCAGCTCTTCATATCAGGCCACTTTGTTTTATGTGGAGCAGCACAGAGTGGAGTCCTCAGCAGTGGGCTGTGGGTGAGCCCGGCGGTGCCTGGTCTGCTGCAAGGTCCCTCATGGGGGTGACCTGGACAGCAGTAACAGATTTAGCCTGTGATGCTCAGGGCCTGCCTTATGGATGCAAGAATGAAGATGCTGCAACTCAGATACTATATGGGTGAAAACCAGGCAAAAAAGACAGTGGAAAGATGCCAACATGATGGTATGACTGAGCATGCAACCAATGCAGTCATAACAGGGCTCTCCACTGAGTCACTGCCCAGGAGGTGGTGGAGTCACCATCCCTGGAGGTGTTCAAAAAATGAGTAGATGTGGCATTTCAGGACATGGTCTAGTGGTCAGGGAGATGTTGGGATGAAGGTTGGACTTGATGATCCTAGAGGTCTTTTTCAACCTAAATGATTCTATGTTAAATATGTAAGTTTCCAACTATTACATTTTCAGTGTCTATTTAAAAAGTAAATACACAAATAAACAAACCAAATAGCAACAAGGTGGATTTAACTGACATATAACAGAAGACACACTTTGTTCAGGCAACAGATTTCCAAAGTAACATCCCCAACATAGAAAACTGCACACAGTTCAACAAAACCCCAAGGTGTGGTTTTAATGAGAAAAAATGTGTAGTCAATAGCTTCATCTCCAAAGGGTCTTTTCTGGGGTGGGGAGGGAAACAGAAAAGAAACTTTGCCATCTCCGGCATTTGTTATAGAATCAGTTTAAACATAATTAATGGTTTTCCTGCAGGCAGAGATTCCTGCAGTTAAACTGTCCATGGACTAATTCACCCTGCTCCAGACTCTGAGGATAACAGAATTCCTGGGGAAAATGCAAAAAGAATTCTGTAACTGCAGCATTATCATGCATGAAGAAAAGTTTGTGTATAGAGTAACTGTGTTTCAGATATTTCTTTTTTAACATAATCTCTGGCTCACGGGCACTGAAACTCTACAAAGCAGCATCAGAGGCAGGAATCAAGTCACACACTCCTGGGGAATTCAGAGAAACGGTTTTCTAAAACTATCTCCTCCTCTTAGATACGACACGATATTCTCAGAGACTATCCACTAATCTATGCAACTGGGAAAGCAGGGAGCAGAGAAGCAGGATGGATAAATAAAATAACTCTTCCACTTCTTACATCTCTTCAACACAGAAAAAAAAATAAATCTTTCTAGACAAAGTTTCTCCGAAAAAATTGCAGTTTCTTTTGAAGAGTTGTTAAGATAAAAAATAATTTCTGGATTTTAGTCCAATCTCCACTGGGAACAGGAAGAATCTAAATAGTACAACAGAATTACTGCTGGTTAAAGCAACAGTCCAAATGGCAAACCTACCCCAGAAACAGGCTCAGCTCCTCGCTTTGAGTGACTTGACCTGATTAAGGACTATGCACATGAACAGAGATGTCATCAGCTCAGTCATTGAACACCCACTGAAGAAACGGTTAATAAATCTCTCACCTCGAATACTGGGGTCAGTTTTGGGCCCCTCACTACAAGAAGGACATTGATGTGCTGGAGCATGTCCAAAGAAAGGCAATGAAGCTGGTGAGGGGTCTTACAAGGAGTGGCTGAGGGACCTGGGGTTGTTCAGCCTGGAGAAAAGGAGGCTCAGAGGAGACCTTCTTGCTCTCTACAACTCCCTGAAAGGAGGGTGTAGGGAGGCAATGGTCGGCGTCCCAAGCAACAAGCGATAGGACAAGAGGAAATGACCTCAAGTTGCACATGGAGAGGTTTAGGTTGGATATTGTCAAGCCCTGGAACAGGCTCCCTGGGGCAGTGGTGGAGTCCCCACCCCTGGAGGGATTTTTAAAAAGCTCTGTAGATGTGATGCTGAGGAACATGGTTTAGTGGTGGACTTGGCAGTGCTGGGTCAATGGTTCAACTCAGCGATCTCAAAGGGCTTTTCCAAACCAAATGATTCTATGATAATAAGAGTACTGTTCTGCAAATATCCAGCATTTTCTATCCCCTTTTTCTTTACATGCATATTGTCATTTATTGTCTATAATCAAGCACACACAGGTTTTCATATTGCACAGTGCAGCCAAAGAAAACCAACAGTATGTTTAACTGAGGGAATTCACTCACTTGGGTGGATTTCCAGCACTGATGTTAGATTAACACCAATTGCCTAATTAGCATGAAAGGATCACAAGGAAAACAATTATGTAACATAACTTAAAATAGCTCACATTAACAGAAAGACTACTGGAGATAACACTCACGTTTCAGGGTTTGATGCAGTCTATAACATTTAGGGAGGGAGGGGAGGAGTAATCAGTACTGCTCCTTGTAACATTGTTTGCTTGGTCCTCCAAAAGATCTAGTGCTGCTGCTTGGGTCTCCAGTTTGAAAGGTTTGTACACAAATGATCGTCCAAACTTTCTAAAACTATTGCAGTGCTTAGATGCATGGCCCAAGTTCATCCAGAGATTTTCCTGGAGAGGATGAAGGATGGACTGTACCCCCTACCTGTTACTCAGCTGCTACCAGTCTGAGCAGGAACTGAGCTCTCCAAGGGCCTTTACACACTTTTTCACCATCAAAACCATATCTAGTGGCTTTTTATAAATACAGGTTTTTCTCAAGTTTTTGAAACCCTCACCCAAAACAATACAAGGATTTCACTTGGCAGAGTGAGCTGATACAGTGGTGATGAGTAAAGGATGTGGTGAGTTGGATGTGAAGGGTTAGGAACAAAATCTCAGGCTTGTTCCCAGACAGGTTGAAAAGCCTGGGTGGAAGAGGACCATCCCAGGGGACTCTCAGGACTGCAGTCAGAGCCCAACTCAGAGCATCCCCATTTCAGTCCCAAGTTCAAAGCACTCCGGCTTAACTTTCTTAAGTAACTACCATGACTTAAAGTGAATCATTTGATCACTGGAGATGTTCTGAAGTTAAGGAGCTACCCAATGTCCATTACTTTTACTACTGTGTTGGGAACACAGTGCCTGAAGCTAAAACAATTTTTCTCCTCAGCAGAGTTCAGGGCAGGAAGGCTCATTACTGATGTGCACTTCCACCATCCTGGACTCTGCCCAGTTTTCAGCTCCTGCTCAGATCCCTTCCTTCACTCTGAATTATTGACTACTGGAGGATAATTAGTCCATTGTTGCTTGGAAAAACTTGATACTTTTCTATATTTCTTTCCAATCACTTAAGCTGGTGTACAGTAATACCTTATACCACAATTTTGCACCTTACTCTTATTAAGGTCTTTCACCTCCTGTTCCTTAACGCTGAGATACCGAGCAATTTCTTGGCTTCATTCTAAAATAAAAGTTACATCACATTTGAGCTGATGCCTTCCAGCCAACCTCTGCCAAATACAATTTGCTTAAAAACCTAAACCTATCTAGCTGAGGTTGGATAAGAAACTTGCAGCAAAAGCTGCTTTATAAATAAACCTTGTACTCTTGTGCTTGAAAAAAATCCCCTTTCACACAGGAACCAGAGAAAACCTGACTCCACATAACCAGAGAAGACATTCAACTGCAGCAACACGCTTATCCAAAAGGTTCTGCTAATTAAAACCAAATGACTCCTTACAAATGGAGCAGCAGTTGAGCTGGGTTTGAGTAGGCAGCATGTGACTCTCTGCTTTCAGTTCCTGAAAATGTGACAGACATAACAGACAGACGTTGAGGAAGGAGCCACTGCCTCCACAACGCGCCGAGGGCCAAGCTTCCATTTCCTTGTAATGGCACTGTGATTCTGAAGCAGCAACAAATGGGTTGGAGGTTTTTCTCCCTGAACACACTTACAGCCACATCAGAATTATTCTGACAGCCATCAACTGCTGTCTTCTGATGGAGAAAACCCTTTGCTGGGCTTCTTTCAGCAGCTGCACTTGAACCGATCTGAAGCAAACCCACACATTTCAGACTTGGTGCTGCAAATCTATCTTAACACAGCCAGAAAGCACCGAACGTGTTCAGAAGTCTTTCAGAACACTTATTGTATACAGGTGTATTTTGGAATGGTGGGGGGTGAATACGCCTGAGCATACGGGCTGAAGTGACTCTGCTTCCCCGGAATGACACCTGAGTCCCAAGGAAAACAGAGACAGGAGCCTGCAGACTAGAGCAGGTTTCCAGCATTAAGAACTTGGCATTGCTGGTCCCCAGGCTGCTTCCTCAGCCTGTGATATGGAGATGTGTGAGTACTAGGGGGCTACACAGACCAGAGGCAAGTCACACTAGCCAAAGCAGAGCATGCTTGGGGCAACACTAGTGGAAAGGGGGCAGAGAGCCTAAGAAACAAACTAGGCTACTGCTGAGCTGGTGGGCAAGCAAGCAAGGAATCACTACCCATCACAGTCTGTGGCATCACCCCTGCAGATCTACAGCACCACACCAGTCTTCTCAAGGGCTACAGTAAATAACTACCTTCTGAATTCAGAGAGGAAAATGGAGACGAGCACAAAGGACACCAAAGCTGCAGATCTTGGTCAACCTTTTGTGTTGTGTCACATTCATAAGCATTTGTCTGCAGCAGACTAGCAAACAGCACATCTCTTCATCAACAGGTCCTGCTGGGTGCTGAGCTCAATATTTTCTCCTTCCCATGGCACGCAAGTCTGCACAGTGTGACTTTCTTTCTATCTGCCAGTCCCTCATTCTGGTCACATCAAATAAAAAAAAGCACAAAACATACCAACAACAAAGACCAAGCTATAATTGAAAAACTGACAACTTCCCAAATCAGATGTGACTGTGACCCAAATCAGGAGGGGAAGAAACAGTAATTCATCCTGGCACACTAATTAATTATCACAGAGATTGCTTATTGATTTTCTTGTGTTCACTCTGATACCTTATGAAGTACACTCATTTCAAGCAAGCTTCTCACAGGATAGCAGAAGCTGGTGGACCAAGGCAGATGCAAATGTGCAGGTAGGTCAAGCCTCCATTTCTGCAGAGGGGCAGGGCCAGGGGCAAATCCATCCATCCATCCATCCATCCATCCATCCTCGGCACTGAATCTCAGCATCGAGAGACTCATCTCTGGTCCCACTCATAAAGACTAAATTTTCCAGTAATGATCTCCCAGTGAAGCAAACCAGTCCTTGCTAATAAAAGTAGTCAAATTGCCAAGGTCATCCCCGACTCACTTCAGCTTCTTGAAGGCTTCCTACATTGGACAACGGGCTGAGTTCCCAGAGAAGTTATCTAATAGGACATTTTCTAATTATAGAATTAATTACTGCCACAGAATAAACACCAGAGGCATGTCAGGCTGGAAGTAATGATTTGTACAATTAGCTCTCTCACATCAAATAAACATTTACAGCTACTCTTGAACTGGGAATTTGTAATATTAGGAGGTCCAAATGTCATCATCCTTGGACTATCCTGCCACTAAAATAACCAAGTGAAAGCCATCTACGTCTTATCTCCAAAATAGTATGAACACATGCCATTTAAGTTGTTGATTTTCTTTGACATATTCTAGGTACTAAGGAAGCATCCTCACTGCAAAGATTTTAGTCTCCTTTGTTGTGTTTTGATTGGGTAACAAACTGGTTTCCAACGCATGATCACAGAGAAACTGCCTGTTCTTAAGAGGTGCCTACAGCAGACGTGTTGCAGAGATCAAGGCAAATTCCTGCGGACACATCTTGTCTGCTTGCACACAGGGAAATAGCTCCGGTCTCACTCCCAGCTCTGCACAGCCAGTACAAACGTCATCAGTACACTGATAAAAGCAGCCTCTGAAGATGTTTCTGTCTAGTGAAAGATCTGTCGAAGAGAAAGTGTGAACGACCTCGGAAAGGGCCTAATTTTGTGGTCTAAAAACAAACACGAATGAGCCAGCAAAAGCACTTAGCAAGTTGCACAGCTTTGCGCACACAACTGCTTGTTGGATTGAGGTACAGTTCAAGAGAACATTAAAAGAACCTAAAATCAAGATGAGCCCCTGGTCTGTCACCATCTCTTCAAAACTGGCAGCCATAGTTCCCTCCAGATGCTCTGGACTCCCCTTAGGGACAGGAGAGCCAGTGTCTGGCAAAGCCTACCAGGCATGTCCAAAGTCACAAGGAGAATTTCTGAGCATTAGACAAGAGGTACACGGTTTTATTAACAGGGTGGCTGGACTCCAGCACTACTCTGAATTTGAAATCTCCTTTCAGCCAGCTCTATGTCATTTCAGCTTCCCTCCCAGCTGGATGTCACCATGATGATCATCCACAGCCTCTGTCCTGAGCATCAACCCCGTGCTCCGAGCCAGAAAGACCAGGGAGGTCTAGAGCTGGTTAATGGTGAGCACATGCAATGGGAGTGCTGCCATACAATCCTCAGCTAAAGGGGCTTCCCACCTTGTGAGTCCACCAGAGTCCACCAAAGTCTTTCTTTCTTGTCCAGCAGCAGCAACTCTGTAAATCCTGTAAAACCAGGCTTCCTTGGGATATCACTCATAGCTGCTTCAGCAAGCACAGAAACACAGCGAGGAGCTGCTGCATCTCAGCATCCCCGCGGGAAGCAGATCCTCCACAGCAAGAAGCCAGGGTCAAGATCTCAATGTCACACATTCCTGAAAGGGACAACGTCAAAAGGTGCCAAGGTGACCTCTGAAATAAATGACGATGATAATTACTAAAAATATGGAATACAGTCCAAGCTCACTTATTTCTGTTGCAAGTGTTTCTTTCCAGAATGGGTTGTGAAGTCTGGGAAAAAATGGAGAATTTGACCAATTTACAAACATGTTGAGGCCTTTAAGCTACAATAAAACTGTGGATACACGTGAAAGGCAATAGTCTCACTCTGTGCAAATAAATCAGTACAGACATATGCAAATTATTCTAGCCATTTTTGCAACAACTTGCCTCAAAAGTTACCTTGACAACCTTATTGACTCTGATGTTACAGAGCTGCTGCTACAGGAAGGATGTCTCATCTTTGAATTGCTCACTTGAACAGACTGGCTTGTTGAGGCAACGTTCCTTTTTAAGGCTTACAGAACATGCACCACTGTACTGAGGACACAGAGTTATTTACAGCTCTGTCTCCAACACTGACACAACAGTGTTTGTAATGAGCACAATTAAAAAATAGGTTTCTTTTATCAAAAATAACCCCACATTAGTCAAAGAAACAAATTGTTCTGGGACTAGCACATCTAACAGATTCTGCTTTCTCCTGGATTTATTTCTTGGGCTTGGACTCCCTTGTGTTCCAGAAGGAGCAAGATTGAATCAAAGCTTTCCATGTGGCTGGTGCATCCATAAGCTCTCTCTCCTTCTGATTCCCAGAAGTCCAATAAACAAGTTTCTCCATCAGCCTTCTCCATACCAGCCATTCATACCTGTACCTGGTACTCATTTTCATAAAATTGTAATTGCCTGTAACGCCTCCCTTGTCAAACTGGGGCAATGGCTTGTAAGTTATTGGGAACAGGGGAAAACAGAGCAGGGAGTGAGTGTGCACAGACATACAAGATGATCCAAATGAACTGAAAATATATGTGCTCACACTTTGTAGCTGAGGCGTTCTGCACAGTGGCAGGGGCAGAAAACCAAGTCAAGCCCCCCACAAAGTCAGGATATCTCATGGGAAACACTCTGGTGGAGAGCACAAGTCTTCAACCAAAAAACCCTCTTGCAAGAACCTCCCAACAAGTGAAAAATACAGACACACTCTGGGCCCAAACCCCTCAGACCACAGGGAAGTCACCCATGCACTGGACACCACTCAAAACCCCTGTGATCAACCAAGGCAAATCCTGGAGGTACCTCAGCAGGTACTGTACTAAGGTCCCACAGAGAACTTCCAACAGCTTAACTGCTTACCTGCTACGAGCCTGGGAACAGCACATTACCCTAAATCCCTCCCACAAACGAATCCTCTAGGACAGAAGAATTAAATTAGCTATCCCAATTAACCTACAAATTAACCATCAAGATGGGAATTACTAGGGAGTCCTGTTTCCTTTTTCTTTTAAATTATTTTGGACACAATATCCTCGGATGCAAAGATGCAGGTTTCTGGGAACCACGTACTTGGAGAAAGGGGCTCAGTGCATTTAATGATGGATACTGGATCAAACCTATAAGCCTAGTTGTGAAAAGTGATGAAGATTAGAGTGTGCTTTCACTGTTCTAGAGGAAAATATAAGTAATCTACTTAAATGAAAATCAATTTTAGATGTTCTTTTATTACACTTCATGGTCTGTGAAGTTCCTTTCTTTTCATGCTGTTACGTGAATAGTATGTAATTCCTACACTGGCAATAGATTTTTCTTTAGAAAAGTAGTGAGGGTCTTAACTTTTTAATACAAATTATTTCTCAGGAGTCCTTAGCTGCTATTCAAGCAGTTTAATTCAAAGAGTTCTATGTCTCATTCAGAAAACTTTAACTGACACTAATCAGACCCAGCTATTTTTATTATTAATGTACAACAATGCTAATCTAGTGTGACTGGAGTCTTTAGCCAGAGTATTAAGGGCTGCTTCTCCCTAACGTGGTATTTAATAATTAAAAAATTAACATTTTTGCATAATCTGCTTACGTGTGCTGCAACTGCTGAAGATTAGCTCCAGCATTTTATTCTGTTTCCTGATCCTCAGTGCAGACATGCACATCCCAAAACCAAAACGATGCATGTTTGTGAGCAGATGGGAATCTGTGCTGGGGTGCTTGTCACAGACATGTCATCCATTACATACTGACATGCAGTCCCTGTGACAATCCACATTCAAGCCTCAGCAGTTACAGTCATAAAACAGCCAACAATTTTCATGTCACTTTTCATTTTCAATGATCCAACAAGGCCTGCACATGGCAGGTGTGATTCTTTAACTCTACTGGCTTCACATCACCTTACACAGCTTGGGCTACACAAATGAATCATAGAATCAGTTAGGCTGGAAAACACCTCAAAGGTCAAGTCCAACCTTCATCCCAACAGCTCCCTGACCCCTAGACCATGCACCACACCTCCAGGGATGGTGACTCTACCACCTCCCTGGGCAGTCTGCTCCAATGTCTGACCAATCTTTCAGTAAAGAACTCCTTTCTAACATCCAGTCTAAACCTCCCCTGGCACAACTTGAGGCCATTACCTCTTGTCTTGAATGACCTCAGTCCAGTTTGGTTTAAGCAGAGAAGGCAGCCAGTCCAGTAGGTAGACACTTGCCCAGAAGGCTGATATATCAAGACACTGAATTGACCTAGGTACTTATTCATCAGTGACCAATATGTTACAAGTAGTAAACTTTGAGCAGACACTCCATACAAATTGCAGTTCAAGCATATTCAAGAGCCTGCAGGGGCCCAGCCACAGAAAGGCTGAACTAGGTTGTGAAGCACCTTTATTCATCTTAATTGGTGCTGCTGCTGAAGAATAGCCAGACTCCTACAGTATCACCCACTCTAATCAGAAATAGGACACAGAAATCCAACTCCCTTCGCTGTTTGATTTTGACTAGTCAAAGGTAAGAAGCAGACAACAGAGCTCCTGTGATGTCTACAGGAATTATGCTTTTTGTATGCTAGTTTTTCCCCCCTTGCAAGATGCACTGATGCCTCTTTTTATTTCTGATCCCTTTTTAGCAGAGTTCAGAGCCACTCACTTCCAAGGGTGAGGAGGAACACGGCCCTCCAAGCCATGGCGAGGCACACAGCAAATCCTCTCTGCAGCTTTTGGAAACCAGATGAACTGAAAAACAGACAAATGCATCATGGACCAGAAAGATCTTGGTCTCTGAAGCACAGCCTGACCTCAAATGAACTCCATCAAGACCTGTACAAAGAAACTATGTAGAAGGCACCAGCTCCCTAGTGGGGGCAAACGAAAACCCCCATCCTCAATCATAGGAGCTTCCATGCAGCACATTACGTAGTTCCCACTTCACCTGAAACCATGCCCAGAAATTTTTCTGCCTTGAGTTTTAAGGGCTCCCCAACCTCCAATTAATTTCAAACTTTTCTTTTTAGCTTTTTGTCCAGCTTCAAAATGTGTTTCATTAATGCAAATATCTCAGAGAAAAGAGCTTCTGAGCTAAAAATGAACAAGATTTCAGGTCACTGCTGATAGCTTTAAAACAATAACTGTGCATCAGGTACAGGATGGGATATTTTGCTATGCAGCTAATAGAGCATAATACTATGTCATTACCACAAAATCTAATTCAAGTTTATAGGAAAAAACCTATTTCATCTCATCCAAAGAGGCAAGAGATTTCTGTGTCTAAAATACCTGGGAACACAGACTCAAATTGCCAAGTGCCAGGCAGCCCCTGCCAGCCGGGCGCTGGCAACTTCATTTTGAAGTTGTGCTTTCCCTTCTACAAGCAGGTCACGCTGGCTAGTTTTTTAAAAAGTGGGGTGAAAGGCCAGGTATGCTATGTAACCACAAGCAGTTTTCTGAGTGTAATTCAGCTCTGGCTTATATTACCCCAGGAGAGATGAAGGGTTTCATTATTCCCCCCTGCTCTGCCTCAGTCCCCATGTGACACTTACTGAACCCCTGCAAACTAACTCTGCTACAGCACGAAAAAAATTGACGCTGCCCTACATTAACAAGTCAAGCTGTAAACTGACATGCCAGGAGCTGTAAATGACAACTACATTCCTACCTTGCACCTTATAAAGTTAAGGTCAACAGCAGTCCAAACCCTGACTGGGCTCTGGAGCCTCCTGTCACTTGAGCTCATCTGGTGAAGTCCTCTCTGCAGAGCATTAGCATCCTGTGTAAATGGAGCATGGCATTTCAGCTCCCATCAACAAGCAGGACTGATGGAGAAAACACTGGCTTCACAAGGAGAAAGCTTCCCATGCTAATAAGATAGAGCACTTGAAATGCTGATACTTTTTAAATCATATTCTTTCAGTATTAATTTTGGCTAATACAGTGTGACAGTCTCTAATATGATCAGTCTTTCATACCCTGCTGGTGACAACTAATTTTAATTCAATACGATTCTTATGTGACTGGATGCGTGAAAAATTGTTGATGTGGTAAAAGAGCAAAGCATCTTCTAGGAGACTTTTCAAGGACCAGATTCAGGTCTACTAGTAATTTTCAAATAATCAGATAATATGTCATCAAATAAATGAACACATACCCTGATCAAGATACTTCCAGTTTGGGAATTTTCTTCTTGTGCCAGATAAACACATCAAGATCCTTTAATGACCCTTTAAAAGGCAGCTTCATTCATGGAAATTATTTTCATAATTCTTCCCAGTTCTTTTCAGCCACCAGAATGGGACGTATTGCAGTAACTGCTAGTTTTGTATACAGCAAACCAGCTGCCTCTCCCTGCTTGGTGTTCCAGTGCTTACATATTCATGCTGCTCCTCTTAGCCACAGCTCTTGGGATCATGTTTAATAGGTTCTTTGATGTGAGCCCTACATCCTGTTCAGAGCCGCCGTTCTCCAGACACAGCTCTCCATCCACATAAGCACAAGCTCCATTCTTATTCCTAGACACATTTCCTCATCTCCAAACTAGTTAAAAAGAAATAAATCTAGTTTACCATGTTGACTGACCTCATACTAATAATAATTTACCACTTTGCGAACATCTAATCCTTCTTAAGCAGAAGAAAACCAGCAGGGCTTCTTATTTTACTTTCACTGAAACACCAGTGGCAGGACAAGCACAGATCTCTGCAGAGTATCACAGCTCGTTGCTACTCCCCATTATCTTCTGGTCCATTGGAAGAAAAGCAAAACATTAGTACTTTTTCCATCTCTAACTCATTTCCCATAGCTCGTGACCTGAAACGTAGTCCTCCATTAATCTAAAGAATATATTCTAAAGAACTTTTAATTTGAACTTTGCAAATTAACCACAGCAAAGAATCCTTCAAGCAGGACATCACATCGGAAAAGATGTCACATTACATTTAATTTAGTGAATAAGCTGAAGCAAGACTTCAGTATTTCAACATGGTCTCATCAGAGCAGGATCACTTGTGAAGGTATTGATGTAATATTATTAATTCTGGGAGCATAGAGACATCAGAATAATAAGCACAAGTATGCAACGCCTCATTTTTCTAACACTATCACAATAATTATGTCATTAATATCTTATGCAGATAAAAAGCATGATCACAATAGCAATATCCTTCCTATTCCTTTGTATGTTTTATGCCATAGCAAAGAAAGAAAAAAAAAAACAAACACCTAATTTTGGTTATTCTTATAATTCGTTCACAGCCTGGGAAGACAGCAAATGCTAATTAGCCATGGGACTAATGTTACTAAAGTAACAGGACCCTCCACTTCTGCAGATTACAGAATGTTATTTGATTTTTTTCTTCCTGAATACAGTCCTTGTTGCATGAACAGAATCATTGTTTAGAAATCAGCTGGACAAAACTTACATTGACCGTAATGAGCTTTGGCTCAAATCCTGTGTTGATCTGCTTTAGCCCACAATGAAATGGAGAAACACAATGAACTCTTACATCTGTACATGTAAAATTAGAGTCAGACTCAAAGCCTCAAGTTCAAGTGCTAAAGCCAACGTATGCCTCCGTGCTGCAGGGAGAAGAGATACTTGTTGGTGTAAACACTGATGAGCTCCTTTTGAAAAGATACTGCTGATTTCTACCACAGATGAAAATGAACAATGCCTTGATAATACATTGATTAGGAAAGCTGTGAATCGCAGCCATGTTTGCATTGCTCTTAGGGAACAAAATCATCCATCTATTGTGTTTGCTTAGGAAACACATAAATCTCTGTCTGACAGCAGAGCGAGATCTTTCCTCTTGCTTACCAGACCTCCCCAGTGCAGACAGCATGGCCAAGATTGTATTTTGAAATATTTGCAGTAATTAGCCAAATATACTGTCCACATTAGATATAGATATATAGAGAGATATATATGTAGTTTTTTTTCTAAAATCTGACATGTCATCACTCACCATGGTCAGTCTTATACTGAAACCTACTTCCCCCTGATGGACAGACTCCACCTTTGTCTCCACGCCTTGGCCTTGCAGGGCTGTGTATGCCATTTAAACATTCTTCCATGACTTTGATTGTGAGCCATGGTAGAAGAACAAGAGCTTCAGATGAGTGACTGGCCAACAGAACTACTGGTTTTATTATGAGAGCACCCAGGAGTGCTGTGCAGGCACAGCCCAGCTGTGATAGATGCTACACAGCTGGGAAACTTAATGCAGAGCCACGTTCCTCTAGCAGGATCAGGTTTGAACCTATTGTGAAGACCTTCAGAACAGTCATATGTGAGGACAGAGGAAAGAAAAAGAAGTGGTGCAGAGAATGGAATAGGACAGGAAAGCAGCACATACAGCTGATTTCACAAGCCTCCAAACCAGACATGTCTCCAAGTCCCCTACTACTGGATATGGGAAGTCTCACAGGAATTACAGATGCTGAATTTTCCTAAATTAACCACAAAGCCAAGTAACATGTAACTTCAGATCCTTTCAATCATAGAATCATTTAGGCTGGAAAAGACCTCAAAGAGTATCAAGTCCAACCTTCATCCCAGCATCTCTCTGACCCCTAGACCATGTCCCAAAGCACCACATCCCAAAGAGTACACAATGACATATCTGGGAACCAAGCACTCCTGTACTCTAGTCTTCTGGGACATTTTACTCCCTCCCACAAAGTAGGAGTGAATAGGTTTTTAGGGTAAAAACGTCCCTCATCCATATGCCTGTTGCCTACAGCACAGGAAGCTAGGTAAGAAAACACCCAGCATAACTACCCTTGATAGCCAAGGAAGTAAAGGAAAGAGTATAAACCAATAGGGAAAAAAATGACACAAAAAAAAGGCTACATAAAAAAAGAACTGAGACTGCCTGGGCATGTTCTTTCACCATAAATTAATGTTAAAATATTGAATGTTCTGAAAAGCAATAAGTTTTTACTCTTGAGTTGATTTAACTGAGTGTAACAACACATTAGTCACTCCAACTCCCACTCTCAGAAATGCTTTTTTCACCTTCTGAAAAAAGGTAATGAGAGAAAGATCTTTTTTTTTTTTTTTTTATTTGTGAAGTTTCATTTAATTGTAGTTTTTACTTGTCAAGTCTAATTAGCGGGCTCACCAAGTATCTTTCTTGGTATTCTCAAACATTTGGTCTCTTTACAAAGAACATTCTGGTGGCCTCCTGGGATGAAGATGACCCTTCAATGGGCATCTCCAGAGAAGCATGTCCAGCTTCAGAGGATGGTTGTTTTTCCCCACTTCAGTGGAAAAGCTCAGACACAATTAAAAGAGGATAGATCACCACGGTACGCTGGATATGGATTACACCAGGTCAAGCTGCTTCAAACCAGCATAGGTTGGCATGTGAAGGATTTCAGAACAGACTTTTGCAGCCACAAAAAAGCACAACACACCCAGAACCTCTGGATGGTAGGAAGCTGCTCCTGGGGGCACAAAATAAACCTCCTGGGAGTATGTGACAATAAAGATAAGGGCTCCAAGACAGATAGATCCAAAAGCAGTGATAGCTTTCACATTTGGGGGTAATGTTTTTATGCTGTTTTAGCAGATGGCTGCATTCCTGAGCTAAGCTGAAGGCAGTAAGCAAAGCCCACTTCTTCAGGCTTACCAAGACTGAAGAACTAAAATGTGGAATTAAGGATCTAATTTCACGAATCTTACGAGCCTGGAAACATGAAACCATCTGTAAGAAGAGGCAGGTTGGCCTTTCGCACCATTTCTAGAAGGCCTATAATTTGCTGGACAAGAAGATCATGTCTTTAGTATGACTTGTTGAAACAAGACAGGAGATGAGAAGCGATATAGCAAGTCATTGTGAGAATTACTGACAGCTCAGGAATCATTAAGCAGAGTCCAGGTCGTACCCTCCTATACCCCACAGGCAGAGCAGGTCAAACCACACGGGCCTTGGGCCATCTCTGGCTGATGATGGCTCCTGGCAGAGCAGACTTCAGGCGCTCCACAGGGGCAAGAGGGACTCTGCAGTCCCTGGTTCTCACACCTTGAAACTATTTTGATGTCCAAGAGCTTGTTCAAGGCCCTGGTGCTCAGCTCTCTCTTACAAAGATGCATTTCAAAGCTGCCCCGGGCAGTGAGGAGGTTCCCGATGAGGTAAGATGGCTCTGGATGAAGGCCCACAGGAGAGGTGCCATCTTTGCAGGCAAGCAGGGAAGAGTGCACCAAGTGCTAAAGCCAGGTGGCCTTGCTGGGAGAAGACCATTTCAGTGTTTGCAAACGGACTTTAAAGGTCAGTGTCTCCTGGCAGTGCCACCCAGCAGAGAGCATGTCCTTAAGTGCTGCAGCCTCCAAAGATTCCATTCAACATCACCTTCCAAAGGCTGTCAGTCCTCAAGTGTTTACAGCAGGTGGTCTTCAGAGAATACAATAGAATGGCCTTCCTACAATGTATTTACAAATATTTGGTTCACTGTTCTAAAAAGAGTGTTTTCAATCACCACTACTAAGTTCATAATCTCTGTCTTTAAAGATCAATAACACATGTATTTCCTTAGGTTATTCCATTTTCTGTGCCTACTGCCAGTGCTTCCTTTCCGAGAGCTCCGTGTGAATCTTGATACTTGAACTATACAGACATAACTTTATTTACTGTAGAAAAGTATATTAATACTGATTTATTTAAACACTTTACCAAAGTGGCAGTTCAGTTTAATCAAATCCTGAAGTAATTGGGTTATATTTGATTTTAAACTTTGAAAACCCAACTCTGAGATTTATCAAGGGCTGAATTTAGCAAAGTTATCATCATTAAAAATTGATATTGTGAGTGGGGCTACGTCGGCTTCACTGGCACATTGCCAAGCAGCAGACCTTTTAGAAGACTAATTGTCCATGTCTGTGTAATTCCCAAAGCATTCTGCACCGTGTGCCACCGGCACACAACCACCGAGTCAAACAGTGCCAAAAGCACCAGGAGGAGATGGTTAGAATCACAGAATTATTCAGGTTGGAAAAGATCTCTAGGATCATCAAGTCCAACCATCATCCCAACTTCTCCCCGACCCCTAGACCGTGTCTTGAAGCACCACATCTACTCGTTTTTTGAACACCACCAGGGATGGTGACTCCATCACCTCCCTGGGCAGCCTGTTCCAGCGCCTGACCACTCTTTCAGTAGAGAACTTCTTCCTAATACCTAACCTAATCTTACCCTGGTGCAACTTGAGGCCATTACCTCTTGTCTTGTCAGTAGTTACTTGGGAGAAGAGATCAACACCAGCCTCACTACAACCTCCTTTCAGGTAGTTGTAGAGAGCAATGAGGTTGTTCAGTTGCTGAACAGGGAACCACACTGCTCTGTACGCTACAAAACCTACCCGTGCCCCAGGCATTATGGCAATGCCAGCGAGCACCATGCCCTCCCTGCTCCTTCCAGCCCTCTCCCCAAAGGCTGGTTCCTTCCTGACAGGGAGAAGGAAAAGAGCAGCCAGATTCCTGCAGTGAAGTGCCTGCAGAGAGCTGTGGAGAAAACCTGTGACTCCAAGCAGCTTGCTGAGTGCCTGGTGCATTTACCAGCTTTGATTGCTGTGGGATACAGCAAGGTGAGGGATGCTCCTGCTGCTTCCCTTCAGGAAAATTTGCAGAGGTCCGTTATTTAAATATTTCAAGCTCACGAACCTCAGCTCAATTGGAATGGGTTAGGTAGAACTCCTGCAAGCAGTCCCTGGGACAGGCATGCAGGGACCAACCAGAAGCCAAGTAGACCCTGAGGTGCACCACCAGCCCCCCACCTCCTCCTCTCCACATGGATGGTCCCAGGAAAGCCAAAGCATGGCAGAGGGCTGCAGTGCAGCTCAGGGGTCAGCATCAGCAGTGAAACCTCACTGGCACTGACTATCTTTCTGCTGGGGGCTGCATGAGGATGGGGACAGAGCAGATACCACCACCACTCACATGCTCCCCAGGAAGTCTCGGAGCTCTGGGGGGAACAGTTGCCAAGTCCGAACACAGGGGGAAAAATGAGTGTATAAAATGGTTCCTGAGAATTTAAAGGTAATACTTCTCAACTAAGAAGCCTGCTACTGAAATGTCTATATTTTTGCCCTATGATTTCTGCTTTCCAAATCAGGAAACACTGAGGAAATCACATCAATGCTAATTCCCTGGCTTCACCACTGTAGATCCTCTTCCCTGTTGCCTTACAGCTCCATGCCCATGCATACCTCCATCAGAGATACTTCTGGTATGAGATACCACACCTCAATAGGTAGCAGCTACCCCAAGGAGCTAATACCCCATGTGTGAATTATCAATCCATTATCTTCATCTGGGCCATGGTGACTTCCCTATGGTCTTGCTGTTGGACACCAGGTCAGGATTTATCCTTACATGGCCAAAGCAGCTGAGGACATAGCTCTGCAGTACTCATCTGACAATCCCTTACCGGCACTGAAGACTCTGTTGTCTGCCTCTAATTAACAGCCCTCCTCTTTGCCTCTCCAAGACGTGCTCCAAGAGTGAGGATTGAATAATAATTCTCCAGTCTGTGACCCGTGGGGCACGATGTGGTGCAGAGTCTGCGGTACAAACACGAGGAGCTGCCAAATTTAAGTGAACAAAAGCTCTTGCTAGGAAAGGCTGATACAGACGCATTTACACTTAATTATTTTTAAAATCTTTTCTCAAGAGTGTAGGAACAAGAAAGCAGTGACAGCTGGAGGAAAACCACTACATCTAACTAAACATTCAAAATTATCTTCTGGAAGGAAATCTGTCCCATTGAACTGAATTTATCTCATATTACAAAAAAATAAAAAAAATCCTCTTGACAGAAGCAACCAAAATAGAAGAAGCTAAAAAAGCTGAAATCCTTGTGACAGCTTGTCAAATTATTCTTCACCAATAAATGATGAGATTATTTGTGTTTGTACAGAGAGGTAAGTTCCTAGCCCTACATAAGCTAATTGTTCCAGAAAACACATTTTAAGTGCAACACCATCCAAAAATCATTTTCCCCAGAACGTCAACATTTTCCATAAGTGAAAACCTCTGAAAAAGATTAGTAAGGACATGTGGAAATTAAAAAATGCCTACTGCCTCAGCTGAAGGTGAACGTACCATTTCACAACACCAGTTCAAAATGAAACACCTCGTCCCAATCACCCCCTCGAAGCGAGGAGCCGTGTTCACGCTGCCGGCACCACGAGCAAACCCCCCTGGGCACCCAGCTGGCTGCTCATGGCCAGCTCTGGTCAGAGGTCTGGTGAAGACACACTTGAAGTTATATGGTTGTGCAGCTAGCTCTCTTCTTCCTCAGGCCAACACCAAACTCAGCAACATCCCCTCAGCACACCTTCATCTTTTAGTCTTTATCTCTTTGCTCTTCTCCCTCTCAAATCAGCCAAGGGGGAACACACCACAGAGAGAGCTCAGCGAGCTGCCCCCAGCAGGAACTCTCTTCAAACTGATCAGCTCCTTGTTGCTTCTCTCAAACTGGTCAGTTCCTGGTTGATACAGCTCTAGCCTCGTCCACCACCCCAACCATGATCACCTGGGGGCCACTGGGGCCTCGCACAGTTGGGTCAGGTTCTGTTTGTGGGGTCTGAAACCACTTGGGGAACAAGACACACTGCTGGGTTGGGACTCATCCATAGGTCAACCCCAACTGGGGGCCCACAGCCCAGGCCCCAGCACTTCAATGGCATCCTCTCACACCCGTGGATTGAGCTTTGCAGTGTCAGCCACCCCTCAGGAGACACGTGCTGCTGACTCACGACTCCCCCTTGCTCAGGACCTTGCTCTGCCAGGGGCCAGGAGTGGGAGGGCCAGGATTGATGTAGGCTTCTTTCAGGAATAAGCAGCCTGGGACTCCCAGTAGTGGGAGCTGGATGTAGAGCACCGTGTTTAACAGATTTTGACAGACCCATCCTCCATTAACTCAGCCGATGCGTTTTTAACCCTGCTATACATTTGGTCTTCATAACACACGGTGGCAACGAGTTACACAATTTAATTTCATATCTCAGCTAAAACATACTGCTTTTATTTATTTTAAATCTCTTGGTTGAGACCTCATCAAGTGCCTTCCAGCTCTTCTATTATGGGGAATGTGGAATATGTTTGCTCTAGTCACCTTCTCTATTCAGTTATTCCTAGTATCAAAGTTACTAAATCTAGGACAATAATTTAAAGCAAATAATATTTACAGGCAGTAAAGCTAATGAGAATTTTGCTTGAGGAACTACAGATAAGACTACCAGATTTCTTGGCAGAATCAGTTTTGCCTTACTGAAACTTAATTTTAATGAAAAAGCCACATAAGCCCTGGGGAGGTTGTTAGATTGTGACCTGAAGTCCATGATTTGTGCATATTTTTAATTAAAAGTAGCTTTCCTCTTATAATATGGGTTCCACACCCTACCTTCTTATGAGCCATGTTATCTAAGGGTACTGCAAATTTCATTAATCACTGATATCACAAAACAGATTCCAACTATTCATTTTCAAATGATGATAGACAAACATGCAAAGTACTTGCTTAAAAATGAGCTCAGCTGAGTCTGTCAAAGAGCTGAAGCCAAAAGTTTAAGATTATTGGAGGGGGTTTTTTAATCTCATATGAAAGTTGTAATGAATTTTAAAAACAGTACATATTTTACTTTCAGTAATTTTCCTACAGTTTAGAGAATGCACTTCACACTGGTCTATTTGTACTGGCAAGCTAAATGAGCAATCTTCAGTTACTATCAGAAAAATATTTCAAACATTAGGGAGGAAAGGATGATTCCTTTTCCCACAAAGTTTTAGTAAATGAACCTAAACTTACACAAACTTCTCTCTTTATTCCCCTGCTGTGATAAGACTATAAGATACTCCATTTGCAGAGATCTTCATCATTTCTTCTAGTAACACTATCTTGTAGGTTGTCCAGAAGCATCAGCCTTCCACCTGACTCTACCCCAGCAGAGCGATCCTTCCCCAGCCCACTCCAGGCCCTTTGCACTGTGTTACCCTAAATAAATGAAGGTATTTGCACTATGTTACCCTAATGAAGGCAGAAGAGACAAGTGAGGGCTTTGCACATCCCCTCTGCATCAAGGTGAATTTCAGCACAGATGATTACCCTGACACTTCACATTTAAGACCTACTATTGACCTCAGCAATGCTCATCTCCCCACAGGAGAGATGCCATTAATGCAGCAACTAAAATGAAGAATAAAAAAGACTTTTGAAAACCATGTCTCACCTTGTAAACATGAATGGATTTCAGGAGCTTTTAAAGGTTGCAACTATTAAAGACCAGCTCTAAGAGCTTCAAACGATCCACCATAATGCATTTCATAAAAACCTTTCAAGATCTTCTTAATGTTCCTCCTCACCCACTGTTACAGCCCATTGCTCTGAGAGCGCTGGAAACTCAGTAGGTAGATTTCTGACATAAGGTCAAAAACTTTTTATGATCAACTATAGAGGTGGTTCAAAAGCAAGGCAAATATTCTTTGAAAGTAGTTATCAACTAGGCCCTGCCCAAACAGGCTGGATGTACTCAGTGTGCTCTGCAGAAGTCTTCTTTGGCAGCCAGTTTTACCCCTCAATTCATTTTCACAACCTGTCCCTCAAAAAGTCAGGCTGATCAGTCCTCCAAACATCTCTGCATAGCAGAGGATGGTCCAGCCCCACAGCCGTGAGGGTACAAGCCATGTGTGGCATCTCCACGCTCTCTCTTCCCATCTATAGTTACCAGTTCTCAGCTCCCTCTTCTACTGCCCTAGCTGTGTCAGAAAGATTTTGGCTTCAAGCACTAGATCATGGGCAGCTGTGGAGGAAAAAATGAAGGAGGAGGGGATGGACCAAGCCCAGGGCTCACAGCTGAGTCTACGCAGCTCTGACAGATAAAGCACAAGTGCTTCATGGCCTGGGTTATAGACCAGGAGTTCTCTCAAACCCACTGTGTATGTTTGGACAAATGACTTTGTCTTCCCACATTTGATTCCCAACATTTCCCCTCTCCATGAGATGCTGAGCACTGATGACCCATTATGGAACAGAGAAATGCTTTAACTTTGAATATAACAGTGCAATGTATTAACTTTAAGTATGAAAAGGAAAGTTTAAAATCACTGCAAATCACTCCTTCTCCCTTGGAAGTGTGAAATTACAGGAACAGGAAATCCTTTTCCGAAATCTCTCTGCACTCTGTTTGCTTTAACGATTCAATCTTTTGACCACCTTATGGTCCCCAAAATAAAATAAAAATCAATGGCCTAAAACTAAGTGCTGTGGGTTTTTTTCTGCTCAGTTTCAGAATTATTTTAGCTGTTATGAAGAAGGAAATTCCTCCTTAGAAGGAAGGGATGATTTAAAATAATGTTGACAGCACATAGATGATAATGACACAACTGCTCTGATTGACAATTCATGAGGATTATGGAAAGGGATTATATCCACAGCTCCTTTTCTTTAGTCCCTTCCCTTCTGAAGCAGATTCTGAAGTGCTGTGATACCTCCAAATAGGGTTCTTACTGGCACTGGAAAACAAAGACAGCACCAAAATATGTGCGGGTATAGATATGGCATCTAGTTCCGGTATTAAACAGTCAGAAAATTTATTGCATTAATTCTTCAAAGTTTCTTCATTTGGGAGGAATCTGGAACTCTTAGCTCTGCTGGCACACACACACACAAACACACACACTACTCACATTCAATGACATTCAATATGCAAAACACCTGTTAAGCTGGGGCAGAAATTTCAAAAACATTTAATGTTTCCTAGAACCAGTCTGCAATGACACCAGGACCCTGAATACTGGACGCTTACTTCAAAAGCCAAAGGTGGTGGAGCACTGCTGAAACTTGCTTCGGTCCTTCCCTAGGGTTGAAAAGTTTGTACCATGCCACAAACCTCAGCCCCGCCTTCAGAAACTATTTTCAACAACCAAACAAGGCAGCAACTCCATAAAAACACACTCAGCCATAAACAGCTTGCTTACAATTAAACAAAATCTGCTACAAATGTCTGCACTCATGTGCAAGAATCTCCCAGCACTTCACAGATCGTGCTGCAGAGGAACTTCTGTACCCTTCCTGCTTTGCTTTCCCGAGGCCTCTATCACCAGGATATTTAAGGATCCAACAGTTACAGAAAACACTCAACACGTTATAAAAGGGAAAACTGAGATAAGGAAAACTAACAATTTGCCTGAGATCACATAACAAGGGTTAAGAATGCAATTCAGCATGGCAATACTGTGTGCATGGCTCTGCAAAGCATCTCCCTCACCATTCTGTGACTCTGTGAGGCTTTAAAGCAGGTGCTCTTAACTTGCTTTTAAAAGTCACCCCATTTTCCCATTTTAAGACCTAAAACTGAGTTTGCAGCCTACAGAACCAGTGCTGGGTCAGACAAGGCTGCCCTGTCCATGCTGTTGGCTTGGCCCCACAAGAGCTGCCTGGCCCCAGCTGCACTTAGCACTAAGTGGGACTGGAGCAGCACTGGGAGCCACGGCCCTGCCCCTCCTGAGTCCTACTGCATCTCCTTGGCCTTTCTCTCCAGCTTAATGTGGCTAAACCAAAAGCTCAAGAGCTCAGGTAAGGCATTTTTAAACAGCTGTTACACAGAGGTGCAGCTGTGAGCTCCTGGGCTACCTCTCCCGTGAGTCTTCTTTCCAGACAGCCCCTCCTAAGGGGTGCTTGACCAGCCCATGCTCCACTGGTGTCAGCTGCCAACCCTCCAGCAACTTCACAAGTACATTAAAGAACCTCATTCTCCAGGCAGCAGGATACACAAACCTAATGGAAAGGGGAGACAGAGAAAGAAAAAAACAAAAAAAAAGCCAGAACCTAGAAAAACTTTAGAGCTAATGCTTGGAAAAAACCAAAGAGCCCCAAAATGCACCTTAATAAATCCTACAAAGCAGATGGGAACAGCTCAACAGAGTCTGTTAAAACTGTCACTGGGGAGAGATTTCTGACAGAGAGGAAACCCTCAGGATCCAAACAAGCAAATCTGCAGGGCCACGTTCTCAGCTTCTGCAGACACAGGTTCCCAGAAAAGGCTCTATAAAAGACGTGCTTTATGCTTAATGCCAGCAACTTGGCACTGTGCATGCTCGACTGCCAGCTGACCAGCAGACAGGGGTTTTCTAACCACCTCTCCTGCAAACCCAGCTCCAGCTCTTCCCCATGCACACACCAACACCAGGAGCGAAGCTCCTGCAGCCTGCCTCACTCACACTGAGGGACACTCTTAAGGAAATAGTAACAAAACACTCCCAGCTCAGTGTAAATGCCATGAAGGTTTTTAAATGCAGAACAGAGCTTTTCAATTTTAAAGTTGTTTTTTTAAGTTCTGAGCTCCTAATATTTTCCAAGCATAGACTTCCACACACAATATATGGAAATCATAGAATCATTAAGGTTGGAAAAGACCCCTAAGGTCACCAAGTCCAACCATCAACCCAACACTACTATGAGCACTGATCCTTTCCAAAGTTGCCTGCAGGACTGTCCCACCATGCTGAAAACCGACCAAAACAGTGTCTATCATCCCCAGCAATCCTGTATTCACCCATCACGTGAGACCCCATGACTCGGACTATGTAGCAGGATGGGGAGAGAGCTAGCTGCTGGCAAGGGGCATATGGAGCACCAGAGATGTGTGCCCACTGCGAAGGCTCTTGATGGTCACAAGCTTCATATCCCCACTGCTGTGTCCTCCAGGAGCCAGATGTGTCCCCTCCACAACATCTGGGCAGCACCTCTCAGGCCCACCCTGGCATAGCATAGGTAAGTCAAACCAAGAATCTGCTCTGTGGTGACCCACAAGCAAAAGGTCCTCAATAGATGGTGGGGCTGAATGATATCAACAGTTTAGCTTCCCATGAATGACCACGTGTCAGAGGTTGGACTGGCAGAGCTCTCACCAGCACTGCCACTGCCAGACACCACTGTCTGCTTCACTCCCCTCTTCCCTTCACTTTGGCTGCTGCTCCTAAATGAAATGGTTCCAGTCCAAACTGGGAAGAGGGGAAGAGTGATGTTGGTTCGTAAGAGGAATGCGCAATTAAAACATCCAGAAATAATAATTATTAAAAGTGTCTAGGAAATTATATTTATTGACTACTTTGATCACTTAGACTTTGGTCAGCCTTGTGAATATGCACTTGATTTTAACACTACTATCAGTAGTTTTTAAAACAATGGTTTCCTAAATTGCTACGAATAAATGAAAAGCTTGGAATGAAAAGCTTGCAAATTAAACATACAGCCATCTAACCCCCCCTGGCAAATGTATATAATTTAATATAATAGTTCTGAAATAGCATTTCCTTCGCTCAAGTTGGTACTTACAAATCTAGATGGGTATAAAGCTTTCATTATCTCAATGATATGCTAACACTTTTTGAATTTCACAAATTATAAGTTAGCAGTAGCTTCTATTGTACTGCAGCTCGTTTCAGTATGAAATCACCTTGCACAGAAACCAGCAGTGAGATTTCAGTTATTTCTGGGAAACATTATGTATTTCCTAGAGTATGATTAAGTACAATTTGATGCATTAAAAATAATCAATATTTAATTTTTGCCTAGTACTTCACAAGTGTTCTTCCTGGGGGTTTCCCAAAGAATTTTCATTAGCTAAAGAGGCAATTCTAACAAGAGAATGTTAGTCTAAATTAGAGCAGTTTAAGTAGTAAAGCCTCTAAATTCGTACTGAACTTAATAGTTATTTCTGTCAGACGCCCTATTGTTCATGTCTACACTTCCCTGACTTGTTAATTGCTAATGTACATGCTACTACTAATTGTACAGTACTAGTAACCTCTGTACAGTAATAAATAGGTCAAAGCTTCTTTCAGATCTTAAGAGTTTTGATTCTTATGGTTGCAGCTTAATGAATCATCTACCAGCCATAGCACAGCTTTATGTCACACCACAGACCACGGGGAGGGGAGAAGCAATTTCTTTGTCCTAACATACAAAAAGGCAAAACACTCAGTTCTGCAAGGGGGGAGGGGTGCACTTGTCTGAGCTCTGAACGGGGCCCTGGGTGGGCAGCAGGAGGGGGTCAGTATGCCACTTCAGCTGAAATTTGGGGGTTTCAGGTCCCACATCTTCTTTCTTTGCTCCTTCATGGTGGTAGAGAGGGCTCATGGTCATATGCTTCCTCCTGCTGTTACAGGAGCTGACTGGCCATTATCTTATCTTCTCATGACACAGAAAGGAAATGAGTTTGTTGGACATGAAGGACTCACACTTTAAAATATTGTTGAGCTGCTACTTTTCTTTAAACATTTAACATTTGTAAGCCAAGTATCAGAAGAAAAAGCAGCTAAAAAGCCTCCCTGAGAAGATCACGAAGAGAACGTTTCCAAAGAAGGGCCACGAGATTGATTAGAGGACTGGAGCACCTCTCCTACGAGGATAGACTGAGAGAGTTGGGGTTGTTCAGTCTGGAGAAGAGAAGGCTCCAAGGAGACCTTATTGTGGCCTTCCAGTATCTGAAGGGGGCTACAAGAAAGCTGGGGAGGGACTTTTTAGGATGTTGGGTAGTGGTAGGACTAGGGAGAATGGGTCAAAACTAGAGGTGGGGAGATTCAGATTAGACGTTAGGAAGAAGTTCTTCCCCATGAGGGTGGGGAGACACCGGAACAGGTTGCCCAGAGAGGTGGTGGAAGCCCCATCCCTGGAAATTTTGAAGGCCAGGTTGGATGGGGCTCTGAGCAACCTGGTCTAGTGGGAGATGTCCCTGCCCATGGCAGGGGGGTTGGAACTAGATGATCTTTAAGGTCCCTTCCAACCTTGATGATTCTACGATTCTAATAGAAGCAGCAAGAGAAAAAGATGCTAAAAGCAACAAGTCTCTAAGGCTACTCCAGCACTTAACCAGAGATGCCCTTTGCAGTGAATTTTTCCACCTGAGCCACATCTGGTCACACAGCTCAGAACTCTCCAGTCGCCCACCAGAGCCGGGCTGCTGCCAGAAGAACTCAGTGGAGTCACTGTTTGCAGTGAGCCAGAGCAGCCATGCCAGGTTTAAAAACGTGAGGTAACTTCCAGAGACACATACATTTGCAATTCATGACTTCTTTTCACAGGCCTGGCTGCTTTTCAAAGAGGTTTAAAAACCAGATGTGGAAAATAAGATTGCTAAAATCATTTGGCAACTTAATAAAGGGGTGCTGCATGTTCCCAGGGTAGATTTTCAACAACAGAGCACAACAAACACATGAGAAAATGCTTTCAGGGCAAGAGGAAAAGGCTCTGGAAATTCAGCACCACAGGAGAATGAAAGAGAATGTTTCATTTATGTGATCTGTTTTTTCCATGAAGTACTTTTGTCTATCTTCATGTAAACATTTTTGAGAAGTTTAAATTCTTGTTTTCTGGGGGGAAAAGGATCAATCTCACTTGCATGTGATTTCAGTCATGAGACCTGTTTATGTTGTCTTGTCTCATTCTTACAAGATTCAGCACCATAATATATATTCACAAGACTACAAATTATAACAACATGAAAAACACAATTACTATTAATACAAAACTAATTTGTCAACCAGGAGTAAAACAGGAACAACAATGCAAAAATCAAGCACAGAAAACACTCTTGGACAGCACTTGCTCTCAGACACAATGTAAAATCCTACTTGGCCAGACCACCAGGTAACAGTAAATTCAAGTATCATGAGATCCACCCTCAATGTTTGCCTGGACAAGCCCTGCCACATTTCTCTGCATCTCAATATTTTGTCTTAGTTTTCTTTCTCTAGATCAATTTTTCCTGAAACATCAAACCCAACATGGAAACGCATTCTACAACATAAACCAAAAAATAATGGTAAGACATCTGCTGAGGACCTTTGAAAGGGTCCTTAGGGGTAGGCAGTCTCCTGACACGTGCAACTACAAACATGCTCAGCCACAGGCAGCAGCTGAGAATGGGCCCCGCTTGGGCTCTGGGCACAGGAAAGGCAGAGATAGATGAGAGCTGCACCCATAGGGCTGGTCAAAGATCAGAGCTGTCAGAAGCTGCATTTCTGGAGCCCTCAACCAAGGGGAGAGGTGACATCAGTGGAGCCACCACTTGGGCTCTCCTCCTATTGGGAAGGGTCCAGCTGAGCGCAAGGAGGGACCCATGCTCAGCCTAGGGAAGGGTGCAGGAGCTGCCTGCTCCCCACTCAGTGCCAGCAAAGATGCTGAGCTCCCACCATGGGCACGGCCGCTTTCCAGTGTCCTTCCTGAGATGGGCAGAGAAAGAACAGCAGCTCCTTTGAGCAGCTCCCAGCCCATGGCTGGACAGAGTGACTCTAAAATAGAAAAGATATTCTTACAAATGGCACTTGGGGCAAAAGAAGAACATCAACCAGGAAAGAGGAAGGCAAACCAGCCAGAAAACCAAACCCAAGCTGCCACTTCCAGCCAAGCTACAAAGACACAAATGGAGATCCCGTTATCTCTGTTATGTACAACAAGGATGGAAGTGCAGTGTGTGAAACAATCAGCCTTGTGAGCAGAATAAAGGGCTCAGCCCTCCGTGGGTATAAACTGTCAAACCAGCACTGCCAGCTCTGGAGCCTCATGTGTTCACGCAGCACTGGAGACAGAACCCCCTGGAAGCAAACACAGACACAGGCAAAACCCGAGAGAGAAGGAATGAAACCCATGCCCTGCTCAGAAGGGCTGTGGTGACCCCATCAGAGCACTGGCTTGCCTTCAACCTCACGGGCAAGGTATGAACACTTGGCATTTAGAGAACAGCCTGAAATGGCAATGCTCTCCAGAGGTATTTTGCATGCCAATTAAATATTCTAAGTTTATATCAAGATTATTGTCACCTATTTAATGGCTCATTGATTTTAGAAACCATACCAATTTTCTCTTTCCTTTCCGTGGGTTTAGTTACAGTAATGACTAACCATAAAAATTAGATAACATGCTGAAATGTGATTTAAAAACATCTGTGCATCTGATAGCTCTGCTTTTAACTGAGGGAGGAGTGAACACCCCCTGCCTTACCCCACATCACCACCTTTGGCCTATGTGGCTCCACAGACAGAGCAAGACAAACTCAATCACACTGAGCATGACTGAAAAAAATAAAATCTCAGCCATTTCTTCTGTGGTCCTTTGAAGCCCCATGTAAATAAACAATCAAAGAGTCCAGTGTTTTTCCAGCTGAAGAGCTGGTTCCCAGAGAAAGGTCCCAGCCTTCCCTGGAACCATTTCTGAAAGATGCCTCAGAAACACGCATGCTCCAAACCATCTTTGTGCCTGTTTTCACACCCCTCCCTCAGAACAGGTCAAAAATCACTCCACCACAACATTTTCCACCAGATGAACAACTGATTTTCACATTTTTATTTAAAAAAATGGAAAATATCTGGAAAAGGCAAACGAAGCACCACTTCCCTGCATTTATCCAGCACTAAGATTCTTTTTTTTCTCATTTAATTATGCAATTCACTAAACTTCTAAATGAAATATTTGAAAGAAAAATCAGATAAATAAAACTCTGAAGAACACACTAGACATTTACTTAAATATTCCAAAAGAGAAAAAAAAAAAAAAAAGATTTAGCAAAGAAAGTTATTAGTGGTTTTTAATCTTATGCAGTGTATTAAAACCTTTTCTCCCCATAATAGAAAAAAAAGTGTCTTTTCAAAACAGGTTAGCAAATTTCACCCCCTTGATTCCCATTTTCCCTTGATCTTGCTATTGCTTCCACCTCCCTTACACAATCATTATTCTTCAATCAAATACTTGTAAATGATATGGGTTTTGTGGGCCATGCAGAGGCATCTGCTCCTATTTCTTCTATCTGTCTGTCTATCTGGCACTGTCTGTCCTCTCCGTGACCCAGCAGGATGGCAGAGGTTCATCTGCAATGAATGTTCACTTTAGGTCTTCAGCTACATTTCTGGCCATGCAGAAACCTCCCCAAATCCAGCTGGACCGGAACAGAAGGGAGATCACCCGCATTTTGGAGGAGCTGAAACCACAATTTCACTTTTGCCTGTTAGAAGGCATTTCTTTTCTTTTGACATATGGCATAACCTCCTCTCAGGAAGAGTGCAGAGAGCACTGCATGTAACATCTCACCCAGCAAAGAGATCCATTCCCCAACGGGCACTGGGAACTCCACACCACTAACACACCACCACTTTCCCCTCCACTTTCTGCACAGTCTCTACTGCTTCACTCTGCAATAATCTCAAGTGTTCATTCCTTACAAATAAGCATCTTTTTGTCCTTTGTTACTTTTTTGCATGTCCTTGTTAGACATGTTAACATTTTCTTTATCTGTCAGTGTTTTTATAGGTACCTTTGGGCATCTGTTCAAACATCTCTGACCACTTTTCCCATTCCCACCTGTGGCTTTTGTGGCACTCTGATTTGATTTCATGTAATTATTTTCACTACTTCATCTGTCCCACAAAAAAGTTATTTGTAAGATTTCATCTTAGCAGCAACTAGTAGATCCAAATCATTATGCAAAAATGATTTTGTATAATGGTCTCCTTTGTTTTGCTGCATCTCCTCTGAGTGTCCCAGGGCTGCAGATCACCTGGTTGTGGTTTCTCTGCGACCAGGTGTGAGTAGTTTTGCAGAACATCATCAGTTCAGAGCCCTGAACATCTCAGAGCCCAGCTCTGACTGAAACGTATCAGCCACTGACCACGCAAACCTTTCATAATCTACATGTGCCCCATCACAGACCTGCACAAAGCCCATTTACAAATGAGCTACAGGCTAAAAGCTACTAATTAAAACAATTTGGTGAGCACTCGTGAATGAAACTGAGAATACAGCTTCACACTGTCAGGCGTGTCACATACCCCCCAACCAAATCCATTTGATAAATGACTAATTACCCTAAGCTGCATTAAAATTCAATCTTGATTGTGATTATTACTGATTAAGTACTACTCAGACTCTCCTCTCCAGTGTTGTATCTGTCATTCAGAGGATGAGCAGAGTGCCCATTGCCCATGGCAGCACTAACACACACTCCAGCCACGACAACAAAGTAGGTTCTAACTTGACACGTATGGGTTTGCAAGCAACCAGGATTCATTACTTTCATAAAATTGTTTGGCAATATTGACAATTTCAAATTTATTTTTGAGCTTTTCTCAGCGATCCTTTAATTCTGTCCCTTCTACAGCAGTGAGGCAGTTTCCACCCTATCTTTATGTTCTCCATACACGCACCCCAGTGGTCCTGTTCCCAGGCTCATGGCTGAAAGAATATTTTGATCCTTTCTTTAGCCTTCCTTTATCCTTCTACTGTGACTGGTATGTTCTAACTCCTGGAGCTAATCTGAGTTTTAAAGCACTGGAGCTACCAGCAGGGAAACCTATGACCTGCAAGCTCTGAAACATCTGGAAGGCCAGGGACTGACAACTCCATGTAGCTGAGGAACTTCCCAGCAGCCAAAAGAGCTGACACCACTGTAAAAGGGCACTTATAAAACGTAGAAACAAAACAATGACAAAATTCACTGTCAATAAAAGCAGAGGACATGGTCCCCAGTACTGCACCATGCCCAAACTCCACATTGGCCAAGGGTCATGAGGGTGAAGGCCCACAAGGGACACAGAATCACAGAATGGCTGCGACTGGAAGAGATTGGTAGGGATCTCTGTAGGTCATATGGTTCAAACCCCTTGCTAAAGCAGGACCACCTAGAGCAGATTGCTCAGGACCATGTCCAGATGGCTTTTGAGTATCTCCAAAGATGGAGACTCCACAACCTCTCTGGGCAGCCTGTGCCAGTGCTCAGTCATCCTCACCCCTAAAGTGTCTCCTGATGTTCAGAAGGAACCTCCTGTGTTTCAGTTTGTGCCGATTGCTTCTGGCCATCCTCTTTGAGTACCACCCCATCCTCTTTGCACCTTCCCTTCAGATATTTATATACATTCATAAGATCTCCCTGAGCCTCCTGTTTTCTAGGCTAAACAGTCCCAGCTCCTTCAGCCTTTCCTCATCTGAGATGCTCCAGGCCGTTCAAAATCTTTGTGGCCCTTTGTTGGACTCTCTCCATTATGTTCACATCTCTCTTGCACTGGGGAGCCCAGAACTGGGCACAGTACTCCAGGTGTGGCCTGACCAGTGCTGAGTAGAGGGAAAGGACCACCTCCCTCGACCTGCCAGCAATGCTTCTTCTAATGCAGCCCAGGATACCACTGGCTGCCTTTGTGGCAAGGGCACATTTGCTGGCTCGTGGTCAACTTGGTGTCCACCTGGTCCTCCAGGTCCTTTTCTGCAAAGCTGCTTTCCAGCTGGGCAGCATAAAGTGATGGATGATTAAGACCAATCTCAAGGCTTTCACACATGACAGGGGACAGACTCTGCACACTGCAAATGAGTTCAAAAGCAAATAGTTCATTTTGCTCATAGCTCCTGTCCCAGATGGTCTGGGTAGGAACAGTCCCAGTTTACTGAACCACCTCCAACTTTGGTAAGACTTGTAGTAAGCTCTTTATCAGCCACTGTTTGCCTGCCTTTAAAATGTGTACGTGGCCAAAATACTAGTTCATGTTGAAGAATGAATTCAACCACTGTATTTGTTGGATAGTGGACTTTCATTACTTGTTGTACATCATGTAGGTAAAATTAAATTCTTTGTGAACAAACTTCTTTCCAAATGTGAAATCAAAGCAAACAACATTAAGTTGAAACACAACTGATAATGCAACATTAATTTCATTGCAAGGAAGAGGCTCAATTCTTGGTATTTGATTTTCTCTGAATAATACATAGTACCTATTTGCTAGACCTAGGAGTAAATCATTTTTCCAATTCTCTACTGCACATAATAGCACAATTTTGCTGCATTATTAAAAAAAGGGTCAGTATTTCAGTAACGTTCTTGTTATCAATAAGGTTACTCAGCAGTCATGAACCATAAGCTGAACATCCTGTGACTCTGAAATGTTAAAACGTATCATTCCAATCATTTTTCCACTCCTTGCTAAGTACCACTGCAACTCAGATTGCAGTGTCAGCTGCCTAGATAAGGATTATATAACCCAGGGAAAAAATAGCGTGAAATCTAACTGCAAGTCAGCATGAAAATAAATGACTCAAACGTGAAAGAATTCAGATTTCAAGGCTGGCACCCCAGGTCACGTCTGGGTCCAGTTCTGTGCAAAAACCCACGTTTATTACTAAACAAAAAAAATATTGCCATTAGCTTCTGCAAAGAACAAATATATTTCATCGAAATATTTGGCTCCCAGGTTGTGGTGCCATCCAAGAAATGGCAGGAATATTATCAACAGAGAACAGAGTTTTGCTAGCTAAAAATAAAATTACAGTTCTTCCAGTTTGTCCAAAAAATAACTGTGTAGAAAGGCAAGCAGCCAAGGGACAGTCAACACAAGAAATTAAAGTTGGCAATCCTGCAGTATGAAGTTTTTAAAAAATGGAGATAAATTTGTTGTGAGAGGAAACTGTTCACAAATGACATGAGAAATACCCAAGCCACAGTATAGAAAAGACATTGAACGGGGTTGTTTCCTCTGTCATAAAATACTAGATGTTTTCAGATGCATAGAAAAAGTGAATTTTAGAAGCTGCTTAGAAAGCCCCAAACTATTAGGATTAACCCGTGAAGCTGGTTATTATCACTACTGTGAAAGCTCCAGAAGAAAACAAAGAGTAGTTACTTGTACTGCAAATGAGATCCTGGGCTCCACAGAGCAATTAAGTGCCACTGTCATGAGTGATTTCAACATTGAGTCTTTGACTCACCACAAACCAGTTCAGTTTTGCCTCCTCAGTAAATAGATCACTCTTGAGAAGGGAAGGTAGAGTTCCATGGAAGCATTACTGTTGGTCCCAACCTTGTTATCACTTGAGCACTCAGAGTTCTTTCTCCTGGCAGCTATGCCACTAAGCAATATGCTTGTCAGTCAAAGCACCACTGGTATTCATGTGTTTTCAGAACTGGAGGTTTTAGAGACCTGTATTTATAAATCTATTGTTCTGAGCCAGGTGGGCATCGCTGCTGAGCCTTCCCAATAGCAGCAGCACACCCCAAAGCAACAAATGGAAGGTTGAAAGAGGGAGAGAAGAGAACCTGCAAACCTCTTAGTCAGGAGCAAAGGAAAAAAACGGGAAGACAAGATTAAGGTACTGGAATTTAAACAGGTGTGTGGATGGAGGGAGAGGCTGAAAAGGACCAGTCTTGTGCAGCAGTATTTGTTCAGGGAAACAAAAAGTGTTTACAGAAAGTCTAATGGCTGTATTTAGTATTCGGATTAACTTTGTCTCCTAGAACAGTCTGACACTATCACTCCCAGGCTGGTTAATGTCCCCATCCACACCACTGAGCTAGACTGAGTGCCTGTGCCAGGCTGCAGGCTGGGAGGGTAAGCAGGGTTTAACAGGCAGGAGGGGAGGGTGAAGTGGAAAGCAGAGACTTGAGGTGGACCCTGAAGGGACCAGAGATGCAGTAAATGAATTTGAGGGTGATGTTCAAAAGTCTTCAACTTCATTAAGAGCTAATGAAAATCGAATGTAGCTCACTGACAGCAATGTAAATCCTTCCAAGAATGAGGGAGAAACAGAGAAAGAATAATTCACTCAGAGCTTTAAATCAGTGTGGAGTTTTCTTATTCATCTACTGGTATACTGGGAAATGTCTGATCATTGGAGCTAGGTGACAGCTCCCTCAGGGGGCATTAAGGACCTGGGGACTTCCCAACTACAGGTGGATGGACTAGTCTTTTCAAGAACTCCTGGACTGTGCGGAGACACAAGAAAAGCAAAGACATATTTAGGGAGCAACAATAAAGGAAACTACCTGAGTGAAGCCCAAAAGACTAGCACTTTAGAGGCCTAAATAACAAGTAACACTAATTACATTAAGAATCTCCCAGGGAACTGGTAGGCAGGATCTCCAGAGGGTAAATAGGAGCACGAGAGCTGGCTGGGCTTCAGGGACTACCTCTGAGGAGCACAGACACAGCCCGTCCCAAAGTGCAGAAGCCAACGTGGCTGAACAGAGAACCCTAAACTGAGCTGGCAAGCACAAAGCAGCAAGGTCAGAGCAGCGACAGGCAGGAGCACAGAGGCATCACCTGGGCAGCCAGGGAAGGAATTAGAAAAGCCAAAGTATCACGTTCCATCCTAAGCTCTGGGGTTGCTCTCCATGGCAGTTTGCTGAAAGACTAAAAGAGCTCAAAAAGAGACTGGACTAATTCATGGAAGAGATGCTGTAAGGACTGTTACATACAAAGTAATAACCCTTCTGATGTGTGAAGTCTGCAATGCACAAGTTGCTTGTGTCTAGGAGAGTGCTCTGGAAAAATGGCCACATGCCATCTGCCTTCTCACCCTCGCTCATGTCCACCCATTACCAGCCTCTGGATACTGGGCAAGTGCGGCCAGTGATCTGGCACAGTACAGTCATCCTTATATTCTCTGATCCGTGCTCCACGGTGCTGTACCTGTACAGCTGCATTTGTATCCACTCACATTTGGAGGTCAGCTCCACCTTCCAGCATGAATATTTTTAATAACATAACAGAAATTAGCACAGAAAGGAAAAATCTCTGTTCTCACACTGAGAAAGCATCAAGATCTCCTCAGATAGAGTAGCATGCCATCTGAAACAGTTTTCCTCTGAAGCTGTTGACCTACTTTGTTAGCTATACAATTTCTTACAAATTTACTATATGATAACAGCTGTGTTCATGCTGTTCTAGTGTCAGCATTTCTATTCTAAACCCCATTTTTTACACACTTCCGTAATAACTCAATTATAAAACTTGGGTAAAATGTGGCTCTCCACAAGCATTTTCTTCTCCAAAGTATATTTGACCATCCGCAAAAATGCTCCACTGCAAAACCCCAAATTGCTCACTCGGAGTCTGATTTGTCCCCCAGAGCGTGGTGGGACTCTGCCCGAGGGTGGCTGCTGAAGGTGTCTGAGCCTGTCTGAAAACACAGATCTGCTCTTGTCAGTGACAGCTGATGGCAGACCTGTGGTGTGTGGTCCTGCACTGGTGCTCTGTGTCCCCTGGGTGGGTTTGCACAGGGTCCCAGCACTGCACTGTGCAGCACAGAGCTGGTGAGGAGCCCAGTCAGGTACCCCAGAGTGGCCTGACAAAATCATGGGCTGTGGTAAAAAGGGAAGTGTTGGGAGAGAATAGCACTGAATGAAGGGGAGATTTGGGCAGGGAAGGAGCCGTGGAAGAGAAACCAGTGTGGGGAGGAAAAGAACAAAAGGAGAGGAGAGGGCAGGTTGGTTTCCTATGAAGAACCAGTACACTGCCAGTAGCGTCCTTGCAGAGCAGTGGTTGGGAATGAGGGAGGAGGACCTGACAGCTGTACAGACAAAATGGAGAGAGAAATCTATCTCCTTGGTTCAACTACAGCCAAGCCTTGGCTTTTCTAATTCCCTCCATGCCTGGGTGATTTCTCTGTGCTCCTCCTGGACAGTCCATCCCTGCCCAACCTTGTGTGTGGCCCTCCCATAAGTTTTCTCTATCCTATTCTATTCTATTTCAATAAAAAGGCACCAAAACCACAGGAGATATTCAAGGCACTGGAAGAGCACAGATATCTATATGGTGACACCATGTTTCTCCAGTTTGTTCCCTATTTCTCTCCTAATAACCCATCATGTTCTCTTTGTTTTTCTGCCTGGTACCAAGTCTAGCACCCACGTGTTCGCAGAGCTGTCTGCTGTAGACCAAAGTCTCACTGCTGTACGGTAACTGCTTGCTTAGACGTACCACGGAGGGTAGGACAGACTCTCAGATGCTAACTCCACACAACCAGCAATGTCCTGGAAGCAACACTGTCATAAATGAATATCCACCTTCCCTTTTAGGAGGGCTCTCAGAGTTGCTCATGTCCCTGCTGCTGCTGCTGGTTCCCCGTGGGTCAAAACCCTCCCTAGCGCAGGGCGTCCATGGGCTGGACACATCCTGAACAGGACACAACCACTGGGCAGGGGCTCCACGTGCACTTTTTTTCCCCCAGAACATTTTCTCCAGCAATGCCCCCACCTGCCAGCACCAAACTTAAGCTCCAAAACATCACCAAGGCTGGAATAAAATCCCCCCTCAGTACATCATCCATGCCCATCCATCTTCTTTCCCACCTGAGGTCCCCACACCAGAGTCTCTTCTAGACACAGGACTGCTGTCACTGTCAAAGACTTATGACTTTTCAGCCCAGTCTCTGTTTTTCCCTTTCTGGACTCACTTCTGCAAGTCTCCAAACAGTCACTGGGCTCCAAACAGCAGCAGCAGCAGCAGCTTGTTTTCAGTAAAACCATCAGAAAATCTTAATTCAGGAAATGGGCAAATACTAAGTAATTACCATCCTTCATATAAAATACATCCTGAAAACTTTTTCTGTAAAATGATTGAGTTTTATGCATAAGTGATGTCCTGCTGAAATAAATGAAACTCCCATGTCTGCAAAATTAGGCATGACCACGTCTGGTAGGATTGAGCACTGCAGTGATTCTCTTTGACTTCTTATAGTAAGGAATCCTGCTATATATTAAGGTTGATAAATTACAGAAATTAGATTAAGTTCTACAGTTCATTTTAAAACTCCAAAGAAAACCTTTTATCTGCTCCTACCTTCTTTAGATGCAATGATCAAGTGAAAGAATTCAGTTTTAGTCCACCAGTGGATCTTCCCAGTTGCTACCCAAACACGTATGTGACAGCTCTCAATTCAGAAATCTTTTATCACAACAGAAAAGATGACAGGAAAACACTGAGTTGAGATGACAGCAATGGCAGGCATCCCTGTAGGAAATCTTTCCGCACTACAACAGATGGCCAGTAGTTAGAGGAAGCCATTAAAGCTTGAATTGAGGAAATTGGTTAAATTTTTCACAGCAAAGGGTAGCAGATAAAAATAAACAAACTTCCCCAGCCTTCCATGGGGAGCCAGTCCTTCCACAGAGCACAGGTATCTACCAGTAGCACGGGGAAGGCACTAGATGTTACAGGCACACCGCTACCGTATAATGATTCTATAATCATTGTATCATTTCCATACACCACACAGACAATACAGTCACACAAGTGACATAATTGCATAATTAGCACATTAATACAGGCAGGCAGCAATTATGCAGTACTCCAGCTCAGAGCTCCAGGGGTGGAAGCTGCTGAGGGTGCAGGGCTGGCAGCCGGTGCCCCACGGCCCCTGAGCCCTGCCCAGCCCCAGCCCACCCCTGCCACAGGCACATCAGATCTGCCCTGGAGCCCAGGAAGGTGATGGGTGTGAGAAGGGAAGGATTTTCCTCCTTTAATGCTTTAACAGAACTGGAGAGACTTTGTACTTCCACATATTCTGGAATACACCAATTCACCTTGAGATCAGATGTGACCCATATGAAAATACAGACTTTCCTCTATAGCTGGCAATTATCAGTGTCTCAGGAGAGATGCTGGCAACATATACAAGTATTATATTTGTCTATACAACATATCAGCACAGACTGACTCAAACTGACCACCTCCAAAGCTCATATCCTTCCAGACCAGTCCTTTATCCAGAGAGCATTCAGCAAGTCTGCTTTTTCACATTACTAAAATATGTTCCAGCACTGGGCAAAGAAAACCAAGATTTTCTAAGAAAACCTAAAACTAGGAGAAATTTAAGCATTGTAGCACGTCTGGGCTGCATTCCAAATGACAAGGACTAAGATAGGGGATTGGGGAATTTGAAAGAGGCAAGACTTCCCTGAGCTTGCTTTTGGGACCCATTTAAATGTGAAACTCAGGGACTGGGAACCTGTGGGAACCAGGGAACAGATGCCAAATCACTCCAACTTCTGAAGGCCTTTTTTGTTTAAAAAAAAAAATAAAAATCAACCAGTAAACCCCCCAAACAAATCCCTTGGGAATCCACAGCAATACTTGTTTGAGTGAGAGCATCTCAACAGCTGCATGTCTGAGCACAAGACTGACTTGAGCACAGCTTGTCTTGCTCGCACAGGCCAGGAGATATGCTTGTTATAATAAAAGCTGTCAGTGTGTATATATATATCTATATTAAAACTTTTCTGTCTTTAAGCAGAATACAGAAGAAAAGATGAAGCAGCAATAGTCCTCATCACTCTAGTGTAGACAGCAGCCAAGAAGAGGCCATCATGAGCTGATGGCACTGAAAAGCTAACTCAGTACCAGCTCTGAATTTGATTTGAGAAGTCCTTTTGATCACTGATAAGAAAGAAGGAAACTTCTCAGCCCCTGAAATACAATCCCTATTCTTTCCCCTGAAATACAATTCCTATTTTAAGACTGAGCTGATCTTTAAAAAGTACAGAAGCTGTTTCCTCAGCTTTACCAGACGTTCCTGTGAAGCGCGTATTATAAGCAAGAGCAACTAAATTAACTTCCTAACACTGCAGTGGGATTTCAAGGGTAAGAAAAACAAACAACCAACATTGTTCTGTGAAGATACATACTTTTTCATAAGATCTCTGCCCTCGGGGTGAGGATAACCACACTTCCAGCACACTGTTCTCACTCATTTAATAACGGGATGCAATTTTGGATTGTGTATATGTTGACAGAAAGCAGAAGTGACAGAGAGCTCGGGAAGCTTTGCTTTTAGTATTTGCCTGTTGGAATGGAAATACTCAAAGAGAACCTTTAGGCTGATAAAATCTGTCACTTGAACATCAAATAAAAATAAATAAAACCAACTTTATCAGCCATTCGAAAAAATACATCTATTTCCATTGTGAATTGCAGTAATATCTGGTTTAGGCCTTTTCTGTTTCAGACATTTCATGAGTTCCCTTTGGCTTTGGGGATCCAAATATCCTGAACCTGCCAAGTAATATAGCTGCATTACCTCAAATTGTGTCAACCCTGCACAGCTGGAGTATGAATTCCAGACCTGAAAACAAGGCACGAGGAGGAGTCAATGCTGAGAAGCATGAAGACCCCAGCTGAAGACCAATCCACAGAGACATAGACCAGGGTCAACATGGGCTCTCCTGGCTATGGACTTTGCTACAGCAACGCTCAGTTGATCTGGTGACAGCTCTGCTACTTCACCTATAAAACTGCTTTCATCTCCCAGAGCAGCACCAGCCCTTAAAGCTGCAGGAAGATCCATCCATCTGATGAAACACGATGGATTAATAGGGGTTAAAAATTAAATTAATTATATCCTGAAACATGCTCTGTTTTTTTAAAACCCTGCAACCATAATGGTAAATTCTGACGCAGGCTATTTAAGTTCTTATCTTTGATCATCTTCACTTTCTAAAGCTAATTCTGTAGATACACAAATGTGTATGTACCTTTTAGACAGAGGCAGTAACGACAGCTGAGGGAACATTTCACGTTTCAGTAATAAACCTATCTATCCCTATTAAATATTAATACACAATCTCTCCCTGGTACCTGTGATGTCATCAGTCACATCAGTTTTAGGACAAAAGTCAGCAAAACCAAGATAACAAGATTTTTGTCATTTTCTTTAAAATACAGACTGAGCAGTTTATAGATATAAATAAAACCCCTGACAAGAGAAGCACTATTTATTGACTGATGAGCAAGGAAAAAAAAAAACCCAACATTTTCCTGCCTTAAATTTGTCTATTGTATAAATATTAGAGGTCGTATTTCAGCCAGGATAGGAAGGATATGGAAAGGGAGGTGAAATGAAAATACACCCTGGCCCTTCTCCATAGGGTCTCAGAGAAGCCTGCACTGAAGGTTGGTGGCCCACTGTGGGGCAGGACACTTGGGAGAGTGTCGAGATAAGGACTTAGATACAAATGCCACTGGTTCCTTCCCATCTGTGGCTGAGAAGATACACAAGAGGTAGCTTTCCAGATCTGCCATAAACTCAAGTATCTTCAGCTGTCATGTTTCTCTTAACCTCACCAATTACTTTCATGTTTTCCTAATGGAGAAGGATGACGTTGGCAAGTGTAAGCACACACGATACCCACAGACACTGCAGATCATTTGCAATTATTATTTCCATTTTTTGACTTAATAATGTAGTCTGGCACACAGTTCAGAAGCTGACTCACTTGACATTCAGATTTTTCTACTGAACAAAATGCTGATTTGATAAAAATCAAGACATTCCAGAGGAATATACTTCCCACAAATCACTTCCAAACAGTTAAATAGAAATGTGTCGTTTGATGTTTGAAATTTTTGATCTATACAAATTTCAAGAAAATTTATACTATTAAGGACATTCCTGTTTCCTTTTCACCAACTGTTTTCACCAAAATATGTTGTTTCACCCAAATAACTTTCAAATAACTTTTGTTTGAAAAGTTAGAACAAAATAAGTTAAGTTTCTTTTGTTGGAATTTTAGTGATCGACTTTTCACTTGAATTTGTTTGAAAACAAGTTGGGAAACTTGGACTTGTCACTGGAATCTGAATAGTCTTGTTAAAAACTAAGCATTGAGGAGACAATCATTCATTTTTGGTTGCCAAATTTTATTGCTAGGCACAATTTTTTGCTCCACTTCAGTCTCTCCCCTGTCTTCCTGCCCTCGCCAACAGCCCCTGAGCCTGGGGAAAGGGCAGGCAGCCAAAAGGGGGGTTATTTTAGGTGCCAGACAGAGAGCAGGGAAGGATTAAATTCTCCAGTCATCTGTCGCATGCATTTTCAATCTGGGGATGGGGAAAAACAAATGAATTAACAGGTATTGCTTAGAAACAGAACTTCACTGCTGCTACCCACAACCACACCAGCTAATCTTTTTCATTAGTTGATTAAACTCAGCATTAAAACTACTTGCTTTCTACTTTCACTGCTTCTGGTAGAAAACTCCTCCAGAACCTCCCACCTACATAATTACAAATTTTCTTTTGGTTTGTGCACAACCAGGTTACAGCCTGTTATTCTTACAGCAACCCTGCTCTTTTTCCCAGAATAGGTGTTTCTTTTACTCCCAGATGCTAACTCTCCCAAGTATTATCAATAGCAATTAAATCCTACAGGCTTCATTTTGCCGCAAAGGTGACTGTCCTGTCTCACCTCAATAGCAAGGCTTCAAACTGCCCTGATGATCCAGGTAACCCCTCTCTGCCTTCCAAGTTTTAAGTCCTCTTTCTTGAATTTGGTAACTGGCAGCGTGCATGAGACTCTAGAGAGCTCCACACTCCTCAGACTGCTCCATTAACCCTGACATGCAGCCCAGTCTTCTCTTCTTCCCAGATGTGCACAACTCAAGCTACAGTTCCCATCACCTACACGACACAAGCTCTTATCCTACAGGGCTTTCTCAGCTCACATCCAGATTTGTCTGCTCTCTGTGCTTAATGCTCTGAAGTTTCCTTAGACCTTCCAAAGTCTCCAAGTGATCTTGAGGTTTCCTCCACATCTCCTTTAAACTTCAGAGATGAGCAAACAGAGGATTTCACCTTCAACCCCATCATTTCAGGCACACGGTATCCACCCATGTCTTCCCTTGATTGAATAACAGGTTAGGATTGCAGGACCTATTTGTTTTGGTATTTATCAATCACTAATATCTTTTCCCTCTTGTGGTAACTCCTGCAAAACACAAAAGAATCCTTTAAATTGTAAAAGCCAAAATACAAGGGGAAGTTCCTTTCTTGGAAAGATGACTATTTTTGATTATATACACACACATATATATATTGTCCATGTCACTTTCTTCTTTCTTTTTTTTTAGCAATTCAAAAACAGTTTTGACAACAAATTTTGAGTCAGCTTCAGTGCTTATTACTGCCTTCAATTTTCTTTACTAGGGGTTATAATTCCATTAAATCAGTGTCTGCAAGATTGGAGTCCAGGAGAATTCTATCCTATTTCATGCTTCATTATGAAAGATTCATACAGCCCTACTCATCATGTTTCTACAGTCATCTACATCAACCTTGGCACACTAAAATGTTTTATGGTATGAAGTGACACATTGAAATGATCAGTCAAGTTCACTGGGCTTAACCACTCTGACAATGATACGTAATCTTACTTTGGTTAGGAATAAAAAGACATCCTAATCAGCATACAAGAGCAATCTTTATTGTGGTAATTAGCATTTACCAATTTGCAATATTAAGCTCAAAACGTTGAGAAGTGCCTTAGAGGCATAAGTACAGGAGAGAGATTACCTACAGGCCACCAAGAAGCTGCCTTTGTGCTGGAAGAAGCCCTGCAGTGATGTGAGCATCACATGCCTCAGCTCGTTTTCTACAGGGAATGGTGGTAATAGGATTAGTGTCTACAACATGACATGTTAATAAACTGTCTCTCTCAAACACACAACCCCTCCTCGAGAAAAAAAAAACACAAGTCATTCCTGTGCAAGACAGACTGAATTATTTAATTCAATCAATTTAAGACGTACCTGAAAAGCAACACTCAAGAGCAGAATTCAACATTTTAAGTTCTTGGGCAAGTACAAGCTGGTATTTTATTTAACTTTGTTTTTTCATTGCATGCAAGGTACCAAAAAGGAAACATAACAAGACTGGAACTGAAAGACAATCAGGGCACTGGCCAAAGTTTGTAAAACCAGGGCTGTGTCATCAAATTTTTAATGTTTGTTTAGCATTGTACAGCTGAACGATCTATGTGTGGATGTGTGGATGTGCACCAGAGGAGGTTTAGGTTGGATATTAGGAAAAAATTCTTCACCAAAAAGGTTGTAAACCCCTGGAACAGGCTGCCCTGGGCAGTGGTGGAGTCCCCATCCCTGGAGGTATTTAAAATCCATGTAGATGTGGTGCTGAGGGACACGGTTTAGTGGTGGGATTGGCAGTGCTGGGTTAACGGTTGGACTCAATGATCTTAAGGGTCTTTTCCAACCTAAATGATTCTATATGTGCATGTGTTAGCGTTTCAGGGCTGAGTCAGAAATCATTAGACAGAAGGAAGTGTAGGTGTTACAAAGTCAACTCCTGAAGCTGGTGTAAATTCCTTCCCCTGCTTTTCATGACACAGACCAGTTAATATTTCCAAGAAAACCACTTGCAAGCTATAAACGGCCAGAACAGTGAGAGGTTCTACAGCTTTGGTTTGGTTGTTTTTTTAAAATCTTTATTCTGTCATCTTGTCTACTGGAAACTACCTGGGGTGGCTCCTACAGCAGATAACTCTATATAGTAATGACACAGTAGTGACATCAGATATCTAAATATTCAGGCACTCCAGGGACATTCAGGTTCTTACTAGGTTGATACTATAAGAGAAAACAGATTGGTTACCCACCAAAACTACTATTTTATCACTCACACTATTTCCTGTTCCAGGTTCTGCTACCTTCCAGTGGTCTACGTGTTCATTTATACATTTTTGCCAATATTTCACTAGGAGAAAAAACCTTCAGGACACTTTACAGGAGATTCGTTTGCATTTGATGATTCCGTTTAATAGCCCTGTGGGCTAAAAGCCAACTGATGAAAATTTCTAATTCATGATGGCAGAGGAGGATGTTATCCCCATTAGCATCAAAAGGAAATGACCAAGTGTCAAGGCAGTTTTCACAGTTCCATTCCTGTCCTTTCAGACCAGTTAAGGCTCCCAGAATTAGGTTAGTCAATGGTGCAGACTAGTTCCCTGGTTAACATGTCCAATGGTGCTGTTGGACACTATGCACTGACTGCATCAGACATGCTGCTAGATCCACTTACTGGAAATCTAAAAAACAAACAAGCAAACCAAAAGATACACAATGAATTCTTTACATTTAAAAGCTCTTAATGAAAAAGAGAAATTCTCTCTTTATCTTTTCTCCATTTAAAAACAAGTGCACCTGAATAAAATGGATGAGATGGGGAGGGTAGGCAGTTTCTCTACTATATCATTTGTCCTCGTGATCATGACACAGGAAAATTAAGGCAGCTTTGTAGCATTCTTAAACTTGACTAGATAAATCACAGGGTAAGCACAAGGTTTTGTGATACTCCTCAGAGATCAGCCCAATAAGTTTGGCTAAATCCTCATTTCCTCCTTGGTCTCATTTTGACAAAGGCTCCCTGAGGAACAAGGAGATGTTCTGGGCTGGCAGACTCACTGCTGCTCTGTTAGTAAGGCTTGACTTCAACCTTTTTAGTTCTAAGTATCTACTCTCCTTCTTCACTTTTCTCTATTAACTTCAACGGTACGAAAAACCTCCACAAATAGTGCAGCCAACCAGCATTCAAAAAAAGGTCAACTGAAGACCTCCACAGAACATACTTCAACATTAAGTGCAAGCAAGCAACTAGAAACACAGCAAAATCGGGTACATATTGCAAGACTGCCCAGTTCTACAAGGTTTCTGTTCTGCAGGGGACTCAATTCTTTAACTCAAGTAATGGAGATTCTTGCTTTGGAAAAAGAAAAAGTCATGTTAGTGGCCAACCATGGCTAGTTCCAAACACAAAACAGAGAGAAAATAAGAGAATTCTAACTCTGACTTATTCTTTCATTCACTAGGAAGCTAGGATAGTATTTTTGCCAGTCCTCTTGCATGCACTTGCTGTAGCCAGTAAGAACAATTAGGCTCTAAAGAGAAATATGAAAGAGAAGAGAGAAGAAAAAGAGTGGAGAGAGAAGAAGATAAGAGAAATTATGAACAGTCCTCCTTCCCCAAAGTAGCTGAAATCCATTTCAAAACAACAACAGAACCCTCAGAAATGTGGGTCAAATAAAATATATTTTAAAAGTTTCACCTAACAACAGCATTTCCCCTTCCAACCAAATTCCCAACTTTCGTCTTAGGCAATCTTAGACTTTTCACTCTATTAATAGCTTAATGCATGATAAATAATACATTATTCAAAAGGAACTTGTACTTTTACATTTGGTACAATACTTGCAAGCTACTGGCGCTGTCTTCCACTTGATTTCAAGTGACATGCCCAAAGTCTTTGCAAGGAAAAATAAATCTGCCCGTTCAAAACAGACACTGTCTCTGCCCAGCTGAATGCTGCTTTTTCTTGCAACCAGAAGAAATACTAAGTTCAAAATGTACTTCAAAGGGGAGGAGAGCACATAAAAAAGGATGAGGTGTCCTATTTTATTCGGATCACATCACTTCCAAAAAGATGTAGCAGAATTATAAAAGTTTCAAAGAGGGGCAATAAAAATGATTAAAGTCCCACTGATTCTTCAGTATCAGTAAAGATTGAAGATGTTGGGACTTCTGAGATCAGAGAAGCAAAAGTAAAGTTAGAGACGACATGAAAATAAAGAAGACAATATGATAAAAGGTACAGCAAAGATAAATCGAGGTCTACCATTCAGTCTCTTTCACAAAGTAAGATCAAGGATACGTTCAATACTATCAGAAGGTTGCAGAATTGACACAACGCATTATCCATCCGTGGAACATAAAAGTACCTGATATCATCAATGTCAAGGGTTCAGGCTGAATAAAAAAGCCAGATGGGTTGTGCATGCACAGGTTCCAATGGCTTTTTTAAATTTTTTTAATTAATGTTCTGATCTGTTCAAATGAAAACCTCTTCTCATTCTTTTAGAAGAGAAATCCCCTGGACTCTAATTCTGATTGTGTCAAGAACACTTCATTTTCAGTTTATCAGGTGGCCAAAACACTTAATCTTTCATGCAGTCATGAATCACAATACAACAGAAATTGTTGAAACAAAACATTCTGATTTTTCTGCTGTCAGTAATTCCATGGTATCTGTATGTCACACTGAACTTTTAAATGCCTTTGTGGCCTACACTGGAGGAAAATAACTTTAGAAATAGTGGAATTTCAGAAGTGAAGTTTCCTGTTTCAGCTAGCACCTTCCCATAAATTCTGTAAACATCAAAACTTTCAACGTGTCTAGTATGAAAATAATCCACATTGCCAAGAACATAGACTGAAATAGCATCAAACATGGATTAGCTGCAAACACAAACAAGAAAACAAAAAGGTGCAGACCAACAGCACCTGTTTGGCAATGTGCCTCTAATACAAAGCTAACAAGACCTCCGTGAGAATCACAGAATATCTCCTGTTGGAAGGGAACCGTAAGGTTCATAATATACCTCAAGGTGCAAGCCAGTTTCAAACAACATACTGGAATAAACTTTTTCTACCTTCCACTCTTCTTGGTTTACTGGGGAGTTCAGCAGAGCTGTCACCAGGAAAAGAAAGTGCCTCATGCCTGTGGTGAGGGGAAGACTCATCCTCAGTCTGCAGGTACCTACACACTACACTGACCGAGCTCCTCTCAGGTCTGGAAACAACAGAGTGAGGCTGCAGACACCACATCATGGTGAAGCAGCTTCAGAAACCAGAGGCACACAGCAATGTGTGACTGTCCTGCAGGAGCTCTGAGCCAGAGAGCCTCTGAACAGGAGAGAAGCTACTCGAAAGCAGAGACAGGAGGGGAAAGTCCATCCACAGGGGAAGATAGCAGGGACATCACCCCTATATCACTTTACATCTGTGTTACTATTTTCTCGTTGCTATGGGAATCCTAGAGAAAGCAGTTACCATTTTGTATTCAAAGGTCCATGTAGAGTCTAGGAGTGAATAGTATCATTTGTTTGCAGCCTGTAATTTTCTCTGCCAAGCAGTGTTAAATAGGTTTGTTTGGGGGGAGGTTATTAATAATATTCTCTTCTCTATTCACATGTTAAAATTAGCTAACCTTCTACCTGCTCTGGAGAACATCCAAGAAAATCTAAGGCTATGACAAGCACTAACTTATCAGGGTAAAACAGATCTTTTTGCAATATAATTAAAATTAACGCGCTAACCTGAATACTCTTCATAGAGCTGATGTTATCTTGCTTTCTATGATGAGGCCATCCACAAAATTAATTCCATCATATTTAACTTGAGTGTCAAGAAGCAGGCTTCAAAGCACTTTAGAGGAAATAGCTTTGAGAATTTTAGTAATGATTACAGGACAGTCTAGAAGTCCCTCCTTACCCTAATTAAACACCATTGCTTGCATTCTCCAAGACAGGATCAGCAATGGAAGTCAACAGAGGTAAATACTGGAATTTCTTGGGTTTTTTTTAGTTGTATCAACAGAAGAGGAGAAGAAAACACAAAGGACACACAAGGCTCTGTTTGTATACTCATGCAACGACTCCTCATTTCAACCTGAAAGAAAATGTTTCCTCACATTTACTCAATCAATCATTAGCAGGAACAAGCAGGTCTTGAAGAACGGGCTCAGCACCATGAAAGTGCTACCAACAGTTTAGTTTTGTATTTCAATAAATTGTTTGATGTTCTGCCTGAAGACTTAAATCATGCAGGAATAAGTGCACATACATAGCCAGTCACTTATCTTCAAAATTTAAACTCCTCCTCAACATTCTCAGGGCTAAACCCTATGAGGTTCAGTAACAGCCAGTCCCTGCTCAGAGCGTTTGCTGCACAGTTTATGTACAACAACAACATAGCAAAGTAACACACAAAATGAAGAAAACGCCAATTTTCTGTCTCTAGGCTATTTTCACTGGGCTGTGAATAGTTTGAAACTCAAGCTCAAGTATCAAGTGCAGTTTCATGGCATGGGGGAAGAGCTGTACAGAAAGGTCTGAACTCTGGTTTCCCAGAGTAACTGCTTAGCTACAAATTCTGAATTATTTCTCTCAAGCTGCAAGGGCTATTATAGCAATTTCTCCTAGAAATCTTGAGAGGGTTCAACCATATTCAAAGAGAATTAGTGTTGAGACAGATAGCAGTGTGGACAGGGAGTTACTTAGTGTGCTGCCACTTCCATCAATCTTACTCAAGGCTCATGGAGATCAAGTGGAACAGTCCACCTGACTGACCTCAGAAATTTCTGCATCGGTCCCTTTAGTGCCTGTTAACAACACTCCAAAGACACAGTTTATGGTGAGAATTGATTACTCAAAAGCAAATATATAAAGCTAAGTAGGCATATAAATATATTAAAGGGATCTTGAACGGAAAGGCTATTTCCCCAGGAAGCCTGAGAAACAAGAACTCTTAACAAAAGGCCACTTCAAAACCAAAAATATTTTAGCTCAGCACTATATTCTCCTAGCAAGGATCATTAAATATTTTTTGAGATGAGTGAAATGGAGAAGGGAAAATGTGTCCCAGATTTAGATGAAGACTGATGCTACCAATATAGAAGAAGGAGTTGGAGGTATGCAATTACAGAATGGTAGGGGTTGGAAGGGACCTCTGGAGATCATCTAGTCCAACTCTCTTGCCAAAGCAGGTTCACCCAGAGTACGTTGCCCAGGATCACATCCAGGCAGGTTTTGAAAGTCTCCAGAGAAGTAGACTCCACACTCTTGCTGGGCAGCCTGTTCTAGGGCTCTGTCCTCATAGTAAAGAATTTTTTCCTTGTGTTGGGGTGGAACTTCCTGTATTCCAGTTTGTGTCTGTTGTCCCTTGTCCTATCACTGGGCACTACTGAAAAGAGACTGGCCCCATCCTCTTGACACCCACCCTTTAGCTATTGATCAGCAGGGATCAGATCCCCTCCCAGCCTTCTCTTCTCCAGCTAAACAGCCCCAGGGCTCTCAGCATTTCCTCACAGGAAAGATGCTCCAGTCATTTGATGCAGCACCAAAACCTGTAGCAGCAGTTAGAAAGGGCTGATTAAAATTCAGATGGTGTAACCAGAGTGCGTGAAATGTAGAGCTACATAATTCATAAATAGAAAGCTACATTAAATAGCATTAAAGATCCTGCTTATGCAAAAGCAAAGCCATATGGAACGGGCACTAGCACGCTCAGTGCACGCAGCGGGCCCCGGGTTCCCCTCGCAGGAGCAGGTACGTGTTTCCAAAGCACACACACATCACTGCAAGTATTACTCAACCAGGAGGAGAGGAGCTCTCTCATCACAAGAACAAGGAAACACCAGCTGGAGGATACCATACGATTCACAATTAAACATTGTGGGGAACCTGGAGTTGCTACAGGTAGGGAGAAATGAATCCTTCAGGTTTAGCAGCAGATTGCTCCGTGCGGAGTCAGCACCACTTCTGAAGGCTGCAGGTGTCCCAAAGCACAGGGGTCTGCTGGGCACCAGGACAGCTGGTGCTGCACACACTTCTGAATTTTGCAAGTCATCCGTTGCCATACAAGCATTATTGCCAGCCACTTAATTCGGGATTTGTGGGGGAAAAAATGGGTGCTAAATGGGAGCCAATTCTCTGTTATAAAGAAATAACAGGCAAAGTTCTCTATTGCAGTGACTCACCTTCCCTGAGGTCAATGAAACTACATCAGCAGGAAATCTTTCCCATTAGAGGGATCTAAGCAAATACTTCATATTGAATCATTTATCTAATTAATCTTAATTTTTCAGCATGAATGTTAACAGGCTCCAAATTTCTCTCTTGTTTTTATTTGCACTGAACATTCCTTGCCCGTGACACCGCTGCGAGGTATCCACAGAAGGATGGGAGAATTTCTGCCCTGTCCTCAAGGTTCCATGGCATGTTTCTGTCCACCAGGAATACATGACTTGGAAAGCAAAACTTGTTTCCTGTCATTATTCTGTGCTATTTGCTGGAAGGTCAATGCTGTTGTTTAAAAAAATTTCACCAGTGAACTGACTCAGTAAAGCACTCGAAAAAAAAATGAACACTACAAATCCCGTGAAAGAACACAAAACAAAGATCATTTACCACTGATCCTCTATTGCTTATACTAAAAAACAACGAGGAGAAATAATCCCTTTTGGTTTCCCCTCTCTTAAAATAAATGCAGAGGTTTTGTATGGATATGAATAATTGAATAACTCAGTGATTTATAGCTATTATATATTTATATGTTCTCTCTCTGGGTTTTTTTTTTTAAATCAAAAGAGTCTGCAGAGATGAACTATTCAATGGATCACCCTGCCATGCTCAAGGCTCATTTTCTGCCCAATGTGCCATGTATGAGCAGGTTATTCATTACAGTCATTGTTTTAAGGATGCCCTTTCAGTGCTCCCTTTGTTTCCTGGGGGGTCCCTTGTTAAAAATCTTGAGAGCAGGTTCTCTCCATTTCCCCAGACATCTGTTTCTGTTCAATCCCTTATGCTACTGAGCATTAGTATTTAACATTTGTACAGAGTTAATGTTTAAAGGCCCAGCTACGGCTGACACCATTCTGCCAGAAATTACACGTATTAGAAAGCTCAGCCCCATCCCAATTGTGATCACCATGTAGAAGGGGCACAGTAAACAACTCACGGCACAGTCAAGGATGGAGCATGTTGTGATTGAAACTGGACAGGGCAAGGCTTGGCCTCACAGAGCATTTTGCCACATGGAGCATCTCTCCAAGGTACTGCTCAAGCTGATGGGTTGTTCTGGAGTAACCAGAGTAACTGCATTCTCCTCCTGTATTAACCCAGGAAGGTGCTTCAATCCTTTCTGAATTAAAAGAAGCACCAAAAATACAATGTCGAGGCTAAAGGAAGAAGTGAAAAACATCTTGACATTTTTTATGGCTGCCAGTTGTCCACAAAAACATTTCAAGAGATGTTCCTAAATGCTTCTCAAATCATTAATGTCACTACCAAAAACTCCTTAGAGTCGAGCACGTGGTCACAAGTGTGCATTATCTGTCATTTGTTCTTTTTCAAACCATCTTATTTACACTCTGCAATACTCGAAGCACTTCTGGGTTGTCACAACTGTCCTCTCCTGGTGAATTATCCTGTGTTCACTGTGGCTGAGGCAGTAGGAGCTGCAGGATCCTTCCCATTTTGTGTTCTGGAATAGCACAGCCCTTCTCTCTCTTTCATTTTAACAACAATTTGTTGACTGGAGGAAAACAAAAGGATTAACAGCTCTCATGCTTCCAATTAAATGCTTTGGCCTTCTCTACCTTGCTTTTTAATCAGTGGCTCAGGGGTCCATTCCTTGTATACACTAGCGAATTTAATATTAGCTCTTAATGAACCAGTTACTGACAGCCAGGAATGAACATTGCACAGAATAAAGGAAATCACTATAGAGACATAATTTGCCTTTCAAATTGCATGCAAAAATAATGGCACTGGCACACCAGTTTGTTTGTTTGTTTATCTATGGTTTACCTGGTTTCACTGATGGTTACACGAGCCACTGCTACGTGTTACATGACCTGCAGTTTCCAGAGCATAAAGATCACTTTGCTAAGGTCATCTTATTTTAAGCTGTTGAAGTTACTGTATTTATCTCCAAAAGCTCTGCTTCCCATCTCTTACTTACTGACCCATGAGGTCATCAATCACAAACACCACATCCACCATCAAAAAAATCCCACAAGCCATGTCAAGTATGCTCAAAGACAACTAATATTTGTACTTTTCTTACAGCATCAGAAGCCAACCCCTGTGATGGTTTCTTGCTTCATCACTTTCTGGGGTTTTGGAAGGTTGTCATTGGGACTGACATCGAAACTCCAGCGTTCCCCATCACCTACAACTTTACTTAATTGTGCGCTCAGACTCACAAGCCCCACGCTCTTTAGCACAGGAAGAATTATTAAGGGTTAAGGAACAGTTGTCCCAGAGGAACTTTCATCAGCAACCATGGCATTTGAATCACTCTGGACACTTCTTAAATGAAGAAGTATGTAAGGAAGACAAAACCATCAAGAACAAACTTATCTTTTTTTTTCCTCCCCTTATTCAGACAGGGAGGAAATCCAACAGTACTATATCAAACGTATCTCATGATGCTTTCTTAATTGGCATTAACCAGTGTTTCAGGAGGTAACATTTCACTAATTAAAAGAAAATCAGACACAACTTATTATAGTCAGCTTACAGTAATAGTACCCTTCAGACTTTGGCAGTAATGAAGATAAAGCAATAACGCACTCAAATAATTGTTCCCCACAATCTTGAATCACTTGGATAGCTATTAGCCTAAAGCACAATCATGGCTCATTAGGACTCTCCAAATAATAACTTAGAACAAAAGAGAGAAAGGCTCCTCATACACCAACTCACAGAGTTTATCCAAATCACTGAAGTACTTGAATGAGATTAGAGTTGTGGCAAATATTAAGTAATATAAGCCAAAAGGAAACTTCATATTCTTTTCACGCTGTGTCCTGCTACATCTTCCCCCTCCCTCCTACAATCTCTCCTTTTCCCCCAGTCTCTGCTCCCAGTTTTGCTTTTTCTTTCTCCAGCACTCTCATTACTCTTTCAGTGCCCTCTCAGAGGGAAAGCAACAGAAGATCATAGAATCATAAAATGGTTTGGGTTGGAAGGGATCTTGATGATGATCTAATTCCAACCCTCCTGCCATAGGCAGGGACACCTTCCACTGGACCAGGTTGCTCAAGCCTCATCCAACCTGGCCTTGAACACCTTCAAGGAGGGAGCATCCACAACTTCCCTGGGCAACCTGTGCCAGTGTCTCATAGAAAAGAATTTCTTCCTTATATCTAATACAAATCTACCCTCTTTCAGTTTCAAACCATTACCCCTTGTCCTATCACTGCACTCCCCAGCAAAGAGTCCCTGCCCAGCTTTCCTGTAGGCCTCCTTTAAGTATTGAAAGGCCACAATAAGGCCACACCGGAGCCTTCTCCTCTCCAGGATTAACACCACCAACTCTCTCAGCTTGTTCTCATAGGGGAGGTGCTCTAGCCCCTTGTCATCCATCTAGGCCCTCCTCTGGACCAGCTCCAACTGGTTCGTATCTTTCCTAGGCTGTGGGTCCCAAAGCTGGACACAGTACTCTGGGTGGGGTCTCATGAGAGTGGAGTAGAAGGGGAGAATCACCTCCCTTGACCTGCTGGCCACACTTCTTTTGATGCAGCCCAGGATGCAACTGGCCTTCTGGGCTGCACTGGCACATTGCCGGGTCATGCTGAGCTTCTCGTCAACCAACATCCCCAAGTCCTTCTCTGCAGGGCTGCTCTCAATCCACTCATTACCCAGCCTGTATCTGTGCTTGGAATTGCCCTGACCCAGGTGCAGGACCTTGCACTTGGCCTTCTTGAACTTTATGAGGTTTACATAGGTCCACCTCTCCAGCCTGTCAGGGTCCCTCTGGATGGCATCCCTTCCCTCCAGCGTGTCGACCACACCACACAGCTCGATGTTGGTAGCAAACTTCCTGAATGTGAACTCAACCCCACTGTCCATGTCACCAACAAAGATGTTAAACAGCACTGGTCCTAATACTGACCCTGAGAAACACCACTTGTCACTGGTCTCCACTTGGACATGGAGCCATTGACCACAATTCTTTGAGTGCAACCATCCAGCCAATTCCTTATCCACCGAGCTGTCCATACATCAAATCCATGTCTCTCCAATTTAGAGACAAGGATGTTGTGCAGGACTGTGTCAAATGCTTTGCCAGCTGCACTTCCTTTACCCACCAACACTGTAACCTCACTGTAGAAGGCCACCAAATTAATCGGACACTATTTGCCCTTGGTGAAGCCATGTTGGCTGTCACCTATTGCCTCCTTATTTTCCATGTGCCTCAGCACAGATTCCAGGAGGATCTGCTCCATGACCTCACCAGGCACAGAGGTGGGACTGACTGGCCTGTAGTTGCCCAGGTATTTCTTTCTTCTCTTTTCAAAAACAGGGGTTGTATTTCCCCTTTTCCAGTCAGTGGGAACTTCACTGGACTGCCACTACTTCTCAAATACGATGGATAGTGGATTAGCAACTTCATCTCCCAGTTCCCACAGGACGTGTGGATGCATCTCATCAGGTCCCGTGTACTTGTGCAACCTTCAGGTTCCTTAGATGGTCTTGAACCTGATCTTCTACAGTGGGTGGTTCTTTGTTCTCCCAGTCCCTGCCTTTCCCTTTTGCAACTTGGGTGTGTTTGGGGCACTTGTCAGCAAAGACTGAAGCAAAAAAGTTGTTGAGCACCCCAGCCTTCTCCTCATCCTGGGTAACCAGGTCTCCCATTTCTTTCTGGAGAGGGCCCACATTTTCTCTAGCCTTTATCACCAATGTACCTATAGAAGCTTTTCTGTTGCCCTTGACATCATTGACCAGATTTAATTTTATCAGGGCTCTGGCTATGAAACAAATCTCAGGCAGTTCCAGGCAAAAAGATGGAGGAAGCAGGTGAGGGACGCATGAACGAGAAGCACAGTAGAGCTGTAGGAGGGTGAGAAAGTCTCGCATCATTACTCCCCTTCCTTTCCCAGAAGCAGCCTATCTAAGGAAGTAGGCAGATACCCTCCTGCAGGCAGAGCAGCAAGGTTAGTGTTGCTAGTGGGACAAAAACCTTTCCATGTGCTGCAGAAGCCCAAAGCCAAGAGCAGGATCATTAGCCTGATTATTCCCAGTGATAAAGATTGAGTACTGCAGGCTACAACAATTGTTGGAAGCAAATTAAACAGGTAAAGTGAATGTCCAGCTTCATCAAGTCAGGCTACAGTCATTAACTCCCAGGACCTAACAGAGATTATACCAATGGGTATCTCTATAAACCTTTGAGAAACAGAACCCTTCCCAGTGGATCAGCAGTGGTAAACTCAGCAGAATATTGTCCAAGGTGATTATCCGACATCCCACACAACTTGCCTGCATCCCACCTTGGAAGCTGCTGTCCTTGTCTATTTGGTGGGCAGACAGAGCCTCAGAGTGACTAATTCCTTCCATGAGGATGTGAAAAACGAGCGGCATTGGTTGTCCTGGAGGGACTGGATATAAAAGAAACTCTGAATGGACTAAGAAGAGTAAGTCACAAAAAGTACCCTTAATACCAGGCCTGGCTGGGCTGTGCCATCTCACAACTCATCCACACGTGTTTTTCAGGCAGCTCTTAAGGTGGCTGAAAGGCAGGAAAGTTTTGGCTCACCAAAGCAGAAAAGCCCACAGCACAGAACATCGGAACAGCTAAAAAAAAATCTAATAGACCCTTTCATAACCAAACTCAGGCTGATGCCTGGGGAGTCCTGTGAAATCAGAGGGGTTGAGCAAAGAACAAAAGCAGTACTGTGGGCTGAAAGTCAGAGACCTGCATTTCACTCCTGGCTCTGACACAGTCTTCCTAAATGATTCTGAGCCAAAAAACTTGACCTGTCTGGGTCTCCGAGTCTTGGCTGCTCTTTCCCTACCTGCCCTGCAAGGACCACAGCAGGGTTCTCTCTGTTTGCCCAGCACATGGTCTCAAATGGGGTATTTGCATTGAAATGTAATAAAAACAATTAACAAGTGACTGACTAATGCCAGCACTTTATTAAATTGGTCAACCAGTGTATATGGAAATGAAACCTTCCTTTTCAGAAAACATGGGGACTCTCACCAAGAAAGAGAACTCATGTGAAAGGGCTCACACACAGACAACTCCAGAACAAATATTATGATTAAGATTCTCCCAGTCTGGCCTTAGCAAAAATTGATAAAAATGACAGATACACATGTCAAAACAGATGAAGAACTGCTGCACAAAAATCCACACCAGTTAATGTGCCAGAGCAAACAAAACTACCTAGAGTCATATCAGATAAAGACATAGATAAAACACTGTCAACAATAAAAAATAGTAATACAAAATGTTTGGCTGGTGAAGAAAAAAACATACTTGGATTGGGAAAACATCAGTAGTCAGAACTGACTGGTATACAGATGTACACCACACCAGTTCTGCTCAGGACACCCAACATGTCCCCATCACCCCTCAAAGAAGGGCTGCAGGGAAACCATTTTCATAGCAGGATTTCTCCACTCACGCTTTGGTCATTCAATGTTAGACCACTGGAAGAGGGAGGATAAACTGTCAAAGTGTGGTAACCTGATTGATGTGACTGAAGCTATCCCACAGACATCTTTTCTCCTGGCCAAAGTGGTAATGAAAGGGCAGACTGACTGATAAATCTTTGGAGAATCCTCTTCCACCAAGCTGGAAACAACTGTCATCAACCACAGCCCACAACAGAGGATAGATACAAAACAGAGCTACCCTGCCCACTTCTTCTACAAGATGTAGCCACTAACACCAATTTTAAGGCCACTGTTTCATTCTCCTGTATGTCAGATCAATGGATGCAAGTAATTTTTATTTCTAGTCTACAGCACGAGACCCAGATGACCCCTCTGGCTGCTATTATGCTAAGATGGAGGAGGACACATGAGTGTAAATAACAGCAAAATTGACCTTCTGCATGATCAAAATTCAGGGGAGATACCAAAGGAACAGGGAGTGGTACGAGACAGTACTGCTGAAGAACAGAAATGAGTACAGATGGGAGACTGTCAACTACCACAGTACACTGAAAATTGTGTACAAGTTCCATGGCTGCAAAAATACTCATGACTATGTACAGGGATATTTTAAAGCAGTCACCACTTTTAGCATGACTTTAAATTTCCATTTCCCCCACCTGTCAGCGACAAGGAACCCCTGCAGTTATTCAAACAAAAACAAATACAGAGGCCAACACATTTCTCTTTCTGGTCACCAGGTGAAACTTCATTGACTGCTTTGAAAGCCAGGATGTCAAGCCAAACATTTTACTCTTTTTAAGAGAAATGGGAAATTAAATGCAGGCTTTTTTTTCAGGTACAACTTCTGCAAAACACCCTCTCCTTGCAGGGAGAGATGCAACGGAAAGAGAAACTAAAAAGGTCACATAAGCAAAATAAACACGTGTCCCTGTGGAGGAGTACAGATGAGATCATCTTCTACTTCTCACTGAGAGAGGATGGGATTGTGGAAAATTAAGAGCTGAGTTTTGCTATATTCTTCCTTGCTAAAGGCTATCTTGTGTGCTTATCCTTGATTATGTCCTCCGTGTGACCTTATGGGGCAGAAAAAAGGCCACCTAATACATCTGCCTCATTTATTTTAAATCTATTTACATAGAAGACTTGTGTTTTAATGAATCCATTTTGACATTCTGGTCATCAGAGACAGCACTAGTGGTAATAAAAGGGGTACAGAAGTGTTACAGACTGTTAAAGGAGCTAATATTCAGGATGATAATAAGACATTTGACCCATACCAAGAAGAAGCTAACTCCCACCATATATCAATGAGTCACATACTTGCTCTTTACTTGGTTGCAAGAGTAATTGAGTCAAACACTCTTCCTGCTACTAATAAAAAGCAAACGGCAAAGATTCATAATTCATACAGATTATTTTGTGCCTGTGACCCCACGGTTCTGGTGTAAGCATTTGATACACTAAAAATCAATGAGGTACTGAGTGCTGAAGCACAGGCTTGAGATGAAACATTTTCATTCTCACAGTGTAATTAGCTTGCTGCAGTCACTTCCTAACAGCAGAACTCGTTTCCATCGGAAAGGAATAAATTCCTTAGAGCAATTTGGACTTTAATTAAAATCAGCTACAAAGATGTGTCCTAATGTGGGTCCTGTTTCCATGTTGAGCACAAAATAGACCAGACACCCTCTCTTGTGTGAGAGGTCAAGCACAGGGACTCATCCAGCAAGCCCCACTGCATGGGTTTACTTCTAAAAAAGAGTTTTGTTGGAGAACAATAAAAGTAACATGGAAACAACTGTTTAAAATATGCACCTGAGCTCCAAAGGCAGCTGCAGAGTTGGTACCTCTGCTCCCACCTGGACCTGCCAGGAACAGAACACAAAGGGAGGGACCCGACCCACAGCACCAGCCCCTCACTCCCCTGCATAAGGAGTAAATTTAAAGCCAGATTTGTAAAGCACTTCAGGTGCCTAATTCCCATTGATTTCATTGAACTGAGAATTTAATGGGAGTTAGACACCTAAATAGCTCTCAGAGGAGATCTAAGAGATTTCTCAACATATTCTCCTCTTAGAAATTAAGTAAGGAAATCAAGTAAGTAATGCATTTGGGTCTCCTAACCTGACACAATATCTTTAAGGAAAACATATTCTATTTAGAGAAATCCATAGGCTCAGTCCCAAGGAAGTGATCTATATTTGATCTAGACAAGGAGCTGCTGCACCTCATACCTCTCTCCTTGGTATCATTTCCCAACACACTCAATAAAAAAATTACTCTCAGGAGTTTGTTTTTTTGAAAGAGTTCATAATCTCTTAGGGTTATATTTTTGCCACTCAGTTTCCTTATCCTATATCTTATTTGTGCAAACTCTTTCATAACAAGAACAAAATTCTAGCTAGATATTAAAACAATAAGCAAGTGCAGTTCCACGTGTGACAACAAAAACCTTACAGACTTTTCTAATGGTTATTTCATGAAAGAGTCTCTCCATCAACTCACACAGCGAAGCGGGTGTCTATGTACAAGGAAAACAAACTTTAAAGAAAGAAGAAAAAAGGCAGGGTGGGAGAGAAAAGAACTATTTTACAGCTACTTCTGCCACAAAGAAGAAAGTTGATTATCACTCTTTGATAAGGAAGAAGAAAGCTGTCTAATGCTTCTAAAGCTAAGCCGGTGTCTAATTTCCCTTTAAGTTCTTTGACTTTCCCCCATGAGCCTTTCTTGTGCAAGGTTACAGGCGTAAGCAGCCAGCAGTTGGGTTGCTGGCTCTTTTCAAAGCACCTTTCAGGATCTCTGAACTCCTGCAAGTGTCCTGAAGCAGACACCATATGGGAGAGCTTGTTGACCATCAGTGTCTCCTTGGAAAGGAGAAAGTAGGCAAAGCAAAGCCCAATGCAGCGGGAAGCCTTGAACAAAAGGGACTAATCTGGGAAGGCACACAGTTCTAACAGGGGGGACATCACCTCTTAGACATTTTCAAAATCCCAAACATAACACGACCATTCTCAACTCCAGCAGGACTCTTATCAACACACCATTCCCAGCGAGATATCCACGGAGCTGCTTGTGGGAGTGAAGATGTGTGCAGAGATTGAAAATGCCCTACTACGGCAGAATCCAATTGTGTTTATCTCAAATCCCCATTCTCTCCTTATTTTACAGGTAATTAGTAAACGCTGTGCAAAACAAATTTCCTTTCCCTCTGAAACTCAAGCTCTACCTAGTTCAGCTGGTTTTGGGACTGATCTTTCCCTTAACAATATGCCAGAGCAACAAGACACCCACAGGTTTTGTTCCACAGCTCGTGGTTTTCCATTTTCCCAGGAACTCCATGCCAGGTTCAGTGCTGTAGCACAATTGCTAATCTTCAGTGACCTTCTACCCCCTTCTCCACTCCCAGCCCTCTACTCCAGCAATTAAAATTGATTTTTCTCCTCACAATATAACAATCTCACGTGCTTTCCTATTAGACAACGTAAAGTGGCACCCAGAGCAGAACATGTGAAGTCAGGCTTTTGTACAGCTCTGAAAGCAGTCTCAGCAGCCAGCAAGGAAGCAATAAGAAGAGACTGTGCAACTATCTCCCTCTGCCCAAAATGCCCCCAAACCAGATGCATTCAACTTACAGCAGCACACAAAGCACGAGGACCTGCCCAGTGAGGGGTGAAACACAAAGGCAATACCTTGTGTTAACTAGAGTCAGGAGCATGAAGTGAGTTTTAATAATTAATCCTATAAGAAGCAAAGATTAAAGAACTATTAAGAAGAGAACAAGCTATTAGTAGACTATTGAAGGTACATTTTTCACACTCAAATACCCCGATTATGAGAAGGGACGTGGGTCCTTTTCCTTAGATGATGAAGAAATCACAAGCAGGTACTTTCCAAGATCTACATGATTTCATATGGCATGTTCTACAAGCAGCTACACCAAGAGATAGCAACAGCCAGTACAACCATTTCAGCTATGTAGAGGAGATGGCATTTAAGCAGACTTGGGTGGACAAATGGGAAGACCTTGCTGTCCTCAGAGTTCAGCCTGCGAACAGCAAGCTTCTTCAGTCGCCTCCAAACAGGTCCCACTATACTGGAGTGAAAAATCCCCATAGCTCTCACATCTGACAAGCTCTCCAGAACCCTGAAATCAGCCACTGCCCAGATCCTGGGCTTCTCCCATTTCCCAGATGTTTCAATAACTGTCTGAAGCTCATCAGCTCTGCTCTTAAGCCCCTCTCCATGCCTGGCCAGGCACTCTCCTACTTCTGAATAGAGATAAAGCATTAGCCTCTCTTCTCTGCAGCATGGGATTTTATACTCTTGTTACAATCATGTTTTTTGCTTTGTTTTAAGATAATTAGATCTACAAATCAATACAGTCCTCTCCAAACAGCAATTACAACTGAAGAGAGATGGCTATCGGTAGGTATGGAAAGCCATTCAAACAGTGGCTCTTACCTTGAAGGCAGTTTGTCACATTTTCAAGCACAAATATTAAATAATGCTGGTCTTGCTCGCCTTGTTAGAAGGCTCCATTTCCACAGAGAGAAAACACAATTCAATACTCTGCTACAAAGAGGTAACTGGCCCAGGAACAGAACCTTGAAAGCAAGTAGAGCTTGTAGGAGAAATGTGACATGGGAAACGAGGAATAGAGGTTAAGCCAAATTTAAAGGGTTGGTCACTCATAGAATCATTTAGGTTGGAAAGGATCTCTAGGATCACCAAGTCCAACCTCTGTCCAACATCTCCCTGATCCCTAGGCCATGTTTCAGAGTGCCACATGTACTCATTTTTTTAACACCTCCAGTCTATCAAAGTCGTTCTGCTTCCTCCTGTACACCAGTAAGAGTGTTATGATAGCTGGTGCATTGATCTGTATTAGGGAAATAATTCTTTAATCACAATCCATGTTTCTCACATCCCCAATGTCCTGGCTGTTAATATGAAGAGATGCATATAAAAGAATTGAAATACAGCAACACTCATCATTAGGATTTCTTTTAAAGTTTGAGAACAATTCAAATGTTTTGGAAGTGCTAAGCCATGTGTCTGGAGGGCTTAGAGTTCAGCTGGAAGCAAAAATTAAATGCAGTAGGAATTGAGAAATCTTTTCAATCTTCTTAATAGAAAATATATTGAAAGCAAGATACCATAAATAAATTTTACTACAGTAAAATAGGAAGGATTAAGGGGGATTTTACCCGTGCCTAAGTGACCAAGATGTTTCTAAGCACATGCAATCGAGTTTCACCCAGGGTTGATATCCCTTCTGTGTGCTCCTTGCATTTCTAGAGCATTCAACATGAACAGTGCTCCACAGTTCCTACATCACTTCTATTAACTCATGCTTGATCTAAAACATTTTTAAAAGAAGACATCTCAATTTGGAGATTCTGGCTGTTGGAGCATTGATCTTCTTGTTGCACTGTTTCAACGGTGAATTACCCCACCTCCTTTCTCCAGAGAAGCTTCAGCACTCTTGAAACAGCCAACATCAGACATGATGGTAGGATCCATTACTGATCATCAAAAAATTCCATAAGAGCCCTACTGGAGAGCGTGAAATTCAAGTACAAAATTCTGATTTTCAAATGTTTTTAAAATCTTTCCTTCAACCAATGCTAACATGTGGTAAACCCCTCCAGAACTTTACAGATTTCTGATGGGTCCTTTATAAACAACTGAATTACCTGTACAAAGAAAATAATTAGATGAGAAGAGAATAACCTCAGGGGTAAGAGATAATTTTGTTCACATATTGGAGTACCTAAGTTAGAGCTTCTTTTAATGATGGTTACCAGACAGGGACTATTTTTGAAAAAATAAGTCAATTGCAAAACCGTGCTTTTCATTCTGACAAGAAAAGAGGGAAACTTTCCAACTTCTTTCTTCACTGCTTGTATTGTTCATGATTTAATATAAAACCTTTTCTTGGATTTGGGAATTCACTTCCACAGTGCCTTGTTCTGCTTTTACGACTCCATTAAGGTCACAACTATCTGTGCTTCAGTCACAGAATGATCTCTTCTCTGCTCCCCTTGGCTAAAATGTCACTCCAGTGGGGCTGACCTTCAAAGCTTTCAGCTTTAAAATAACTCGCTCAAAGTGGCAGTTTCATTTCCCATGTCATTTCCCATTGACTGAATAAAAGAAGTATCTGGGAGCAGGTTCTCAGACCCTTTACCTTCATAAACACAGAACTCAGATGATCAGAGCCTGGTGGTCTGTTACAGTTGCACGTGTGGTCTACACGCATCCACCTCACTACACCCTGGTGTTTCTTTTCTTCACCCACTCCCATGAGGAGCTCAGGGGCTCCTCTATCTTCAGACAAGCCACACAGCTAAATGAGTGAAGAGCCCAGAAGCACTATATATTGTGAGACTTTTTAACCTCCTTTCACCATATCAGCAACCTCTTTTTTGCCGAGCTTTACACTTGAGCAGAAAATTAAGACGGCTCATCCTACAGCACACGCAGGCAGATGATGATTTTGGATGCACTGACCATGCTGGTGTCCTGTGGTGGGCACTGGACCCTGCCTGTTTGTAAGACAAGAGCCACAGGAGAGCTTGGCTCTGACACTGGAGCTGCACAGACCCAGCTCCTTCCACAGCTCAGAAAGACCTCAGCTTTCTGCTCCAGCCTCTCAGCCTGGCAATCTCCCAGACAGATGCCGTTACCCTTATGTAATTATCGGAGTTATAAGAGAAACAGCATACAAGAACAAAGACTTCATTACTAGCTCTAATTAGCTTTAAGCTAAAGGGGATTTAACATAATTTTCTCCTCCAATATGGATGTCAAAGGGGAAAAAAAAGCTTTTTGTAACCATTCACCTAGTTTCAAGACAATAAATTTTTGTAAATAGCCAGGGTTGGAGGAAAAGGGAGGTCTCTAAGATGAGAAGATAACTAAAGCTATTTTTAATTTTATTGGTAAACACTCCTTCAAAAAGTTTACATTAGTTAAGATTTCTTTTTGAACAAAGAGCATTATGACAGGCTTCAGCATCTACCAGAGCATCTCTCAGAAGCTCACAAGAATCTTTCCCCTAACAAAAGAGGTGGTAGCAGATGCTTCAAAAATAACTTATGCTTCTTCCTTCCTGATATTTTGGGGTTTCACAATGTATGGTTGGTTTTAAGCCAGTTTGTTTTACAGTGCTAGGGTGTGAAAATGTGTATGTGCCCAGTCTGGAACTTACAAGACACCAAATAAATTAATGAGGAGGGCAGCAAAGACCTGATGCAGTTATGTGTATGCTTATGACTTTGGCAGATTGAAGTATGGAGGCATCTCCACTGCAAGCCCACCAAGATTGGTCACGCCATGACTCAACTGAAACCACCAGGGAAGGAGAGCAGACAAAGTATTTCTACTTCTTAGAAAGTCTCAATACATTCTGCCTTCTCAAGCACTTCAATGACTTTGAGGAAAACTCGATGATATGCTGTGCAATAAAAAAATCCAAGGGAAGATTATGGCATTGATCGGATTCTTTGGGTGGGTATTACAAGTTATGTTCTCTCTAATAAACTGAACAGACTGAGCTCCTTGAACACCTACTTGTCTGCTTGTTTCCATGATTGATTTTTAGGCTATGCACATTGTATGAATGCACATAGTGAGATTATGTTACCCTTGTTTTCCTGAAGAAAAGGAAAACAGCAGGTTTTCTAGTAGATCTATATATTTAGAATACTCAGTAGTAAGCATTATTTTTAAATCCAATTTCTTTTTATAAAATTATTTTGATATTCCTTCAGGGAAAATAGAATGGATTCGAGACACCCTTCCAATGTGTGAAGAATGCAGACTTTCAGTGTTACTTCACATAAATGTTTATGTTTGCTGTCAACATATGGACATGTGTAAAACTTGTAGTTTGCTAAATATCAAATATTTTGCCCATAAAAATCGTAAAAAGCTAAATTTCTAGACCATAGCTTTGAAAAGTGACTTGGCTCATTTAAGAGCAATTTGATTTTCAGATCCTGGTTGATCCACAGACTCTGTGAACCAGCTCCTTTGAATCAGCCTGTACGCAGCACCCACAAAATGCAGCATCCCCCCAAATATCAATAACAGGTTGCTCCGAAATATGTTGTTCCCAGGACCATAAATTGGTCTGACATTAAACTTTCATTTGTCACCAATATTTTCTTCATTTTTGCATTGTCTGAGATTGCGAGAAACTGCTGGCTCAAACTATCCCCTGATCCCTAGCTTGGTGGATGACAATGTACCCACAGATAGAATCATAGAATCATTTAGGTTGGAAAAGACCTCTAGGATCATCAAGTTCAAACTTCATGTAACATCTCCCTGACCCCTAGACCATGTCTTAAAGCACCACATCTACTCATTTTTTGAACACCTCCAGGGTTGATGACAATCAAGGAAGGCACAATGTGGTTTGCACAGTTTCACCACATGGATAAGATCTCTTCATAATGTAGACTTCACATTATAACGTTCCTGAAAACCTCCCTAGCCAGGAACTGCTCAAAATTCCAGGGAGTGTTTAATCCCCTGGTTCCCTCACTGCACACCTCTGCCAATGACCAGCACAGTGAGCGGAGCCGTTCCTGGTGCTCGCAGAGATGCTGGTTTCTTTTTTGTCAGCAGCTTAATGAAAACAAAGCCACACACAAAGCATGGCCTGCTTTACAAACTTTTTAAGAGTTCAATTTGAAATAATTTCATTTTTGGAAGTGCTCTGCACACTTTCAACCGAGTAGAGTTAAAAGGAGCTGTCAAAGTCAAACCAAGGGCATTTCTCTGAGCTCCTCTCGGCCCTTCCTCTCCCCCTCCACTTTGTAACGGGACTTTGCTTCTCCTTGAGGGCACACCAGAGTCCTTGCAAAGTCTCCAGCAAAATCACCTTTATCCATACAAAGCCTATTTTGTGCAACTCGTTCTGTATTCATCTTTCTTCCCTCTTTCTCTCACTGCTTTTCTTGATAAAGAGTCAAATTAAAGTTCACTCGAGCAAAGATGCGGCAGAGACGGCTGCTCGCCTCAGGCCAGTTTCCACTCCTGAGATTTACAAGGCAGCCACTTGGAGCTGATTATATACTTTCAACAACACATTTCTGACTTGACATTGGGTCGCATAAGAGTTCTAAATTTAAACCCCACTGCGTTACAGCGCAAGGGATGTCTGCCTTGCATGGGCCTGCTGCCTCCTGCCTGCCTGCAGCCACCCCTTGGCCTTCCCACACCTTTCCGAGCATCTCCACAGCCAGGACACTCTGTCCCTTCACCCCCAGAGCCATGCAGGTGTCCCTGAGATCTACAACTTGGGTGTAATGTACTGTAATTAACACTCACCTGCCTAAAGAAAAGCATGCTGTGGGTATAAATACAATATATTAATTCATACTATTACCTTACGGTTCCTCCCAGCAGCATATACTATTTTTAAACCCTCTGTAGCTCTGCTAACAATAGCACATAAATACTCCATGTTCAGCACTTCCATAGCAGACACATACAGGTTCCTCTTTGCTAATGCCCAAGTCCATTAGAAACCCAATCTCTGTTAGGATGCCAAAGGGTTACCCAACTATAAGCACTCTGGTCTTTCCATAGGGTATTTCTTCCTATTTTTACAGATGGCTCAAATGTTAATCCACCCGTTTCTACCACCCAGAGCAGAACCCAGCCTTCAACACCCCAGCCCTCTCAGATAGCCCCAATGTGCCCGTTTTGCAGTCCTGCTTGGCAGCCCAGCCCAAACCCTGGGGGAGCCCCGGCACAGCCCAGCCCCACGGCTCACACCGAGCCCTGCTTCCCTGCTGTCAACATGGCCAGAGCAGCACCATGAGCCACCAGAGATTTTGGGCCAATACAGCAGGGAAGCTGGAGAACCCACTACATAACTCTGTTGTATCTCTAGCTCTCTGGCTACTGCTTCAGGCTGAGCAACACCTGTGACTCTATTAATCAATATTCATTATCTCCTATTAAAATGGAGTGTAACCGTCTGGCCAAGTTCATTCTTGGTATGAACAGACACAGCTTCAGTAAATTCAATACCGGCTACATCTGCTGATTGAAATTGGCACAGCAGGTCTGGTCCTGCTTTCCCTTACATCAGACTTCTCATCCTGAGATTTGCCAGAATAAGTGTTGCACACTTACTTTTATTTTCTGGGGTTTGGGAGGGTGTGGGCTTTGGGCTTTTTAAAACCAGGCATATAGAGGAGAAAGGTGTCAAGAAATCAGGGGCTCTAAATCCCAACCAATTATGGAGGATGGTTTGCTATTTTGTTTTGAGCTGACTCATCATTTGGTTATGTCACTTCTATTTTAAAAACAAGCTGGTTGCTGACTGAAGGTAAGCATCAAATTGAATGGTAGCTTTGAAAGAGGTTTGTCTTCTCAATTTTAACAGTCTGAAATCCAATAGAAAAATAAGGTCTTTACTATTATGTCAACTAAAATGTGTTAAACTTGAAAAATAAACTGTTCCTACTGCACTCATGTATCTGTGCAATCAAAGCATGAGTGCATTCAGGCCACAGAAGAGATCCTGCAAACAAACTGCAAACACACTTACGCCTCGGTCACCTCCCTGTTAAGTGCTTTTTGGAACTGAGGTCTCAATATCAAACCTGAGTTAAACTGAACTCAAACAGGAGCATGGCTGGGATCATGCAGAGGACCTGGGTTTGTCCATCATCAACCTAAATTACTGGCTGTTTATCCTGGAAATATTAACCATGTATAATCTCCAGTTCACTTGCACATTGAGCTCTGAGAAATACAACTCATTTTAAATTACCTAGGTTACCCAAGCCTATTAAGATTTACTGTATTCTTTATAGAATATTTGTCTCATCAGAAGCAATTACATTTTTATCATTACCTTTGGTGACTCCATTAAACATGGTGGCATTTTAATTTTTAAAAGTCTTCAGTATTGCAGGCTGCCAGCTTGTTAAATTTTTAAACATCCTAGTCCACAGCTTTACTGTTCTGCTTTACTGCAGTCAAGAATTTTTGCAAATTTAAGCCCACAGCATCCACCTTTCTACCTTCCTCTCCATCACTACAAACCTGCTACCTTGAAACTCCTATTAGCAGTATTTTGTGTGGAACAATAGGCACCACCTACAAGCAGAGTCTCTAGCAGGAGCTAGCTTGTTGGGTTCCTGCAGAACAATGTGAGACTGCACAGTAAATTACAGAGCAACATGTTTTCAAATCACTGGGGTGGTTTCCTTGGCTCCTGCTTTCAGGATGTGCCAGGGATGCGGGCATGGGGCTCGCACGGCATCTCTCCCTGGCCCAAGGGCTGCAGCTCAGGCTCGCTGCTCCCGAAGGCAGAGACAGGCTGCACAAACCCACTGCCAGGACCTGCCCAGGCTGCTGGATGGCAAGTCTGGGGCTGGGAGAGCTGGGTTTGGAGCTGAGGCTCCAGACCCCACTCTTAGCACAGATCCCACTCCTGGTCTGGGTATGACCAGCCTGCAAACCCTGTTTCCCACATGGACAAGCCCAGCGGGCTCAGACACAGAAGGGCAGAGGGCTCAGCAGCCCTGGCCATTTCCACGGGAAGCTTCCAGCTGAAACAGAGAGGCTGCCCAGGAGGGTGAAGGTTCTCCAGCAGCCAAAGAAAGCTGCATTTGACCCTTCTGCTGTGAGAGCTAACCAGAGCAGTTTAAAATCCAAGGACAAAAAAGAACATCTTTTGCTTGATGGCACAGGGAGGTTGCTTTTGGCAATGCGTAGAGGTACAAAAAACCTAACCCTGCTCCAGCCTCCTCTGGATTTCTGACCTTGCCACCACAGCACAATGAGCCAGACACTTCATCCCTGCCAGGAACTGCTTTTCCTTTCCAAGCCCTTGTGCCTGAGCCCGGGGCTCCACAGAAAGGCAAAGCTTAGGTTCAGCTTCCTGCTGCTGCTCTTGGGCTCACCAAGTGGCTCTGAGAGACCCAAGGATGTGCAGGGCTCAGGTCAGAAAGGCAGATCGTGGAGGAAGAAGGGGCCTGGAGAAGCGGGTTAAGAGCAAGCAGCACAGATGACAAAGCAGGGCACTGGTGCACTGCCTGGGCACTCTGCTACCAAATTCCCCATCCAGACACCTACTCAACCCTTTCCAGAGGAAGGGAAATAATGGTTGAGACATCCTTTTGTCACTCAACTCAGCCGATGCCGTGGGAACACCTCCATTTTCACAATCATAAATCACACTGAACATACCCAGTGCTACAGGCTCACTGGGCTAATCCCACCATCTTCACTAACCCACAGCAGGCAAAAAACGGGCACCCTGCATTTCCAGTGTGTCATGTCCTGCACAACTTGAGCCAGCACAGACTTGATAATCTAATGATTACCAATGAGACCGCCAAGCTGGAAGCCAGCACGGTATGATTTCAGTGTAAGACAGCATGTTCTGCAAGTGAGCTCTGCCCAAATCCTGATGCACACAGCACCTCTGGCACACAGGTCAAGGCACATTTTTTCAGTGCTGTCACCTCTCTGCAAAGCAATCGGAGTATCACTGTAAAACTGCTCATTTTTTTAATCCAGGCATGAGAAGCCAGTTCCTCACTGCAATACTCAGCTCTGTACTTCAATGGAGAAGTGGATGATTAATGCCTGTGCAAGAAATAGCAGGGTGAAAAACTGAAGAACATTTTGGAAACGTGTGTTTGTTTTTCAGCTGTGATTACAGGAAATATATTAAAGATGAGTTTTCTGAAGGGATTGCAGCCCACTCCTGAACTAGGCAATTTCCATTTTGGTAAACAGACAAAAATCTCTGGAGTTAATACCCCGGAGGTCGACCCTGTAAACACTAAACCAAACAGATAGGAGGGCTGAGCGGGCTGAATCCAGGCACCCCGAGCTGAACATGACTCCCATCAAACTGGAGTTAAGTGCTTTACACCAGCTCTCAGCTGGGTGCTGCAACCTCTGATTCCTTGTGCAGAAGCTGAGGCACAAGCTGTGCCCCATCACCCTGATGTCATCTCCAACACCCACCTTACAGAGCTGCTTCTCCCATGCTGCTGCCAATGCCCAGATACACTAAACCTCTACCAGGGACAGGAGCAGCAGCCACCTCCCATGCTAATGAAAACGAGTGTGCCCTAAAGCCATAGAGAAACTAACACTGGTGAGCCAAGACCGGCAAACACAGCCAAGCACAAAGTTACCTTGTTCACATGTGCCAGTGAAGAAAAGTGACAGCTGGAACTTTACATGTACTACCAGAAAGCCATTACCAGTTTGTTTCTCACCTGGCATTCCAGTCTGCACCTCATCTACCCTGGGACAAGCTGAACCCTTGGTAGCAAAATCTCACAAGTTCCAGCTTAGTGCACTAATGCTTCCTTTGCTTCATTTAATTATTATTTTTTTTTTGTAACTCAATTTAAGCTGAATCTCACCAAAGCAATCAGTATGGCTCCTCTTCCCTTTTATTTGCAACAACTGTAAGGAAGAGCTGACCAGGAATACATGTGATGGACTGTAAGAATCCAGCAGCATCTCTGGTCAAGTCCAGCTTCTGCAGATGAAGGAAGCCAGGGCCAGGTCCTCCTTGGGGGCTGGGTCTCCAAACAGCCACCTCGCTGTCCCATGTGCTTGCATCAGTCCCCACACCCGGCACAGCTCAGCCTCCTGGTGCTAGAAGAAGCTGTGGGTTCAGCCAGTTTCCCAGCTGAAGGGCCTGGAGCAGTGATGTGCTGAACGAGGAGCCTCTCAGTCAAACATAAAGCCCTTCTGGCCTTTGCTTGCACAGTCCCAGTGTATGAAATTCCCTCATTCCCTCAAAAAGCATTTAGCCATCAGAACTGCATGTTTTCTACTACCAGGGAGCAGGCTGGGGCTGCCCCACACAGCTTTCTAGGGGGATACCTGCAAGGTGCTGACACCTCTAAGCCAAGGGCAGTTAAAGCCACCCTGGCATGGGGGACAGGACAGCCCTGACCTGTGGGAGCAGCTCAACGACCAGCTCCCAACCTCAGACCTCCAAAGCCAAGAACCAGGGGTCTGTTGCAACTAGAACGTTGAGTCTGGGGTGGCCCCAGAGAGCCCAGTTTGAGGGCTGGAAGAATCTAAGCCTGTTCATATTTCAGGCCCTAAGCTGGCTGGTTACCCTCACACGTCAAGGGGGAGCTGAAGGAGGCTGCTCAGGCAACAATAATTTACATTTTCTCCACGTAAGTGCATCGCTGCCTTACGCCCGAGTCAGGCTCGTGGAGGATGCTTCAGAATTGGTCTAATGAACAAGCTGCTATGCAGAGGATATGAAAACCAAGAGCAACCTTCTGAATATGCAGCCTTTGACAGAGAGCCATAAGAAAAATATTCAGCAGCAATAAACTGCATGTTAAATAAATACCAGTAAAGCTTATAACAAAATTACAGACAAGCAATTCGACTTCTCTCAAGAGCCTTGCATACTTCAAGGAAAATATCTCCCAATTATCATAAAAAGCTATCTCCAATTTTCACAGTTCATCTATAATATGCTGATTGAGAATGTAAAATGTATGGCTCAGGTATTTTTGTATAATCAGCTGTAACCATATCCTCAAGTGTAATGACGAGCAATTGGAATAGCAAGACTAATACTTTAGCTATTTAAATTCAGATTGCCTGGTGTTTATACTAGTATTCCCAACAGAGAAAGGAAACAAAATATTTGAAACAAACAAGTATCTTCTTGGTAATATTAATCTTCTCTCATAACAGAGCCCTAGTGGAAAAACAGATTAATGAACACCAGAACAGAAACAGACAGCGATGCAATTCTCCACATTGTGCTTTCAGGAATAAGCAAAAGGCCAGTGCAGGCAGGGAGCAAATATATCATATCTCTGGAAAAAAAAAATAGCCCAAACCTCATTAAACGGTCACCACAGCCACAAGGAAATAAGTATCTGGTCAAGGAGCAGAGGCAGTGGTTCAGGAGGAAGGTGTGGGCAAAGAAGAAGGGCCTGTTGGAAGGGTCCAAAGCAGCACCCTTAGTTGGTCAGTTGTGCGCCAGGGAACCAGCCAAGCTCCAAGAAACCAGACGTGCCCCAGGGCCATTTTCTTGTTTGCACAAATCTGACAGCTCCAGGGAAGTCCACGGGATCCATGTTGCCTTACACCTGTTAATGTGTCTTTATAATGGAGCTGCCCCAGAAGCAAAGAAGGAACGAGACTTTCCAGACATGGCACTGCCAGGTCTGCACCAACCAACAGCCACAAGAGCTGGAGAAGGGGCACAGGAGGATTCAGCTCTGTTTCAACACACGATTGTAAAAACCTAAATGGCCTCAATGTGCCAAAGCCAACTTCTGTATAAGCAGGGACTTCTGTTCACAGAGATGATATGGCTGCTTAATAGAGTAGAAAATCTGGCAGAAGATTGCTGCGTTCCCTCATAACCACCTCTGTGAAAAGATCACGATGAAATCAGCCTCCTAGCAAACTACCAACCACTCTCCTGACAAGGAGGCTGTACAAGTGCAAATGACCATTACAAAATAATAACATTTAAAAAGAGAGGATCAGCAAACAACACGACTGTTTAAACACCAACACTCCTCAGCAGCCACAGGAGCAGTTTTGGGAGCAGCCCTGTATTCATACTCCTCAGCTTCACCTCTCTGCTCCTTGTCATCTGTGCAACAGTAAAGAGCCAAAAGACACACGAGACTGCAAACAGGTATTGTGTAAAAGTGAGAATACCTCAGTGTAAAAGAAACCCTGAAGTCAGGAGGTTTTGCAGTTCAGCAGCCCCCCAGATGTCCCTGTGTGCACACAGCTGCCTTCAGTCACGTCAAGAAGCAAATAACGTTGAAAAGCCCACAAATAGAGACCTTAAGGAGGCCTCTTCCCAAATACAGTGATGTTCCATGGCAGAATTGAACCCAGCAACAGCAAAGTGAATAAGGGAGGGCAAAGAAAAGAAAGAGCCAAGCTGTGACATGAGGAGACATGGGGTGTAGTTTTGTAACCGGGGGCAGATGCAATGACCCAGGCTGCAGATCCCCAGTTTCAACGGATGGCAGGGGCTGAGCCACTCGGGAGCAGAGCTGGGAGCTGGGCAGTTCACAGTGCCAAGATTCAAATCCTCCTCTAAAAATTCAACTGCTTCAGGAGAAAAAAGACTTGGTTTAAAGGGAGAGGATATCATATGTCTGTTTAATTATTCATTTCATTGCTTGGATGCTTTAATTTCTTGCTCGGAAGTCATTTCTTGTTTGATTTTCTGCATGTTTCCAGGTGTTTGTACACTGGGTAAAATATCTGTTTTCCCACCCATCGTTTCTGTCCCCTTGGGTTGCGCTGCCTCTCCTCTCAGTCTCACACAGAACCAGCCTGTACACAAACTCTAGAAAAGGCAACAATTTTGCTCCTGGAGTAATGACAAAATTTCCCTAAGATATTTCCTTCCTGGTCAGAAGTTCAGGGTCTCAGCAGCATAATACGATTTTTAAATAGTAAAAAAAAAAAAGCAGCATTTAAATACTACCAAAAATTGGTATTTTATGCCAACATATTCAGAAAGAAACTCACCATTTTGTACAGAGAAATTTTAGAGAAAAAAAAAAATTGGGTGTTATTTGCACTTGTGCAATGACTTCGCTCCATCCTGTGCCTCTCTAAATATGCAAGTCAAGGAAAAGAAAACTACATCATTTTTTCATGAAGAGAAGAGTTTTCCCCCTAGAGTTGAAGCTTCTTCCTGCTTCTTTGTGTTTTGTCAGCTGGCGTGGGAGGCATATTATCCAGGAGTTACACACACATTTCCAAAAGGGAGAGAAAACAGGGTAGACAGTCCATCAAGAAAGGAGATACTTAAAGTTTCAAATGTATGAGACACACCAGATAGAAGAATCCGTTTCCTTTAGTCCTGCTGAGTGTTTCTCTCCCTGCCCGTCCTCAGCAGCCCCATTTCAGATTTATTTTTGAGAGAACAATTCCCTCAAATCAGTGGAAGTAATTCTAGTCCTGAAGTTAAACCTGGGCTTAACTGTTTTCCCTGAAGTCAGCCCTTTGCCAATGAGGGGAGTGAGAGGGCTCCTTACACTCAGCACGGAAGGATTCCTGCAGCACAAGGTAAAGAGGAGGAATCAACATGTTTTGCCACTGAGATTTGTGATACAGCTCATCCTCCCCCTTCACAGGCAACCAAGCACAGAGCCCCCAGCCCCTTCCATTCCCAGCACAGACACTCCCATCACAGACTGGCAGAATTTGGTGCCGTGCACATGGCAGAACCATCCAAATATTGACACGCACCCACCATATTTACATCTGGATGTGCAGCTTCTGTGCAACCTGGAGCCTCACAATATTAAATACCTGTAATAAATTGTCAGCCTGATCCTTACACACCACTGTATTAATGAACAAAACATGCAGCACTCTGCCAAACTGCAGAAAGGCAAAGTAAGAACTAGAGAAAATACTTCTCTTTGTTCCCTACACAAGAGCATTAATTTGATAATTCTTTAAAAATGGAACATAGCTGGCATAATCAAATGAATTATTAGAAGGCATATAAATCATTACCACCTAATATGACTGCAACAAGATTCAATGCAATTTACAGATAAGTATGAGGAATGACTACTGCGTTTTACTGAATTAAAACTGGCAAAAGTTCTAAGAAGACAAATGATATAAGATGACCCTCCATTCATTTGCAAACTAAAAAGGCAGAAGGAAAGCAGCAGACAGATAAGTCTTAGTTTTTCAACTATTTTGCAGCTTGCCCTGAAAGCAAGGATTAATCATAAAGTGGAAATTTTTTCATTTAATTAGAGATTGAGTGGGTGGGAATCTGGAGATAGACTAAAGCTATATGGAAATTCTTAATGCTTTTGGAAATGAGGTGTCCTGAACCGAGAGAAGGATGCAGCTTTTCAGATAGTCCAAATCCAGACTGTCTGGGCTGCTTGGGCTGGTGTGTAAAGATCATACTGTACTCTTTACTCCCAGAAGGACATTTCCTTACAGAACATACATTCTCTGCTCCCACAGTTGGTCTAGATAACAAAGAGTCGTTCACATGAGCCCTGCTTCACTTCCTTCAGGGGCTGGAAGAAAATAAGAACAAAACCTGGTGCTGAAGGAGGGAACCAGAGCAGCAGCTCACCCTTTCACCAAGGCAGGCAGCTGAGCACGGCCTGGGAGAACTGCCTTCTATCCTCTTCTTTGCCCCTGGGTTTCCTCATGATGCTAGCTAAGATCCTTAAACCAAGACTTTCACAGACACCCACTCACCTTCTGGGTGTTCCTAATGCACAAGCTCCATTTGTGCTCGCAGTGCCCTGTCTGCCATCCTCAACCATCCCACCAGCACTGGCTGCGGAACGTAACAAAAACTCTGGGACTCAACCTCCCTGGCCTCTGCCTTCTCCATCAGGACTGGGAGGAGAGAACTGCAGCAGAGTTTTCTCAGGCTGCCAAAGAGCTAAGGAGAAGTTAATTGCCACTTACTCAGCATTACCCTAGTTACTGGGATTAACACTTTGGAAAATCTTTGAGAAAATTGTTAATTCTGCCTAAGAACACACATTGAATGGCAATAAGAATCCATAACGCCCATAAATTGATTGTTATATTCAGATTAGTGCACTTTGCATCTATGGGATCTCTGTTTCTCCACTCCTCCCCATCTCTGACATGCCCTTGTTGTAGTTCAGATTTTGGATGACCTTCTGCAATGCTAAGCAAGGATTCAAAATCAATGCAAATCCCACTGCTCTTCTGCAAGTCTCTGGCCATTATTTCCTGCTCATCTCACCAAAACGTTAGTCCTTTGCACTGAAAATCTGAATAGCCTTGAGCACTTCCCTCTTTTTGCTTCAGCTCCATAGTCAAAAAGAGTAGGACAAGAGCAGAGAATGTGTGAGATGAGAGTCTTCAGTTTTTTCAGTTCAAATCTCTTCTTTGGGCTTTATTATTGCTCTTTAGTTCATTTTAACACTATCAAAATGCAATTTCAGCTTCTAATCCAGGTTCAAAATGGATTACTCACATGCTTAAAACTGAAGCACACGTTTACCTGCTAAGGCAGGTGAGAGCATTTTTCATCAGCTGAAGAATTAGTTCCCCCAGGGGACCTTACCATAAACCCTAATCCCTTCCACGTCAAGGTCCCCTTGGATCCAGCTTTCCCTAAATAACAGATACACCTACACAGACCAAAACACTCTGCTTCAGCCCTGCTCCTCCAGAAGGAATCAAGGGAAAACAGAATAGCAAATGGGTAGTGGCCAGTTTGCTATAGAAATAAAAGGCATTCCTACATCACGGTAATATAAAATCTCGACAGAGAAGAAGAGATCAATACTTGTCTTAGGGATGATGAATGGCAACACACCACTTATTTATTTTAAGGGCATGCATATGTACACTTACAACCATGTGCAACATCTTGTACAAAGAGGAAGATGACAGGTACTTTTATCTTAAATGCAAAAAAGATGCATTAAGCCATCAGCACGTCTTGTTTATTAACCCATCAGCATGTCTGGTTGCCTACACTGTGTAGTAAAGCATCATGATACACGTTGTTCTTCCTGGAGCCCTGCCATTCACTGCACAGAGCCCTCCAGCTCTGGTCACATTCAAAAGTTTTATACAATTTTGTATGATCTAATCACGGGTTTGCAAACACTCCCCAAAATTTGGTAGGTACCATCACCACCTTTAACTGGAGGGTTGTCTTTTTGGTTCAGTTGGTTTTTGTCTTACATGTTACTTCCAGTTCTTTGACTTCATGCCCTACCTGCCATCCCCAATTAAAATACAGAGGAAGACTACCCAGAGACAAGCATATCATTTCAAGGTTTAAAGCCAAGAGCTGACTGGGGCTGGGGACTGGGGGCTGGAAGAGGAGAAGGTAATTGTTTCTTGTCCCCTGGCTGCAGCCCCTGAGTTTCCAAAGCCCTTGGTTCCAGGCAGGGATGCAATCTTTAAGTGCCTGCGCCGCTGTGCCGCCGTCCTCTGTTTGTGACATGTGCACTCACAGCATTTGAATGGAGCCCAGAGCCCAGTTTTTAATGCAGACACTCGTGCTGGGGTCTGGATTTCTGCAGCTGACATGACTCTAGGGAACAGCTTTCATTTCAAATAAACGCCAGAAAAATGTTTCTTCCTTGCAAAGGATTTTAAGCAAGCAGGGCCACTGTAGCACTGCACATGCAAATAACTAAGACATAGCTGTGAACTAGCCATTGCAACAGGCTGATTGCAGATTAAAGTGATGTACAGACACCTGCTGTAGCCTCGCTCTCCTGCTATTGCTTCACACATTACAACAAACATTTATTGGTAGTGGAATTAACTTCACCTTGACAGCTCTTTGGGGAGAAAGGGGCTTACGTACATCTATAACCTGAGCTCCTAAATAACCAGGCTCCAGAGTGTGCCACTTGCTGCTACTCCACATCACTGAAGCCCTAGACTAAGCATTTTAGAAAGCAGAATCCAAATCACTGTCAATCCTTTGCCATCCCACAAGAACAAAACTGACAGAGAGGACAGCAGTAAATTGAGATGCTTTTCATGGCAACTTAAGGCACTGGTACAAACATCTGGGGCCACAGCACATCCCAGGTGCTGGGAGAAGGATGGTATCCGAGGAGCAAAGCCCTCCCCAGATCATGATATTCATGTACAGGCAGAGTTTGTATTCACACTCACTCCAAACAAGCCCCCAAATCAGCGGATACGATGGACCCATTCCCATCTGCCTTTGTTGAGGCCAGGGGAGGATCAACCAACTCCACATTATTCATCTGTATTTTTATAGCGCTTGCTATGTGCTTCTTAAACAGTGAGTAAAACTGAAAAGTCTTCCAGTTTCTATGTACCTTCCTCCTTACACTTGCTCACTCAGTCATGGATTTTGCTCCATCTGTGTGGATCCAGCATGCCCACCATGCCTCCTGCCCACCTTGCCGCTCGCTCACACGCTCCAACGGCAAATTCCCCGGGGAGGCCAGTGCAGCCACACTGCTGCATCAGCCACAGCAGCATGGGAGGGGGGACCCCCGTCTCAGTGGGTAAGAAAAGGATTTAAAAAACCCCAAAGTCTAGCCATGGAGAACTCCCAGATAAACATTTTGACATGATGAGCTATAGCAGCATGGCAAATCAATGTTAGCAAAGGCAGCGACTTCTTGCCAACTGTGAGCTTTACTGACTTCTGCTTCCATCTGAATGCCCGACCTTCTTCCAGTCCCACATTACAGCAGCCAGTAGGTTGTCTTAAATTTCTACGCAGCAAAACAACACTGTTGAGCAGCAAGAGCTCTGAAGACTTAACTGAGAAACCAGGTGTTCGGCAATATTGTGTGTGATCCGCCTCTCCCATACTGCCAACAGAGAGATGGGCTCCCAACTAGGTGAGGGGCAGCAGAGGACAGTGAAGAACCTCAAGCTAGGAACAGCTGAGATCCATGAGGTTAACAGACCCAGCAGTCACCTGGACAGACAGCTTGAAAACATTCAGCCCAAACGTATCCTTCCCAAAGCCTGCAGTGCTGCATCAGGGACCAAAAAGAGTAATCCAGACCCAAGTTCATGCTACAAACATTCCCAGAGCATTTTGCCTGGTTTCACTTCAGGGAATTCAACCTAACATCTCAATAACTAATTCCCAAACAGAATGTTTTTAAAATGTGGGTGATTTCAGGCATGTGGAATCTTCTGAGAACTTCACAACATCCATATGTCAGATTTTTATATATAGGTGCTCCATACGGCATATGGATTGCATCACTCTTCACAGCTGCTGATAATAGTATAAGAAAAAAAAAATAAAGATAGCCTGGCTTTTCAATGGCTGAAGTACCAGGGCCATTTTTAAAATGTTCATCAAGAGCCTACAGACCAGTATCACAAACAAATGACTCCCTAAGGAGCTCAGCTCACACTGGGACTGAAGCGCTCCAGCCACTTTAGAGCATTTTTAAATTCTCTCCAAAGTCCCCAAGACAAAACCCTGGACTACAACAAGGGGCAGTGATTCCCATCATCTCATTGAGCAGAGCTGGGAAGCAACCCAGAAATTAGCACCATTCATAGCCTCTCATCTCCACCCTCTTCCACCCCAGTTGCCCTTCAGGAGGCCAAAGATGGGCATGCCCCTGCTCTCCAGCTCTGCCTTCCTTTCCTGAACAGCCTTGAGAAAAGAGCGAGCAATTCTTTACTCCTCTTTGCATCTACTTGCTCTGGCAAACAGGGTCTTCTCTCACAACTACAACAAAGACCCTGGTCTCTCCCATGTGACCAGGCATGTTTTTCTAGCACTGTCTTCTTCCATGTGACAGATCACTAACCTGGCACCAGCAGCCCTGGCTCATTCTCTTTCTGTTTTGAGCTCAGAACTATTTAATCAACAGGAATCGAACATACGTAAGGTTCTACGCCTGGAGATGATTTTATTTTTATTATATACCAAAAAGGCATGTTTCTGGTTAGTCAGGCAGGTTCATTTACACGGGCTTGCAGCACTTGCATACAGCTCATTTTATTCTCAGCTTGCCTCCAGAGTGGCTGTAGGAGTACATCCATATGGTCAGGGCTTTACAGCTAAACTGGAAGTACCAAAACAGAGATGCAACTTTCATGCAATGATATGCACCGCTTCACTTTCTACATTGGGAAGCACACACCACCTCACTCCCACTGCATCCGCAGAGAAAGACGTGGTAGCAAAGAGGTCAGTGGCAGAGCAGCTCCTCTGCCTGGGAGAGCCAGGGGCTGCTGCTGCTCTGCCGCTCACACTGCGCCGGCTTCGTGGGGTTCCTCAGGCAACACAAGCTTAATGAAGCTCCCTCAGCCATCACACTCAGAACTGCCAGAGAAAGACTGTCACCTTCTTCCAGCAACCTAAGATACACAGGGCAAAATTAACGATATGGAGTCCCTATGGCTTTCTGACTCTTGGACCTCCGTAAGCGGGCAATGAAACTCTGCTGACCATCCTTCTCCAACAAAGGGTCCTGGGGAGGAGTAAGAGACCCTGGTTCTGTCATAAGGGTCATTTGTGCAGATGCCCACAGCACCCAGCTGTGTGACTCTCCCAGACCAGGACCAATCTCCTGTGAGCAGATGATGGGACCAGGCATAAACGACACTGGAAGTTTCCTGCCCTGAAACGGCAGGAATTCATCGGTCTGGTTCCAGCCTCTGCACTGGATCCCACCTGCAGAGCTTAATTTCTCTGAGTGCTCTGAAAGCAATAAAAGCTTTCCTATTTTTTAATAAGCTTGTATTTTAAATCAATTCACACATATATATGTGTATACATCGCAAAATATAAACCCAATTGAATTTCTCAGTGCAGATTAAAAAATGGAAATGCCTAAGACTATATACCCACATCACAAGCCAGTTCATCTCCTCAGAACTTGAAGTTCAAAAATTCCAGGAAGGAGTTTGATAAGCAAATTTAATGACTTTGCACAGACATATCCACCTCCTTTTATAATGCTTGTGATCAGATGACAGGCACTCACTCCTTGCTAGACTTTTTATGTACTTGCTCATTTGCATGCACTCCAGAATTACCCATTAAAAGCTGCCTTTTCTCGACAAATTTTTGCCTCTGATAAATGGCCAGCTCTGCTGCCCTGACTTCATGGCAGTCCTTGGTCCTGACAGCTCAACTTAATTAATGTATTTAATTTATTGATCAAGCCCATGGCAAAGGAGTATTCCTCATTAAATAGGACTTTTATCATCCTGAGTTATATGACTAAAGGCCTTCCTAAAGTCTGAAATTTAGTTAGCAGCTGACATGTTGTCCATCCAAAAAGGCACTCGTGAAGAAGAGCTGTAGATTAAAAATGACCTGATCATTTTAAATAGTTGAACTATAGCCTGGTTGCCTATTTCACCAAAAACATGTATCGCAAGGCAATAATAAATCCTTGAAAACCTACTCTGAAGACTCTCTCTACCACCGGACTGTGCTCCATTACATTTGTGTCACTGTAGCAAACCTGACAGTTCTATTTGTGCAAACTGCAACAACTATTTCACTGGGAAAGGGCAGGTTATTTAGCAGTACAGTACTTCTTGGATGACTTATTAATATGGATGTAAAACCTAGCAGTTAAAAACAAAACACACAAGGAAGCAAACTACAGGCTTAAGCAGATAAATAAAAGACCAGCGTAGTCTTTAAATCTCAAATGAGCAAATCACGTCTGGAAGAAGGACGTTCAGGTAAGTGGGTTCCCTGCTGCCTCAGCCCCCACGTGCTGCCTTCCCCTTTACAATCACAGAACCAGAACCCGTTATAAACTGGCAGGGAATTATAAGCCTAATCAGCCAGATGAGAAAGCTGACATCTCGCCCCCCCTAGATGTTAGCCTCGCTATCCCTGATACGACAGCTCTCTGTACATCCACAGCTGTTTGCAGAAAGATGCAAATGAGGCTTAACTCTTGCAGTAGTCTAGCCACTGGAGGATAATTAGAATAAATACTGTTTCTATGCTAATTACTGTTTGTGGGTTTGCTATAAAGCTAATTTGTTCAGGGAAGCTTGACTGAACAGGTAGAGAGCGCTAGACTGGACAAAGGATAAACGGTCTCATCACAATTGCATACGGTTTAATTTCTAGATAGGAAATAGAAATCCTCTTTTTATAGGATGCTGGCTATATCACTTTAGCATTAATATCCTGGATACTTTACAACTGTTGCTTAATTTCCTTGCTAATATGTTTTTAAACTGGTGACAAGCAGGATGAAAACATTTTATATAAATCTGTCCAGCATTTTTAATCTCTTTAGTTCTGTGAGGAGCAGCAAGTTGGGGGAGAGACACCAATTGGTCAATGGGTGTATTTCCAGGATGTTCTCCATCAGCATGTTTGGATCTACAGCTCAGTTTGTTCCAGAAGGGCATCTGTACTCCCATGAGACCCTTTCCTGGTGGTCATACCTCCTGCAAGGCAGGGAGTGCAGCAGCAGTTGCTCCTCTTTGGCCTCCAGAGACAGAGTCTGCAGGTGAACTGAGCAGTCTCATCCAGATGGAAAAATCAGATGACAATCTTTTTTTATCCCAGTCTTGAGTCTGTCTAACTCTGGCAGGTAGCAGTCTAGGCTAACATATTATTATGCTTAATTCCTCTCGCAGAGCAGAAACCAACTGTTACTATTCACCACCACTGTGCAAATTGTACAAGGGACAGGCCCAGAACCACGTGGCATCTCCTTTCATCTCCCACAGCTCGGACACCCTCCAACCCTTGGGTTGCTGCTGCCCTCACCGCACAGGGAGAGCTTTGCAGTCCCGAGGGCACGGTGCTTCCCCACAGAAGGGCTCACTGGTGCCACAGCCCTTGGCCCTGCAGTGCTCATTACAGACCACAGTGGTGGAGCTGCCTACCCCAGCTACATCTCTGCCACCAGAAGACAGCTGGTCCTGGTCCCCAGCACCAGCAGAGATGCGGTGGGATCCTTCGGTGGAAGGATGATGCACCTTTGGTCACCCTTAACCCAAGCCCTCGGTGCTGAGGCTCCACAGCTCCACCAAGCCCCCATCTCACAGACAGAACCAGAGCTCCTGCTCTCCATGAGCAGGTGCACACACAAGGATGTTTAAGAAAAAGGAATGCATGTGTAGATTGCAAGCAGTTCTCATCTCTGAACAGCTTTATCTCCTAATTAAAACCCACACTGTTTTTAGTCTAGTGCATCAGATAACAGAGAGAGGGGTCTGGAAGCTGTCTGTTGCTTTGCAATGAGCTTTTAACACATTGCAAATCACACCACAAACATCCAAAAGCGCATTTGATTGTCTGGGGGTGGGGGGTTCAGCCCTTTGAGGCCACCAAATTACTTCTGAAAACAAAGAATATTCCGAAATTAACTCTGAAAGGCATCTCTTACTGTGATGGAGGAAGCAAAAGGGACAGGTCCTGCTTCTTTGCAATATTTGTGTACCTAAGCAACGAAGGATGGATTCCTGCAGGATGTTTGCACAGCTCCAGCACGGTGCAGGAGCCTGGAATCAGGGACTGCCTCTTTTAAAGTCATTATATTTAAAGGTAGAGGTAGCAGGGCTCAATCTGTGACAAATGCACAAGCAGAAAAAACAGATGTGATCACATCAGAATCCACAGGACGATGCTTTTCTGAAGAGACAAAATCAACTGCTCCTCTCCCCTCCTCCCCATTTCCCTCAACCTTTCCTGAAGCAGCTCTGCACGGACACAAATTATATGGCCATAAGTGCATCTGTATTAGCACATGGCTGACAACAGCCACCAAAATATTGCACTGCCCTGATATTCCAGTGGAACCACAACACATATGCAATGAGAGACCCTGGCCCACACATCTACACTGAAAAACCCTGTGCTGCTCCTCTCAGCACGCACTTGCACGTTCCCATGCCTGCTTTCTTTAGACACTCCTGCCCAGTAGCAAGAGGTTGGTATTAGATGCAAAAAGGACTTTGTCTTTCACTACAGGCTCCATCCTCAGAGCCAAGAGGAAGTTTGTTTGCCTTGTGGCAATTTAGCAAAGTGGGAAAACAGCATCTCTGTTATTACAGCACATACAAAGCACAAGTCACTAATTGGTTCTACTCACACTGCTGTAAACATTGACAATAACCCAGAATTCAAAGGCTTCACTGTTAGATAGAGCTCAAAGTGACCTGCAAGACCTGAAGCTGTCCCAGGGCCAAGGCTTCAGCTTCGACCACATCCTGCAAGTGCTCCTGCAGCAGAACTGATTCCTGGTACCAGCTGAACCACGGACACAAGTTTATGTCTGTGAGGAGGGAGGGTGGGATGAATTTTCCATTGCAAGCTTCCTCTGCAGTATACAAAGCTCACTTATGCACAAGAGAACAAAAAATAACCCAGACCTAGGAATGAGCAAGACGCTTCTTTGATGTTAATAAATGAGATATAAAAATAATAAGCAGTAAACAGCTGTAGTCCTGATTCTTCCTCGCTGTGTCGAGGGCACATCTGGGGCAGTCCATCACCACCTGCATCACACAAACACAGGGGACTTTTCTTCTAACCCAGGGAAAAGGACAGAGTTGCCATCTTTATATCGTGATTTCGAAACCTTCTCATCCACAGTCCAAGCTGCCCAGATGTAGGTGTTTTTGTTAAGCAGGTCAAAGCTTGGTCCATCTCCAGTTCTCACAGTGGAGTCATCTTTCTGCTCAGAGGCAGCATAGACATTGCTTTTGCAAGCCAATGGTATTTAAAAGCTCCCTGGATCCCTATATAATTTAACTGTATACTAAGGTACTGCTCAGCTACCAGACACCCCCACACTATTTCAGTTCCTCAAGACACTTTTGCAAGAGTATTATAAGTTGTTCAAACTTTTGCTATCCTGAGTTCACAGCACTGCAGTGTACATAAAATTATTATTTTTAATTAAGATGATAAAACATTCTGAAGCAAGAGAAACATCCAATTTTTGTAATTAAAGTGATGCAGAAAAAATTGCCTAAATGATTCCAGAACTAAATTTCACAATGGTTATGCCATTTAAAAGTTAGAGCTTGGAAACTAGGTTGCACTTTTAAGAAACTCTTTAATAATTCAAGATCTTTCAAGGTCAGAGAAAAAGCAGTGATACAGTGATTTCTCTTCTTGAAATTTAAGAGCTCTGCTCAGTCTACTCATATACATGTATATATATTCTAAGGGTTACCATGGGATCTGCAACAGCCAGGGTCAGCATGTCAAGTCAGTGCATACAGCTCACTACTGTGTACCTGCAACTCGACTACAAAGCATCACTTTTTTTTGTAATTATTTGGTGTGCCCTTGACAACGGGGCCAAGTGAGCTCTTACCCCTCAGATTCAAGGCAGTGTATTATCCAGAAGCAGTCAGAATGACCAGTAATTTTCTCCCTGGCTCCTCTGAAGTGGGTATTCAGCACTAGTTTTCTTGAGATTTCTTTTTCACTGTAAAAGTCTAACTTAGCTCTAAAGTCTTTGGACCAGAAATTCTCTTTTTCAATACATCTAGACGTCATTTAGTATAGGAGAGACCTGATCTCTAACTGAAGCCTTTAAGTGCTACTCTAAGAAAAACAGTAATAGTACCTATTGACTGTAGAAAAACAGAAACAACTCCCAATTAACAGCCACTGAAGTACAGCTCAATTTGAGATTTGGTGGATTGAGTACTAGCACGGGAGTGTTCGACTCCCAGGCAATCAATCAGAGCGCTGCAAAAGTCATTCAGAACAAGTTAGAAAACTTCAGAGAATTACAGAGCAAACAAACTACACTGGTAAGCATGAGCATGAAAAAAAGGCTTCTAATATTTCATGGAGAGATACAGAATAAAGCATTGCTCCTTATAAGAGTGGGCAAAAATCAAATGCACAAGCAGACTACACAAATTAACATTTTGACACAAGCGTTGGGCAAAGAAATGGGTGAGAGAAACCCTTCCTTAACTTGTCCCAGTGCAACGTCTGCCTTGGCAACTGGGTTTGGATGAACCCTTTCTTCCTCCTGCACTAATATGCCTTGGTCAATCCCTGTTAGAAAAGGATCACTCTGAAAACAGTTTCTTAGAGTCCCAAAATCCAGGCTGGCATTTACACAATCAAAACCCAATCCTTCAACTGCATGTGGACACAGACTAGAAAAAGTGCTGGTATGCCCAAAAGCAAGTTCAAACTCAAGCACATACACATACTGATGGCAAATCATTGACACCTCACCTTGCTCAATAAGGGAGATCACTCTGTTTTCAAGCAGTTCCCTGCATAGTTGGGTTCTCTGTTCTGCCTCCAAAGAGCTAAAACACAGGTTCCCCACCCTCTGAGGTTAGGAAAAGCCCACTCCCTTTAAAGAGAGAACTAGAGGACAGTAGCACCAGGTACATAAAAGTCAGTGCACATACAAGAAGCAAAATTCCAGCAGCTCCCTCTTTTATCACAGAATTAAGAACACTGCCTGAGAGCTCTCTGTTAGTTAATTTGGTGTCTTTATACATTTTTAAAATGCAATTTCTGGTAGGTTTGTTTTTGCACCGATCTGTCAGTGTGTTGTGCATAAAATGACAATTCCAAGTCTCAAGCTATCAGCCTCTTTCTGCCAAGTAACAAATAGCGGATGCTTAAAAAAGTCTCATGGCATTCCAGAGAGCTAAAGGATAATGAATCACAATCTTGAAAAAACTTAACATTCTTTTTTCTTTCCCCACCTCCCTTTTTTCTTCTCCCACCCTCCCCCCAGTCACTCACAGGAGGAGATTGGGTCACTGGGCTCAAGGAAAGAGAATTTTCAATTTTGAATTTTATCAGGGTTTTCAAGCACCAGAAAACCCTCATTTTCACTTGGCACATTACATGGGGCTTTGTCATTAGTTTGGACAAGATGCCACAAGAGTAGAAAACAAACTGTAACACCCTCCCCAAAGCTACTCTTTGCTGTTAGACTGAAAAGGGCAGGTTAACAAAGGTGCTAATAAAATGTTAGCAGTGTTTCCCTTCTCTGTGTGAAACAAACTTGCTAGTGCTTAAGGAAAAGAATTAAGTTTTTAGAATTATATCAAATCTACGTGTATTTATTCCTTGGTTTTAATGACTTCTTTTGCCACATTTCTTTCTTAAAGGTCTTTTTGGATTTAGGAGTCCTCACCAATGCCTGGGACAATGCACGGGGAGAAACCAGAATAAACCCCACCATAACCACACCTTGAGAAAACAAGCAGCATGTTGCACATTTCAGGTAGTCTCTAGAAGAGCAGAAAGAGAATGAAACATCTGGCAGCTGTTTGTTTATCACACCTCCAAGGCACTGAAATACTGAGACGGTGCAGATTAATACTGGAACCAGAACAAAAAAGCAAAACAAAACCAGCACAGCAATCTCCCATATGTTAATTTAAAAATCCTCCTTGTCACTCCGTCCTTGCATCTGTTTTTACTGTTGTTGTGCTCATCACCAATGCACTCAAACTGAACAAAAAGCGAGGCAGTGTCCTTTGTGGGATTTCACCACAGAGCATTTCTAAACCATAACCTTTCCTGAGCCTTCCCAAATCTCTAGTGCCTCATGACAGCAGCACCTTCAGCTGGGATAGAACCTGTAAGTGCTCCAGCTTCATCTCTTCTCTGGTGTCCAGTCAGCCTAGGCATGATGTCTGCCTCTCCTGGTCAGTCCACGTCAGGGACAGGCAGGAGGACCCTAAAGGGAAGCCTGAAGTCCAGCATTCTCAATAGACTGACTCCACTGAAGCAATGGATATCTTCCCGCTTATGGCAACACATTTTAAATCCAGCCCTGTATTTTCATCTTTTTAACCTTGCCAGAAAATAAATAATTCATCCAGCTACCAAGATGGGACATCTTTGTCCTTTGAAGTCTGTGCACGGTTACATCCAGCTCTTAGAGCCCAGTTCAGGAAAAAAAAATAAATCCTTAATTGGGACTGAATATAAACATCAACTTATCAGTCAAATGTTGTCCTAAAAAAGGGTACATGTAATCAGATGCTTAAGTAATTCTTTCATCAGTCTCACAAGACTAAAGAACATGTGATGAAAAATGATGACAGACAAGCCATCCAAGTGTCCCAAAATACTTGGGACATTGCCTCACCACATAAACTGAAGGCAGTTGGTTAGCATCTGGCATCCCCATTGGCTTCTGCGCCTGCTGAAGAAGCTCTTGAGAGGAGCGGTTTGCAAGCTTCTTGTTGGCAATGGGATTCCTGACAGACATGGGAAGGTAAATGTCACACAGCCAGTCAGCCAGCCTGCTAAAGGCCCCTTCCCTCGATGCTTTGAATAAACACATCCTCACTGCTATTTGTGTTTCCTAGCAAGGATATAAAATCCTGAAGGAGGGGAAACCTGCACGGCTCAGACTCATCAGCAGGGTGTGTGCCGGGCAGACAGCTCGCCACGGACACGGGCAGGAGATCGGGGCCCTGTGGCCGCAGCGGCTGAGAGCATTTCAGAGCAGACATAATCTACTGGGACATGGGGTCAGTTGTCCCATTGCTGCAGCACAGAGCCAGCTACTGAGCTGGCTCGGGCACTGGTTTCCAAAGAACCCACTGACCTGATAAGGAAACAAGAGAAGAAAGGCTGAAACTGCCACGGGAAGGACAGGAACGATTACTATTTTTGTTTGAATCGCTAAGTTCATCAGTGGCACAAGTGCCCCGGGCTGGATGGAGCATATTTAAGTGCCAGCTCATGCAGGTGTCAAGCAGAATGAGAGAGAAAGTAACAGAAAAGGAAATGCTTGGGGGGGTACGTGTGCTGGGCAGGGAAGCAGGTTCCTGGCTCCTCGCCCACGTAATGTGGATCAGCTGGTGCACAAGGTTGTGCACAAGTCAGTCAGGGAGCCACATGCAAGCAGAGTCCAACCAGCAAACACTTCTATAAGGAAAACAAAACCTAGCACACAGAAAACAGGGGTTTATCATACAACTATGGCTTGCAAGCACGCTGGTGATTAACCATAGCAGCCTAGCCCCAGACGGACCAAGACTGAAATGGGAAAGCTCACCTTCCCTTCAGCACCTTGTGTACCACCTCATCATTGTCCCACTCAGTGTGCTCTCCCACACTGCCTGATCATTCCTTGGTTTTGCTCATCCTCCTGATGTTTACAAAAGACTCTATATGTTAATTAAAGCTACCTTATGAGAACCAGGGTCCTGATGCACCTGTTCAAGTCGGGGAAGATACAGGTGAGGATAAAACCACTCTGCATTTCACAACTAACCCCGCATCTCACAAGTGGTCAGCACAGCACTTCTGTCACTCAGCTAACAGCTTAATATTGACAGTTTGGCTTTAAAGGTACTTCACCTCAAAAGGTTTGGCAGCACAGTAGGTGGCCTGGCAGTAGGTGGTTCCCTACAGGCTTTTGCCCCTCACATTACAACAGTATGAAATGGAGCACTAAGAACAGTAAAGAAAGGGAAGAATATGCAGATCACACAGCGGTGGGTTTAGGAAAGCACAGGTGGTGTACAATAAAACCTCTGAGACAGCAAATAATTCAGATGTGATCAAAAACGTACTCCCAGAGTCTGTGCCAACATGGGTGAAAGCTATTAGAAGCAGCAAAGGAACATTAGCATCTACTCATAGCAGCATCTGTACTGCTCTGAGGGAGCCCAACTGCGCCCGGTCCCTGCCTCCTGCAGAAGGCTCTGCTACTGCAGAAGCAAGTTCTGCCACGTGCTCTGTAAAGCTGAGCGTGCTCCCTGTAAGTTCTTCAAACCTCGGGCTAAAGGGCAGGTATTTTACAGATTTCACCTTTCCTAAAAGAACAACAGAAATTCTTCATCTCCTACCGAGGACTCTGAAGGGTGACTTACACGCAAATCTGCGACCTCTCCAGCAAAGCTCCTTCATGGATTTTGTCAGCCAGGAGAGTGAGAAAACCTGGTCTGAAGTGGCTGCTGCCAATGTGAAACAGAGAGATTTCTTCCTCATGTAAACTGAGCTGTGTATTCTGGTTTAAAATTATTAATTCATGCAAACACAGAGCATTGATTCAAGACTACACCTCAGCCACCACGAATGACCGCAGCAGGTTAGCGAAGACCCAGGAGCAGCCTGGTCTGCACCATCATAGCCCCCCAGGACAGACACAGCGTCCAGTTCTGCAGGTGGGAACTCGCAGCCTGCCAGGCCCCATCTCACCTCACCTCCAAGTCAGGATATAGGTCCCTCCTGCATCCAACTCAGAAAGAAAAACAGTACTTAGGAAGTGAGATGACAGAGTGCGTGGATACAGGGAAGAGAAATGATGAGGAAATTCAAGAGGGAAAAGAAATTAGATCAAGGGAAGGGGAGAAAAAGAACAAAAAAGCTTATTGTTGGCAATTTCATTGCAAATGTAGAAGTCAAAAATGTTTTCTTCACCATTTCAAAAAACATCAAATTCTGTTGTACTTGAACTTTATGATGAATAAAATATCAGCAGTTAAAGGATGCATCTGTTTGGAAGTATAACTAAGCATTCTTACAATAATAAATTACTGTGAGAGGTTCAAATTTTTTTGTGAACTGTATGCACATATACTCCGCATAGAAAGTGAATCCCTTCTTTTGAAAGTTTAAGTTTATAAATGGAAATTGTTCTTACTAGTTAGATACAAACAAAAAAGGGAACACAATGAACAGAATGAAAAATTCAAAGGAGTCAAATGAACCTTTTTTGATCAACAACTCGTTTGTAGGGACAGGCACATTAAGTTGTGAAATTTCTGATGTATGAAAACCACCAAGGTTGGAATCAATAAAAAGTGAAAATGAAGTGGTTTTGCGTAGGCTGATTTTTAAAGCAAAACTATGCATTATTCATACAGAAATCTGGCTATAATAACTGGAAGGCAGATTGAAAAGTCTAGAGGTTTAGACCCGGTTGAAAATTTAAGACAAATCACATTATTAAAAAGAGCTTTGATTAGTTCTGCAGAATACAGAAATCCAAAAATCTAGAGATGAGCGCGTTTCTAGGTTGCAGACCAAAGCTTCAGAGAGGGAAAAAGCTGGACTTCACAGGAAAAACAACAAAAAATTAACTCCACAAGTAATTGAGATGTTAAATTCCAGCATACATTTTTTTTTTTTTGTACAAGGTACTTTCTTAGTTATTTCTAACAGCTGCTTTTAACAGCCAGGCTCCTGCTTATCAAAACATGTAGGACGCTGCAAGTGGTTAGAAGACTGCTCTCTCAGTAGAGGACTCCCTACTTCTGGGACAGGATTTCCAGAAGACACCACAACATTGGCTCTCTCGTTCTCTCAGTGGTAGAGTGAAGTCCATGACTTCTATGGAATAACTTACCCAACTGCAGCTTGGGCTTCGTTACCAAGTGGTACAGACAGGGGAGGTCTGCGGAGTGAAACAGCAGGTGCTGAGGACCAAACCCCCACATTTTATGCATTCTGACCATGGTCATTCAGATCAGCACTGACCTGGTCACGCAGATTGAACACCTGCCAGCAGCTACTGTGAACCTGGCAAGTGATGGGAGCCCATCTTTGCGTTTATCTTCAGCAGGAAGGAAGCCAGCCCATGCACTGAGACCACCCTGCAGCACAGACCAAGCCTGGCAAGTGGGGACATGCAAGACTCAATACACTCCTGATCCAAACTAAAAATGCTGACAGAAAAAATGTGGTTTTATTAAACACTTCACTATGACAACCAGGACACGTCCAGTATTTCCCCATAAGCTTAAATATAAAGGATTTATTACTCTTTCCTCTTGAACTGTACTTAGCCAGCAGCCCAGCTGACCCAGCTCCACGCAACAAATCAACTCACTTCAACATAATTTGGTTGTCAATTACTACTCTCACATTTTCTCAATCTCTATTTAAGGAGCAAAACAAAAAAAGCAACACAAATTAGAAAAAAAAAAAAAAAAGTCTTCAAAACCTGCAGATAATACAAGATTTCGTAGGGAAGAGGAAAAGAGCGAGAGGAAGCTAGAATATAAAAATGTCAAGAAGAGAGCTTGTACAATTTCAACAACATCCAGCTGCAATTCAACCCCTGCTTCAGCTGTAATCTCTAAATCGATCCAGATCTGCCTGGAAATGTTTGATTAGCTATATGGGCCTATACTTACACATGACAAGTACAGAAAATAGCAGTTTCTATCTCTTTACCATTACTGGGGCTCAACTTTAAAACTTATTTACCTTGAAAGCACTTAAGGGATTGCAGTATTAATTATTTTTAAAGGACACTCAATGCAATTGGTGGTCTAGAATTGATGAGTATATAAAAAAAATAATAAAGGAAGAGAATTAATTGGGGATCTTGGGACCTTATTAAAATCTATTCTTGATTGAAAGTTCTTTGACTTTCTATTGCTAAACTTCTCTTGATGAGGTAAGTGCATTTTTACTTTAAGAACACCATTTGGTGGAGAAAAATAACTGACGTTTAAAGAAGTATAGAAACACAACTGCCACACAAATCAGCAGTTTTCCAAGGAAAAGGATCACACCTGGCACTGAAACAGGACCTGGCTCTCATGTCCTAGAGGCAAACTTCCTCTCAAAGTGTCACACTTAGCAGCAAATCTCAGGAGGCAAAGAGTACATTCACGAGGCTGGATTCCCAACAGAAGTGTTAAATTGGTCTGGACAATGGAAGGCCAGGTCATTCTGCAGCACTACTCAGCTCTCAGGTCATGCAGAAAACGTGCAGGAATGAAGAAAACCTCACTAGTCCAAACAGCTTTGGCCCAGGTTCAAACAGCCTTGGCCTCATGGTAAAAGGACTGCTCCCAGGCTGGATGCAAGCTACAAGGAGCCTTAACATGATGCCAAAGCTCAGCTGCTTCTCCTCCAAGGAGCAGAGATGGACATGAGTAGAGACACAACAGAAAAGACATTCCATCCTGAGACCGGGCAGAGGATATATGGGCCCAGGACTGTCCGTACGGGTGATGTCTTTGCACTCCCACCTCAAATCTGAGCAAGCTTCTTAAAAGCCTGCACCAATCCTACACCTTCAACTAGCAGAACTCAATGGGCAGAAGAAATGGGTAAATCTTCAACAGCATTGTGGAAAAAGAGTTTTGACTGCAACACTAGCAATAGTTTTAATCTCATCACCAGCCAACTTCAACAGCTGTTTGGCCACAAAATCCCAAGAGCCTGCTCAGTTTCTTGACATTAAAGCCCCCGTCCATAATATCATTCAATGTTTAGGTCTTTTGGGATTTTTTTCCTCCCCAGTGGTGTTACACAACGAACTTCAGAAGCTTCACAACACAGCAAAACATTTATCAAAACCATCCCTTTACTTCCTCTTCTTCCATGTGCTAGTTCCATGGCCTCTGCCTTTGACTACACCACATCACTTTGCTCCTTTGTGGAAATCGAATTACGCCACACACACCAAGCAGAAGACCAAAGAATTGGGAAGCCTGTGCCTGCCCAGGAGGGGAGGAGAGCTGGCTTCATCTGTGGCTCCACAGGCTTTTTGATACCATTGATGGTTTCTGAAGCTTCTTTGAAAAAACCTCTGGTCTTTCATGGGAGGGAAAGAGTACCCCTCCTTTCACAGCTAAACTCTCATCTCCCTGGTCTTTGTAGTTTTATTAAGAAACTTTGGTCATTTTGCTTGCTTCAACTACTAGAAATCTGCTTTATAGCAGTTAAGATTGTGGCTCTTTTAACAGTAAAAAACTCAAATTAAATCAAAAGTCTAGAGCCCTGCTGCTTGCTGAGAAACTCCCCAGCCCCAGGCCACAGGTCTCTCACATCACTTGCACAGCTTTGTTTATTGCAGGGGGTTTTGAGTCTCACCCACCTCTGCTCAGGACCTTTCTACTCCCCTGAGGAAACACTTCACACATTCCCCAGGATTTCTTCCACACTGTTTTTCCTACTATTAAATTTCTCTCCCTTCGACATCAGGGGAAGTCTGAGCCCCATGTCAGCAGCCACCTGTTTGTCCACCCTCAGTGCAACTGCAGGACACATGGCATCAGCCTCTTAGGGCCTTCCACATCCTGGTGCCTGGGCTGACACAAGTGCAGGAAATCTCAATTTCCTCAAGGCACTCATCTGTTCCTGCCATTCCCTGCTAACAGCTGAGTAGACTTTTCACTGCCTTCATTTAAAACCCTCACACGCTCCTCAGCAATTTGCCCCTTTCGCTTTCCATGCAGATTATTCCCAGAGCACTTCTCTTAAATGAAAAACCTTTCACCACATCTTTGCCTCCTCTTCTTTTAACCTTTTCTTCCAAATGTAGGCAATATGTTTGCTGTCATACAGCAAACAGTATTACCAGGGATGAGAGTACCTCCTTTAATACCTCCAGAGACGTTATCCTTTTGGAAGTCTCCCTATGTTCCTCTCCTACTGCTAGAGAGGCAAGAAAAGTGGCTCCCTGCCAATGGACCTATAAAATGTGCAAGGATCCCTCTTCCTTCCACTGTATTCGTAATAGAAATAAAACACTTGTAAAGTACCTGAAATCAGAATGTACATTTCATAAGCAAAATATTTCTGCTGTGGATTAACGCCAGAGGGTAACGGGGGAAGCTGAATCTCAAAAAAAAAGGGTTTTTTTCTAACAAAAGATTTAACCTAATTCTTTCTCCTGCTCAATCTTCAAATCTGTTTCAAGCTTTCACCTACCCCAACAGCACTTTTTTTTTTTTCTTTTAATAGGACTCTTAGGGACAGCAAATGTAGATAATTCATGATGAGATACACCAGGCAAGCTTTTATTTTTTTTTAATAAAGAGATGTAAGACAGAGCTGGATTGACAGAGAACCCCACACCTCTAGGCCAGATTTAAGCACACATTTCTACAGTAGACAACAGCTGGGAGCCCTCAGCTGATGCCTGGGATAAAGTTGCCTTTCTTGAGGATGCTGAATAAAGCCTTCCCTCACAGCTGCTGCTGAGGAACTTCTCCTTCCTCCTGCTGCTTGTCCTCTGCCAGGGAGGAAAGGCTGCACGGCAAGGTAAGAGCTGCCCTTCCCCAACATTTTCCTGACAGTTTTAACAGGAAAACAAAGTCCTTGAAATACATAGGAGTAAAATAGGTTGGTTTAAAAAATAAAATACTTCCATTTTGATGAAAAAGCAAAGTTGAAGTTTTACCTAGACTCTACAAGGGAGGCAGCCCCAAACCCCAATCAGTTCCTTACGGCACTAGAAGAGTCCAGCAGAGCCGGGCAGCTTTAATAAACACACACCGTGTGTGGTTAGAACGAGACCATCCTCCAGCAGGCTCCTTCCCCTGGGACCAGCCTCCTATTTTACCCTGAGCTAAAGTTATATTTCAAAATGGGAAGGAAGCAAGCAGAGACCATCCTCCAAAACCCCCGCTAAGGGAAAGGGGGGCAAATGGAGATAAATCGGGATGAAGGTAAAGAGGGAAATAAGAAACTGAGTAGCCCTCTGGGAAATACACAATTAATGTCTCCATGTGTTTCCTCTTCTAAGCATAGACCTGAGGCAAAGCATTTGTAGCTTCCACACAAGTTAGGCAGCTAACCCTAAAGTTTTCAGATTTAGCATTGTCCAAAAAAAAAAAAGTCCTTGTGGAGGAAGAAAAATTTAAAAAAAAAAAGAAGAAGAAATAAGCCAAGCCCACTGCAGCAGCAGCAGCACTCCCCTCAGGATCTCCATGTGGCCAAAGGTTTTGGCAGCATTTATAGCAGAGCTCAGGGAATGACCATTGCTCTGCTCCCTTAGGCCATGCAACAGCAACAAAGGAGGACGGGATGGGAGCAGAACTGTCATGAGGCCAGACTTCAGCCTGGGTGGCTACCAAAAGCAGTGGGAGGAGAATCTGCTCAGAGAGAAGACAAATCTCCCTGGCCTTGCAGGGGCAGGAACCGATAAAACTGAAAACTTGCTCCAGAGAAGCTGCACCTGAGACTGGGGAAATAATCAAAGAGGGGACAGAAGTGCAGCTGAAGCACACACAGTGCAGCCAAGCAAAGGCACAATCCTCCCAACCCTGGGTCTCTGCCAGGCTGACACAAACAAGGCTTCACCTTGGCCTAGGCTCAGCCCGAGGCTTTCACAGCAAGGGGCACAGATCTGTGCCAAACACCAACCACGTGACACTGAAAATCTAGTTGGCAAGTCCCCCACAGATCCATAACCCAGCTTAACAGCATGTTCATGTCAACCACTGGCTATCCACACATCCCAAATAAGTAGGTGACACTGGCTTGGCCAGGATGCTCAGGCAATGGGATACAGCCCAGCTCTTCAGGTTGGCTCCACCAGCTCCCATTATGGCAGCACCAGATCAAATCACAGACTCATTTAGGTTAGAAAAGACCTTTAAGATCATTGAGTGCAACCATTAACCTAACTCCACCAAGTCCACTGCTAAACCATATCCCTAAGCACCTCATCTACATGACTTTTAAACATGTCCAGGGATGGGGACTCCACCACTGCTCTGAGCAGCCTGTTCCAGTGCTTGACAACCTGTTCAGGGAAGAAATTTTTCTTATTACCCAACCTAAACCTACCCTGGCATATATAAAAATAATAAAAGCAACCTGACTCAGGAGAAGAGTCTCTCCAGAACATAACCACCAAGATAGTATGGGAGGGCCAACGGGGCAGCCATGGATCCACATTGTGAATGGAACAGCAGAGTCCCAGGATGACTGAGGTTGGAGGGATCTGTACAGCCATGCCCCAGGCAGCATGAGAATATCACAGCAGTAAGTAAAATGAGAGCAAGCAGAGGAGTTCATCTTGCTTTAACTTCAGATCCTCATCTTAACTTGAGAAAATTCAATTAGTTTCTACCCAGAAGCAGTTTAGCTGCCATTGTTGGCAATCAATGGTCCCTAAATGCTGAGAAACTGGCAACTGTTCAATGTGCTGGCAGAGAGGCTTTCCTAATTAAAGATGTCACTTTTCCAGCTAATTTAAGTCTGCCATCTCTTTAAAGTACCAATTGCCACAACAAAATATGAATAGGAAATTGACTTTCTGTGCATCTGTTTTTGCAAAATACTTCCTCCAAGTCATATGTTTCAGCTTAAATGGTTTAGGTCACTTGCTGGGAGGCGATAGCAGAGCTTTGTTCTGCCTCCCCAATACCTCTTAAATAAAGAAAAACAAGCAGGAGTTTAGTCAACTATGGGAATGAAAAAGGTGTTTGGCGGCTTCCCCACCTTCGGTGAGTTGTGCTGTGTTCTGTCTGATTCTGTGTGTGAGGATAAAACAGAGAAATCCCCACTGAACCAGTCTGCTTATCTGAACGGCTTCCCCTGCGCTCCGTGCTTATCCTCACAGCAATCCTGGGGCCGGGGCAGTGCTGGTATTCCTGCTGAGGGAAACGGGGAGGCACAAGGCTGAGACACAAAGATTTTTAGATATCTAACTTCCACTGAAGTCAAAATCTCTGATTCCTTGCCATAACAGACAAAAAACGTGCCATCTTTTTTCTGAATCCAGCTATCCCAGCACCTTCACCAAGCACACAACATTAAGACTGTCCATGCTCTTTAGCAACAAATGGAGCACACCACCTCTGCCCCTGTGAACAGAATTCCCAAGCTCAGCAGTGCAGCACTGCCAGAACTTCAGCACAGCATCTCATGCAATCCCAGCTACGCTCATTCCAGCCCTTCCTGACACAGCCCCTTAATCTGGGGCAGCCAAGGGAGGGACACAGCGAGTCCCAGCAGAGCTGCCTTCATCAAAATGGCTTTTGACTCCCCTCACTCCTCCTAATCTCTTCTTATTTTATGGTCCATTTGTGAATTTGTATGGAGCAAACCACAGTACACGCACTGCTAATTTGGACAGAGCAACGGAGCCCACATCTAAACTAGTTCTCTTTATTCCCCAAACCTCTGAGCAACAAAGCAGTTAAAAGCTGGACTTGAAACCCTCCCCTTCCCTCCCATCCAAAGAACAGAAGGGCCATTGAATTTTGGTTTTGCAGGATGCCTGATCCAGCCGAAGAAGAGCCATCTTCTACTAAGCACCAAGAGCAAGAAACCCTGATCTTTGACTGTGACTTTAGGTCTTCTCATTGTACAATAAAGTTAAATTCAATGTGGATAAGATACATCCAACAACCAGCGTAGTAACTCACACGAGCATTACTAACATGAAGCTGTTTCATAAGCTGGAAATACTGGCTGCCTAGAGTTGGTTAAACAGAAGCAAGTCATACATTATTTATAATTTATTAAGATTTATTTTAAACAATTCCTCTCCCACACCATCACTTGATCAGCTCTGTTTACAGTCTACAACTGTGGAGCAGAGGCGTGTAGCATTAATTAAGCCACTGGGCTCTCCCACCACCAGGTATGACAGAACAGACCCACTCTTCCCTCCTGAAATGGAAACCTCCTAATGTTGAGCAGGAAGTGGAGAATGTTTTATACTTGGATTTTTTCTCTCTGCCAATGCAAGTTCAGCTATTCCCACTACAGTATGGACCTTCATCTCTTCCTAGAGCCCAGGAAGGGCTTCTGGCAGAGCAATAATGTGTCTGGGAGCTGAAATAAGAGATTCCATGCCACACTAAGGGAAGAGCATGGATATATCCCTTCCTCACACCTCGTTCCCTAGAATGGAATTTCCTGGGACTCCACCTCCTCTTCTAACTTCAAAATGTGTTGGTTAAATTCCATAATACCAGGAAAGAATTACAGAATCACAGAATGGGTTGGGTTGGAAGGGACCTTCAAAGATCACCTAGTTCCAACCCCTCTGTCACAGACAGGGACACCTGCCATTAGACCAGGTTGCTCAAAACCCCATCCAACTTGACCTTGAACGCTTCCAGGGTGTAACTGCAAAGCCAGTTCTAAATTATTTGCAAATAGCTCCTCTAGATGGTGAGAATGGTGGGATTTTTTGAGCCCAGTTCAGCAATGTCACCATTGTGCCCAGCTCCAGCCCTGGGGCTGGATGTGAACTTCATACCCCCCAAGAAAGGTCAATGAGGCTTTCTTTTTTTAAATTGTCACAGAGCACTGGAATGAACGCTATGCAGAACTAATTTGTAAGCCCAGCCACAGTGTCATTCTGTCTGCATATTTGCTGGTGAATTCCCTCCCCCATCTCCCTGGTCCATGTCTTCCCACCCTGTACTGGCATATCATGGCTGGAGTCAATACGTGGACTGTCTGCCCCGGCTCTGCCCCCTCTGAAGGGACAGGGCACTTCCCACTTTCAACTTTCCCCCAGAAACACATAATTACTCTCACGAGCCACTGCGTAATCTCAAAGTCATGCCAAGAGAGGAGCAGAGTCGTCATCACCCTGGGGCTCCTCCAGCCGCTGCTCACACCAGCATCCACCTTCCCAGAGGGCCAAGGGCAGAGCACACCTGCAGCCTTATGGGTGGCACAGACCCCATGTGGGACACACACACATACAGCAGCTCTAATGGCACCTCATGACTGGGGCAGGAAGGATAAATCAGAGGGTGGCCCATGGCTCCTGTAGCCTCTGCCTTCCCGGGCACCACACAGGACAACGGTCACAGCCCACTCACACCCATCAGGACACAGTAATGCCATCTGCAGGCATCCAAACTCACAAACAAAAATGATCCCATGAGCAGGACAACATCCACTGGCAAAGCCTCTCCCAAGTTCTTTGAGAAGGTTGCTCTGTAGAGGAGGGGCCCGAGAGCCCCGCTCAGCACACTGCACCAGGGCAGGGCACTGATGTCCTCAGGTGAGAGGCAAAAGGAGTGCTGGAAATCAAGAATATAGATATGAAAAATAGAAAATCAGGAGTTTCGGCTCCTTATCAGACCTCCTAATTACTAGATCTAGTAACACAAATGTAAGATGAAATCATTCACCACCAAGAAATTTAAAAATCTTTACAACTTTATATACATACACGCACGTGCACCTACAGTTTACAAAAATAACATGTTTATCTGTATATTTTACATAAGCACATCTCATTTTAACTCAGGGCTATATCATATTTATTCCAAGTTATTTTATGTACACCACTGCTGTGCACCAACAGCTCCATGTGGAAACCTGTGGTGTGCTGCTGCCTCCACCTACCCACGTGCTAACAGAACCATGACCTGCACAATGCATCTGTCAATGGACAGGAAAGAACTTTATCCATTAAGGCAACAACCATTGGCTTTCCATGAAGATGAACAACCCTTTTCTGCTGGAAAGACCTTCTCTGTGCAGGTCCACACTTGAGACAGTAACATCCAAACACTCCTGCATCCATGCCTGTTCTCACTTCACTGGCAAAGCAACACACGCTCACAGGTTCTTGTTCCCTTCCATTTCTTTCCATGCACCATCACAGGTCTTGCCCTCATAAATCTGCCCTCCTGCTTCCCATCGGCTAGAGAGAGTCTGAGCTATGTCTTTTTTAATGCTGTCCTGTCACAGTCCAAAGCATTGCACCATGACAACAATATTTGGGGAAGGAGAGGGGGTCTACGCAGTTTCTCGAAAGATTGAAGTAACCTCCACACCTTTATAGAATCCCTGGCAAGTTATAAACTATGACAACAATAAAAAGCAGTATGAGCAATGTCCATAGCTACATGGACAACCCTAAAGGATGTGACATGCCAATGCTCAGGGCAGAGCTACTCCCTGTGCTCTGGATAAAGGGGAAAACTGGAGTTTCCCTCCTTTGACACAACTCTCCTTGGCTTTGCTGCCATCACACCGCACGCCCAGAGAGCACATGCACTGGGCAGACCCTCAGAAGGAGTGGGAAGGATCAGATTATTTCTGTTTAAACTATTTCCAGTTTAAAACTGTCATTTAGGAAAAAAACACCACCAAAAAAAATCAAACCAAAACAAAACCAACAAACCCAAACCAAACCTAAAAAAAAATAATAATAAAAAGAAAATCCCGGCGTGGCTGCTGAGGGTGGCTTGTTCTCCAACCATCTGCGCTCCTGGCAGGAGCTGTTCTGCTCCTACACACCCTCCAGCGCCTTCTGCTCCCTGGCGTGTTACACAACTGTACAGCAAAAGAAAATCAACAGAACTAACAAGTGGCCAAGTACAGAATTACCAGTAGGGCTGACTATGCCCACCGGTCTCCCGACACCTCTGCACAATGCAGGGTGTTTGCTCCTCAGCACCTGGTGCAAGGAGAACCTCAACACACATCTCCCTTCTTCCTCTCCTTTCTCCTATCTCTCTTCCCCATCCAAATATACAACTACCTAGAGGCATAAATAACTCATTCTCATGATTGGAATATCTGAGCTGCAACTCTGCAGGCTTAAGCAGCAGCACCACACTCCTGTCCTCCCTGTCCTCTCCTGTGGTTCTCCTCCATCCTGCTGGCTGCCCAGCCACAGTCAACTGCCAACGTGCTGCACAACCTCAGGCAAATGACTTCACTTTGTTACATCTTCCTTGCTCCTTTACCAACAAGAGTTGAATTCAGCCGTAGCCTGCGGTTATTAATCTAATAAATGATTACTAATTACTTAGGAGAGCAGTGAAGAACTGCATAAAATTAGGTGGTACCTTGCTCCTAGCTCCCTCTCATTCCTACAGCTTCTTTTCTGCAGTTGCACAGTGTCTTCAACTGCACCAACACCAGCGACCATCATTTCAGCCACTCTCCATTCTTGTGGACGACGTTCTCTTCATCACTGGGTTTGAGTTTTCTGATGCGCAAAGCTCTTTGTAAGCCCAGGTCTGGATCCATGATTTCCATATGTTCCACCATTTGGATTGAGGACTAAAATTACCTTGGTTGCCACAAAAATAGGAGCTTACAATTCCCCTTTGCCTTGCAATTAGGTCTCTAAATCACTTAATTGCGGGAGCCAGATTTTCTAGCAGAGCTCATTCATAGGCAGAGTGAGCCAGCTGCAAAATATTTATCACTGTCCAAGTTCTCTCAAATTTTCAGCATTTGGATCACAGGATTCTGTTCTGATCCAGGTCTAGGAGTAATGACACAAAAATCATAGGAGGCCAGATAAATCAGAAATCATTTTCAACAGAAAGAGCAGCCTCTCCTTCAGGAAGTGTTGTGCTCTGCCAATTCTTGCACTGAAACCGTAATTTCATCTTTGCTGCTCTGTAAATTGCAAGACTTGATATTGAAGGATGCTGAACACTTATTCTAACAATGAATTATACTTCTTTTGCTAATTAGCTAGCTGAAAATTTCATTAGCATGAAATTTATCAGTCTGATCATTTAAGCACCTTCTTTAAAAGTCAAAAATTAAGAGCACCTTCTGTAAAAACTCTCTAATATACCAATTATAACAGTCCTATCAAAAATCACATGTACACAACTGCAGCGTAAAATAGCCTCAAAATACTGTAGAACAAGGAATCTTTTATGTAAATTACTTCCCCCCCTATATCCACCAATCTCAATAATTAAAATTACAAGGCAGCAAAGCATTACCAGGAGCAAGTACTTCACAACAGGTGCTCAACAAGTACTGAAACAAGCAGCTCTGTACTCGTGCAAAGTGCTTCTGCTGTCAACAGCACTCTTAATAAATGGTTACATTTGTTATGCTTTCTTAAATAATTATTTGCTAGAACATTGTAATCATCTAATAAAAAGGTTTTTAACTGGACCTAATTATCGGTTTTAAAAGCTAGTGACAACATCTGTACTGCAACCCACCAGGGAGTTCTGCACAGGGAAGGTGACAGGGTAGAGAATCAAAAATTGCTTCAGTGATTTATGAGATTATGTTCCACAGGAAATCAATGGGATTTACGTGCTTGAAACCTAACTCTCTCTTCACAAAGAGATTCATATAATTATTATTATTTTTAATTACTGGGATACCACAAAGAACACTGCAATCATCCCAACAAATCCCTCTTGCACTTCTGCCAAAGCTTTTTTTCCCCTCTCTCCATATGCAGAAGATACAAGTTAATAACCTGAAACACATTCCAGCTTTCAGCAACTCCAAATTACAGTGAATTTCTGGGCAGGTGCAGAAACCAACCTGCACACATCGCACTGAAGTGGTGAGAAAGAGAACAATTATTTACTCACAGATCACAATCTGCACGTCTACCTGGAGGATCAAGGATTTTTAGGATCAGCTCCTACTCATCAGCACCAACTTCTCTTTTGTCAATGTGTGTCAGGGATTTAACATCTCTTAAACATCTCTTTTTTTGTATTTATGACTGAATTACAGTTCAACACAGTGGCACACTGAATCATCACACTTTCTCAGGATAAAAATTCTGCAGGTCAACAACAGCATCTCCCTCCTCAAACGTCCTTCAGAAGCAATGAAAAATGAAGGAGGCTGCAGTGTGCTTATCGTGGTGACATAAGTTACCTCTGAATAGTTCTTGGTGCAAAGCAGGACATGAGTCTTACAGGAAAAAATAAAACAAGAAGAAGAAAGAGAAAAGGAGAAGTGCCAATTTACATGTAGTGCACAGAGATGACTTGCTTGGCTGTGTCAAGGAAATCAGCTCAGCTTCCAAGTATCAATATCCATAGCAATCAAAAATAACAACTTCAGAAGACAAGGGAAACCCTGGCTCACAAAACAGTATTTGGTGGTTTTCAAAGACTTTCTGTGTGTAACTGAACATTTGCTTTAAATTAATAATCCGTTTTCAACCACACAGCAGATCAGTTTCTGGCTACACAACACAGCTTTCCAAAAATGCTGGTCATTGTCATACTGCTTCAAGAAATGAATATGCTAGCTGGTATTAGAAATCATAGGAGCATTATTTACCTCCATTGAATACTGATCTAGATGCTTAGCAAATAGAATGCAGCTTAATTAAGTGATTTTATCTAAGGAACTTTGATTTTATAATAAGTAGTTTAAATATCAGCTAGTATTTTCTTATTTGAAGCATTTCAACTACTATTAACAATAGAATGGGTGCTATTGCAACAGCAATTTCTCATGCCAGTAGAAAGGACTTTTAATATAAATTCATAATGACACCATTGTAGGGACCTGATTCTAATCTGGAACGCATGCCGTGCATCCAAAATCACTGCTCATGAATCACAACCTGGCTTCCTACTGTGGATACTCTTCCTGCTTCTGACACTGCTGCTGAACACAACCAGCAGCACTACCTGCACACAACCATCAGAGCTGGTGGGACACAAGTGAAAGGGCTGAAGTTTAAGCACCTTCATTTCTTCCAGTAAGAGGTGGATCCATTTACTCAGTTACGTGCTTCACTAGATCAAAGTCCATCTCTCCAATGATGGAAATCACTCATTTTCTGAGAGTCAGACTCCAGACAAGTGCAGGGCTACAGGCACTGTCTGTGTAGAACCCACTGCCAGCCAGTCCTGCAAAGCCAGACCCTCACAGGGGTCAGTACCAGCACCTCCTATGCACACTGTTTTCACCTACTGGTGTGTGACTGACCCCTGGAGCAAGCCAGGACAGGACTACAGCTTAATTCAGAATAGTAACTGTTACGCTTTGGATCCATGCTTGGAACGTGTGCTGAGTAAATTGCTCAGGAAGTATTTAGCCAAAGGTACAGAGTGGTATGTCCTCTATCCACACCACAGCTGAAGGGGGAAACACAGATGGTTGTTCAAAACACAGGGGAGCTGGAGGAAGAACATTTGTATTCACAGTTCCACCACTGAAGATGGCAAGAAAGGGAGGAACTCTGGCCAACAACACTCCCTTTGACTCTGGTGAAGCTTCACAAGCATCCTCCTTTCCTAGAAAAAGGCCAAGCACAGCCCTGGCCAGCAGTGCTTGCAGGATTTCTAGGTCTCCTCAGGGTTCAATGAAAGAAAAGGTGTTTGCATGGGAGGCAGAGCAGGTTGTATAGGTGCTGGATGCTGCAGACTGCGAAATTTTCTGTTGCCTTCTGCACATGACTCCCCAAGCAGCTCTTCCCAGCTACTGTCAAATCCAAAATCAGCAGGGCAGACTCCCTTTGGCTAACAACCCAGCTAACTGGGGGGAAAATCCCCACACCTGTCTTGTCCTGAGTGCTGAAGTAGCAAACGCTCTCTGAGCTTTATTTGCAGAAATGGAACAATCATGACAGTTCTTCTAGTTTTAGAACAAAATTTCTGTCTAAAAATAGCCTGGAAAATGACCAGTGTAGGATCTCTTTTCTCAGACACAGCTGCCCCAGAGCACCTGTCTAGAGAACTGTCCCAGCACACTCCAGGACTCAGCCCATGGTCTGCAAAGGAAAAGGATTCTGCATGTTGAATATATACATTCTGCATGTGTGTGTGCCTAGGCACATGCGTATTTCCATGCTACTACATCTGTATAATCCATCCTTTCCACATGAATTAAGCCAAATGGTGATCACAACATGTTATTTAAATATCACCAAGGATTAGAAGGTTCAGAAAGACTCCAAACCCCATAAAGTGATGCTAAGCAGGATTACTTCCTGGCAGCGTGTGGATACAAGTGTAAGCTGATTATACATTTTCATGACCTACATTGGCACACAAGGAAGAGCTACAGTCCTCCCCCTCCTCAAATCAAACTGTGTACTTCCCAGTGATGGATTCCAACTCACCTTCTTCCTCCCTTCTCTTTAACGAACAAAAAGGAGAGGAAGATAAGAGATAGACTTAGGCAGGCGAAACAAGGTGTAACTGCTGAGCTATAGGAATAACCACAGTGTTGAGTCAATGGCATTCAAAGCACTAACAGTGGGGATCAATTGAAAAAAAAAAGGTAGTAAGGAGTGTGACTCTCAAGGTAGATACAAGGTCAAAGCAGTTGGTGGGAAAAAGCTGAGTGATAATGGGGGGGGGTCCTAGAGTATTTGGGGATGGTCCCACCTACTTACTGTTAGTTTATATTGTAATGTTCACAATTTCAAAAGGAAAAACACTGCTAATTAGAACAAGGTGCTACATGCACAGAGCAATGCCATTGCTATTCCTTACAGGTCAAGGGCAGTATCCTCTATTATGCTGCTCAAAAGAGGCTAAATAATGCAGTAACTGTTTGCAAAATCATACAAGCAAAACAAATGTCTTTTTTCATGCACAGAGCAGTTACATTTCTTGACGCATAAAATCTTCAATTATTAAAGAAATCGTGATGTCAAAAATAAAGCTGCCAAAACAATAACGGGCTGAAGAAAACTTCTATATCCAGACTCACAATCACTTTTTTTTACATGCAGGTTGTAATACAGGAATGCAGCACAAGAGCAGAAAGCAGCATTAAGTGACCCGGCTGCTCTATCCAGGTTACATAAAGACCTTCAATTAACGCCAGTGCTAATTTTCATTCAGACCCAGGTATGCTTGGGAGTGACAGAAATCACTACCTCCAGCATTTACAGGGTCACGGGGTTTTTTTAGTGTCAGAGTTGGAGCTGGTGTTGGACTGTTTGTAACACAACGTCCAACCCTGCCAAAAAGAGTTCTAACACTAAAGGCAAGGGATAAAACATGCTGGTTGCAGCATGTTTTCCTCTGCCCAGATTAAGAGCTGTTCAATAGAAGTATAATAGAATCTGTAAATCTACTCTGACTCCAGAGCAGCGTATCTGACATTGAAGATACAGAGCTGTCATAGTGGAGATAACCTGCCCAGAGAACAGTCAGCACCTAGGTGTGGGTAACGCATCATCTGATAGTACTAAAGCTTAAAAAATTAAATAAACCAAAATAAAATTAAATCTGGTTATACCACAGACTACCTTAAGCTTTACATTCAGTCAGCATCAGTGTGTATTATCTGCTCCTTCTTTAAAAGCACACTATGAACAATTTGTTTTCAAACTCTGCTGTGTAGCTGAGGCCCTCAGCCCATGCCTTGCCCGGCCCTGCCATGGCACAGGAGCCCCTTGTCCCGGCAGTGGCAGCGGTGCCCGCAGGGAACGGCACAGCCCCCGCGCTGCCTGCCCACAGGGGTTCTGCACCTGCCCCTTGCCCCTGCTGCTGCTCCTCATGGCTGAGATGCAAGAACTGCTTGAATACTAAATTTTTCCCAAGGTTTTTTCTTTTGCTTCTGTGAGTCTGCAAAAACATCCCAGGAGGATTTGGGGCTTTACACCTTTTGTCTCCAGAAAAGCCTCCAAGCGTGTTCTGTACATCCCCTCTCCTTTAGCCCTCTTAACCCTGCCAACCAAAATGCACTGCCTGTATTTAAGATTGCAGTGCCTTGCACTCCAGGGTCACCACTCCTGCCTTCATCAGGGGTCCTCACCCTGTTTCCTCTGCCAAAAAAGCTGGCCTTCCCCCAAAACTGAAGGCCCCCAAAAAGTAACACACCCCTGTGTTTGAGCAGCTGCTGTATATGTCCACAACGTCAAAAGATTTCCACCCCTCTACGACCTTGTGCTACCACTGCAGTTGAATACCCCAGATCATAGAATCATTTAGGTTGGAAAAGACCTTTAAGATCAACCAGTCCAACCCTAACCTGCAGTCCTAAACACAGGCAAGACTCCTGGCTCTGTTTAGGCAAATTCTACATTGCTGAGAAATGAGTCTCATGAGGATTTGAATTTCAGCAATGCAGGTGGACTCCAGAACCCTTCCCTCAGCTATCTCCTTATTTCTAAGCTTGGACAAGCCAGAGAAACAGAAATGAAGAGACTACCCTCAGCACAAAGTATAGTAACTCACAACCAGACCCAGCCCAGCAGCTCCTTCCAAACACAGGCAAAAAATACCCAGCATGGACTTGTTAAGAAAATCAACAGAAGAGAAGAAGCCAGCCAGAAAATGCAACATGCCACCACAGGGAGAGGCTTAAATTTCAGAGCACCAGTGCTGCAGACCTGAAAACCCTCCACATACAAAAACCTACAGCCAGGTTTCACCATTAAATTTGATGTGACCGCACGTAATGACTACCTCAATTTTTACAGCTCCTTCAGCAGCCTTATCCTATTCAGCGTTAGCTGCAGGTTCATTAAAACAGACTAATGTTACAGGTCTAACTTTTGTGGTGCCTTGCAGAAGGAAAAGGAAGAGATTTGAGCTGATTAAGACAGCATTTTAACCCAGTAACTCTAGTGTGAAAAAGGACTACAGGTTTGATCAACTGAATTAACAACTTCACTTTTGATCTAGCAGAGAGAAAACCACAAACATCAAAAACAGGCTTTACTTATCCCCTTAATATCTGCAACTTGCCCTAAGATGTCAGCTCTTCTCACATATATTGGACATGAATCACAAATCCTGTGATTACGCCTGCCAAGACTCCTCTGAAGAGGAGCAGGATTTCCTCCCCCCTCCCACAGCTTTTCTAGGGAGAGATGGTTCCTGCTGAAAACACACATCAGAACAAATCAGCAAGGTATTGACCCGTTTGGATGTCAAGTCATTAGTACAAATAGAAAACTTCAGAAACGTTGGAGAAAAGAAAGAAAAAGGTGCTTTGCAATAAAGGCAATAATGATCTGCATCTTAAAAGGTCACATTCTTGTCAGAAGGAGAAAATTTATGGAATATATGTAAGTAGCAGGATGTTCAGATGCATCTCAAGTATAAACAGGGTAAGATGTTTTCAAACATTTGCAGTGGGAGGGAAAATGCCGAGGGTCTCACCAAGAGGAAGGGATCAGCCAGGGAGGAATGAAGCACCAGGGCCTCGCCAGCAGACCGATCATCACAACACCAAGGCAGAAGCTGACTCAGGCACTCCACTGGCCGGGTTGGCCACCACTGACAGGACATCATCCCTGGCATGCTCAATACCAGCTGAGAAAGCCACAAAACACCACAACTGCCGAGGCGTCAGCAACAGCCCAGCACTGCAGCCGTGGCCACGGCTCCACAGCCACCACAGAGGTGATAATTGGTACCCCTGGGACCAGCTGGATGGACAGACAGAAAGACCTTGCTGAAACCAAACCCTCGGCTAGCTAACTTAGAAGAGAGGCAGGTGTATTCTGACAAATACCTCCCCCACCACAAGCATGAGCACACACATGCTCCACAGATCTCAATATGTGCATGCAAAACACTGCTTTTCCCAGGATTTCTATTATTTTAGCTTTATAAAATTATTGCTTTAAGTTAGTTTACAGCCTGCCAGTTGGCTGCATTTCAGAGCTATTCCAGCCCACACAGCAAGGGTTTTTTTAAGGCACAAAAAAAAATGTGAAAAAGAAAAAATGTCTAAATAATGCCATAATCTTTTCTATTAGGAAAGAACTGGTTTGCTAATCCCACCATCCTAAGAGCTGGCAAGTTTTGAAGGGAGATTTCAAGATACCTTTTTCTGCCTCTCACCCTTAACCTTTTTTATGCAACTTGAGCATTTCCTAGACTGGCACCAGCAATCAGTCCCTACCCTCTTTCCATCACAAAGCTGGTTTCCTTCCCCTCTCCAGCCCTTCAGCTACAACTCTGACCCTCTGCCAACTAAACTGAAGGTGGATCCATTTTTCATAGCTGAGATATGGGAAGAAGACACCACAACAACCACTTTGCAAGGAAGGGCAGCACTGCTAAGGACAACAACACTGATGTTACAAACAGCAGAACCTAATCCTCTCCTGTGCGTGGCCTATGGTTCACCAACTTTTCAAGAGAAGAAGAGATCATAGAATCAGTTACTACCTCAGACCCAGTACTTGCTGCTCCCCAACATACACCTTGGCTATGACACTTCATAAGATCACAAGAGACTCCAATGACAGAACAAGGGGAAATGGTTTTAAGCTGAAGGAGAGTAGGTTTAGGCCAGATCTTAGGAAGAAGTTCTTCAGTACAAGGGTGGCGAGACTCTGGAATAGATTGCCCAGAGAGGTTGTGGATGCCCCCTCCCTGAAGGTGTTCAAGGCCAGGTTAGATGGGGCCTTGAGCAACCTGGTCTAGTTCAGAGGTGTCTTTGCCCATGGCAGGGAGTTGGACTAGATGATCTCTAGGGTCCCTTCCAACCTAAGCCATTCTATGATTCTATGATGATCAGTCCTCTCCCCTCCTGGCTCAAGGTAATCCCACACTCCCACACTCCTACACCACCCACCTCTGTAGCAGTTTGATGCTCAGCACCTGCCTTGCTTAAAACCCTGCTTCCAAGCAGGACTAGCTGAAAATAGAAGCAACAAGCAGAGATGGTGTCCAAACAGGCAACCTGTACAGAGCATCACTGTCTTCCTCCTCCTGGATCCAACCACTTCTCCTGGATTTGCACTGGATTTGTTCACTAAGTCCTGTGCAATGCAAAGCCCCCCTGATAACTCTGGTGCTCCTCAGAGGCAATTCCCCAGTCCTCTGAGCCCACTTAGCCCCAGCTTAGCCAGCTGCTGGCAGATCTTAGCTCTCGTGTACACCAAGAGATGAACCCCTTCCAGCCATGACTTGCTAAGTAGCAGGCAGAGGTGGCTTCCCAGCCCTTCACCCCTCAATCTTTCCCAGTAACACACCTGATACATTGGCTCTCATTTGTGCAGCCACCACTGCCAGGTTCTCCCTGTGCCCCTCTCCCCGGCACAAGGGCTGTCAGGGCAGAGCAGGCTCGGTGTGATGCTGGCTGAGCAGGGTTCTGGGTGCCTGCTCCTCCACACTCAACACTGAAGCTGTATCACAGGGGCTTGAGATAACGTTGTCAAAACTCTATCTTTGTGTCTGAAATGAAGTGTGGGCTCTTACTCGCCTCTCTTTTTATGAGACAAAAATCCTTTCAAAATTGGTAAATTAATGGCTATGTGCCAGGTTTACAGCTCTACAGACCAGAGTAGAAATCCTGACAGGGTTTGTTCCAAATTTGCTTTGCTGGTAATAAACCTAAAGAAACAGCCAATAGAACACAAATGCCATATTTTATTCCTACTGTGGATTTTTACTTCTTTATTTTATTGTAGAATATTTAGCTTCTAATGAAATATGAAATTCAGTGACGGGGAAGGTTTTTAAAACACATAGCAGTAACAGATCCTAAACTTACTTTTTATGGAGTATTTTTAGAATCTTCTCCAAAACAACAGATCTCCAGCTCCCATGGTTGCCATTAAATCTCAGCATTTGACAGTTGCCATACAGTTATCTCTCAGACAACAGTTTCTGTCTGTAATTAGGACAATAAGGGTTGTAAATCTGAAGCGGCTGTTGATAAACAGTGGCATTTTAAAGGCAGGTTACTGAAGAGATCAAGGTCTGAAAGAGAAAGGTTTGGGGGTGTCCTCTCAGGTCTGTTCAAAAAACTGTGGTCAAGTCTAGGCTCTTTTTTTAAAAGAAAAGAAAAAGCAGAACTAGGAAATCAGTGAAACAGAAATGTAAATCAGTTAATTGATTCCAAATCAAACCCATATTTTTATTTGTCTTGTTTACACCAGGCAAATTTTGCCAAAAGATTATTTACCCATTTCAGTCACTTCTTTGCAAAGGAACCTGACAGAGCCAAATGAAGATTGTTCTCTTTCCTTGCAGAAGTCGGCAGTTGGGCACAGATTTCCTCAGCAGCATTCACGGAGGAGCAGTCAGAAGAATCATGCTTTTTTTCTGCCCCATCCTTTCTCCTTTTCTTGTTGTTTATTCAAGACTGGAATAATCCCAGTAAGGGGGTTGTGGATGCTCCATCCCTGGAGGTGTTCAAGGCCAGGTTGGATGGGGCTGTGAGCAACGTGGTCTAGTGGGAGGTGTCCCTGCCATGGCAGGGGGGTTGGAACTAGGTGATCTTTGAGGTCCCTTCCAACCCAAACCATTCTATGATTCTATGAAGTTCTTATCAGCAGACATATTCCTTAGCCTGCAAAATCTTAACATTTCAGTGTGCTACCATTTCTCATTGGAACAAAAAGAAATACATCTTTTTTTTCTCCTGTTCGAGCAAGGAATAAACCTGCATCCACACAGGAGCATAAGCCAGCAGACAAGACAACCTATATGGGATGTGTGGGAAAAGGCCCTACAGCCTTTGATCTTGCCACACCCAGATGCTCTCCAGCATCCCAGCAAAGTCTCCAGTCATCTCCAGCAGGGAAAACTGCCTCAGTATATTCATGTGAACCTGAATACACAGACATACACACACTTGGAAATGTATGCCCCCCATATTTTGTTCTTTTCTCCTCAGATGCAGCCTTCATCCGGGCAGCCAGATTGCAGTGTAGGCTGCCTGTGGTGTTATTCAGAAGTGGCAAGGTGCTAGAAATCAGATGTTGGTAAACTTTGAAGTGCAACGCAAGTTGTTTTCAGTACACTATGAAAACCTACCTAAAGTTTAACATGTAAATATATCCCCCATCATCCACCTACAAGCTTCTCAAGCCTTGCCTGAAAGACAAATTGAGGGCTGACACTTGTCCATTGGTATAAGCTCCAACTCTCAAGAGCTTTGCAGAGATATCTTTAATGTTTTTGGTGTACTTCAATAGGATTTTGTACTTGTACTCGTGACACCACAACTGAATTCAAATATACCAGCAGAGCAGCAGCTAGGGCAAGCAATTTCTTCTGATGCTCAGAAGCAAAGGTATTTCACCATGTAAGAACCAAGTCCCAATTTAATGATTCCTTGGTGTTCCTAAAAGAATTGCAATTTTGAGAAAGTATAAAAGAAAATATGCCGGACACGCTAATTGCATCTTGTGTCCTCAAAGACCAAAAGGGAAACCAATTATCACATACACTCAACAGGCTACAGCACCAAAATATCCATCAGCAGAAGGCAGCAGCTCCAGCAGCACATCAGCTTATGTCTGTTGCCTTTGTGCAATCAGCAGTCAAAAAAAAGTTTGCTTGAAGAGATAGCAAAAGAGGGAAAATACAAGTGAATACAGCTGGCATTTCAACCAGAGTTCATTGTACACTGCAGCTGAGGACAGGAAAATAATTTTATTTTTCTGTCTTCTAAGAAACACACAAGAGGAAAAAAGTTTTCTCTTCCTGAGCTGCACTCCCCATTCCTGCAGACTACAAACCCATTCAAGGACTCCTCCAAGTCAGGGCCTGAACATGCGCTTTCCCAGAGCAATCACATTGGAGTGGAGCCAGAAATGAGAACCAGCTTTTTCACAGGCTTCAATGGCTGACAGCATTTTCAATTCCATTTGGCCACCTGGCATTTCAGCCCAACTCCTCTAGAAAAATTAAAAGGGAGGAACAGCATACTTCTGTGAGACAGAGAGGACACGGGATTGCACAGAGACTAGCAGATCCCTTTCAAATGTGGTTGTGCTTCACAAGATGCAGGAATTAAGCAGCACTTGCAGAACACCACCTTCTCCAGCCCACCAGCACCAGGGAGGCAGCAGCTGCCCATCACCCCTGCTCCAGGCCTCCAGCTGTGCAGGCAAAATTGAATTTTGCCGCCCATGGATCAAGCCTGGGTTGCTCCAGCTGGTGGGAGACACGTGAGGAGTCAGACTTGCTGCTCCTGCTACCAGGGACAGGACAGCAGAGAGACAGTCAACAGCAGCTGGTGCTGGGACCAAGCCATCTCCTCCATCACACGCATGCCTTGCCCTGTCCCTTTGACCCCAGCCTGGCTCTCCAGGGCTCTGGCAGCACCGAGGAGGCAGCCGAGCAGCAGCTGCCAGGGCTGCCCCTGCCTGGGCATCCTTCTGCTTTGCCCACAGCTGCTCCTCTTTTCACACCTCAATCCAGCAAACCTGTGAAAACCAGCACAGCTCCAGAGGCACAGGAGGTGTCTCTCCACAGTGGAAGAGAAAGCAAGAGGAGCTCTCTTAAAAAGTTTAAAATATCCTCAAAGAAGTATTTTATTAGCCTTCCTAAAAAATGAGAAATAATTGCTATGAATACAGTGTGAGCAAAGCAGGCTGGAGCTGGGTCCATTATGAGTAGGAGCTTAAGACATTACAGCCAGATCTTTAGGTCAAGAAATAGAGTTAATTTTAATGAGGAAAATGAAGTGTTCAGCTTGCTTTTGGACAAATCATGCATTTTATGAGAAGCATTGTGGTCCATTTGCTTTTAATTTATTCCAGTGATTTGAAAACCCCTATGTATATTTTTTTTTAATACTAAATGAATAAAAGATCTTGCTGGTGATGAACAAATGCAGGAGAAAATCTATGAGAGCTGGCAAAGGGTGGAAGATGTAGAAACGATCATATGAAGAACCAAGCACAACAGAAGTTTCCATGCAAAGCAGCAACCACAGTTCCAGAAAACATACCCAGAGAGGGGAAGGGAAGGGAAGGGAAGGGAAGGGAAGGGAAGCAAGGTTGCCCAGGCCTGAGAGGACACGCACCCCTCGGGCACACACCACAGGCCCCGCCAGAGGGAAGGCTGCAGAGAACCACCCAAGGGCCATTCTGCTCCTGCAGACAACTACAGGCACACGAACTTCAAGCTAAATTCAGCTCCACCACCAACAGCTCTGAGTTTAGGCAAGTTAACAGGCGGGCAGATTTGGTCCTGCTGACATTAATGTTCATGTTTTTCTCAAGCTAAAGTTTCCAGAGGCTCCTGCACTGCTCTCCTTACACGCTGCCTAATGGATGCGACAGCCCAGTCAAGGTGCCAGCGCCGCTCCGCTTCCTTCACAGGGCGGCAGAGCTCAACATATTCCACCCGCTCACAGAACCCTCCAAAGGCAAAGCTTGCTTTTTTTTTTCCTCAAATCTGTCATCACAGAGAGACACTTGCAGAGCAGATGTGCTTAGAAAGCATCAGCACACAAAGCAATTTTTCACTACTCCTGTGCCGCTTTTGGACAGGGCAATGAATTCTGTAACTTCCACGTCAAGATGGGTTTTGTTCTTCCAGAGATTTAAACTACTTGCTCTTTCCAAGCACATGAAGACTTAGCAGTCTCAAACAACTTAGATTAGCTGACTGGTTGAAGTAAAATTCTATTTTAGAGAAATCAACAGACCCAAGCATCCTTTATCCTTACCCTTAAATCTGATACAGGGCTTAAGGGTTTCATATCAGACATCCACTTAAGTCCTGAGGCAGGCTGGCAGTGGGTGACCCTACCACACAAGGAGGTTACCTGATAGATGAGGTGCAAAGCTCATCTAGAGGACTTATCAGCTCATTCTCAGCACAGTTGCCTGCACCCTTGCCAGCAGTGAGATCTGGTCTTGACATCTTACCCCCAGGTTACCCATCTCTTCTACACTCCAGATTTTTCTCTCTCTACTTTCCTGGAGGTGAGCAACTCAGTATCTGGCTGGAGATCATCTTAAAACCTGCAGTACCTGAGGCTCTGTTACATAAAGCAAAACACTCGCTCTAAAATTAGCACAAGCACAAGCTAGATCTTTTTCTGCCAGGATGGATTCGATCACCTGGTTTATGATCAGAAATAACACAGCAATAGCTTTCTCTCTAACAAGCACCTTCTGGGTTCCTATCCATGCTACAACTACCTGGAAGGAGAGTCACCCCGAGCATGGATCTATTCTCCTCTGTTAACTCATCCATATTTTGAACACGTACCAGAATATGGTCTAAGCAAAACAAAAACACCAGAGAAGCTTCTCCATTGTGTCCCCCAGGCTCTGACAAAGACCACCTTTGCAACCAGGTTGGACTTCTCAGCACAAGCATCTTTACTTACATCCTAATACAAGAAGTTTCATCAAAAGTAATCTCTTTCTCTTGAGAACAGTAGAAGTTAGAGAAAGAGCCCTGGGTAGGACACAAATGTGAAGGTTTACACTTCCTCATCTGGCAGGCAGATTTGGAGGATTACCTTTTACCTCGAGGGCAATTTTTCAAGATAAAGCTGCCTCTTTCTTTTTTGGATCATAGAAGATATGCTAAATTGTCACAAGAGGTCATTTGTTTTCATTTTATGTGTTTTACACAGTGCATTTTATAGATTATAAATAGTTAATTAAATGTAACAAAATTAATTTCAAATTCAAATGTTGAGCCTGCTTAAACTTCACAACACACCATCACTGTTGGGGTAGCACAGTTTGAAGACAACAGAAGGAACAAGGTCCTTTGGCAGGCCCATCACAGATCAGCTGCTTATTGGTGAGTTGCTTTATGGCTTGAAGTTCACAGGGTCTGACTGCCACCAATCTACAATATAGATAATATCAGGCCCCTGCTTTCTTTGCAGTAAGAAAAGTACTTTACAAGGGCTTCTTCAGAGTTGTTCATATTCATATATTGTTCTCTTCCTCCTAAGCTCTATTTTGCAGATTCTGTTATTCAAATGCACTTTCAGGAAGGTGAAAGATAACAAGCAGAGCCAGGCAGGTGGCACTTCACAGGACAGAAATGCAATTCTCCTCACTAGAAGAGGGCTGCAATAGCATTTGAAAAGGCCCAATTTGCAGAGTCAGCAAAACTGTAGTTCTAAAGAAAACTTTAAAAATGAACACTTAGCTCACTCCCCCTACAAGAGTGTTACTTGAGGGAAATAATGGAAATAAATGGACAATAAAAACACTCTCCATAATATACTGCACTACGTATTTCACTCAGTGCTCTCCATATGCACATCTCTGATGTTCTTTAAGCTCAGAACTCAGTAATATTCCCAATCACTATTCCAACAGCCAAATCGGGTTTTAGAGCTGCCACAATGCTCTTCGTAGGGGCTGTGGCAGGGGTGGAATATAGGATGTTAGGAGTGCAGAAGAGTGTGGGAGACACAGCCATGGTAGCTCTTGTTCCTGGACAGCTCTACAAGCCCAGGCTGCTATAGGCAATCCTTCAGCACTACCTAAGAGCCAGGACTGAAACAACTCAGAATCTTCCTTTTTCCCCAGGTGGGAGAAGATTAAAAAAAAAACCAAAACATACAGTGAGTGGGATTTTTAAATGTTAAGAAAGCAGTTTGTACATTATTAGAAAGCAAGAAGTAACAAAAAAAAACCCCAACCCAGCTAACATGCAAACATACTTTGTCTGTCTCCCCACTGCAGATGAACACATTTCAAGATGACTGTGCAGTAAGCAGGAATGTTGAAGGTACCACCCCTCAACCAGCTGGAACTAACTTTGCATTCTACATTTTCCCAGAAATTACTGAGGATTGGTGGAAGGTAATGAGGAACACCACAACTTCAGCAGTACACAGATTGCTCTACAAGGCTAAGATGAAGTAATTTCCCATCCATATTTGCCCATTCCTTGCAAACACACCCTTTTCCTTTAATACAATCAGTACTGGTGTGACCTTTTAAATTCCCAACACAATCTGTTCTTCTGTGCTCTTCTGAGCACTTCAGCTCTTAATTTATCTTTTTTTAAATGTCCTGCAGTTAAATCTTTTGCTGTAGAGCTGCTTTGTCTATACAATAAAATAAAACTCTACACTTTTCATTAGCATTATTACTATATACATGGACTGTTAGTAAGGTTTATGAAACACAATGGGTTCCTCTAGGAGAAGGCTAGAAAGGGGGCTGTCAATTGATGGATTGCTGGCATTTGGAAGGTGGTATTTGCAAAAAAATAGCTTGGGTTGGATGGGGGGACAGGTACTTGGTTGGTTTTGACTGTTGTATAATTTTTCCCTCAGACTAGGAGCTCAACAGCCCAGAGGTGTTACTGTACTGCTTGGTTTTCAACAAGATTTAGGCAAACAATGAAGGAAGAGCTTTCTGAAGCTAGACTATCCATTTGCCCAGACATTCCAATACTTCTCTTTGACTGCAGACCCTGAACTTGAAACATCTCAACAGAGATCGACTTTCAGAAAAAATAAGCCAAAGCCCTTTAGCTACCAGCTACTTTTAAAAAACTTCAACTCCAAAGTTTCCCAGAAGAGCCACAGTCTCAGGCCCCCACCAGCATTTGACAGACAAACACAGGCAGAACATAAGCATGTTTGTAGAGAAGAGGGGAGCACCATCAAGGCAAGATTCAGTCTGGATGGTGTTTAAGTTCTGGAGCAAAAGAGGAGTGAGCACTTTAACCACTCCTTTACAACCTTCCACAGAGGTAGCATCACCACAGTCTTAGATTCTTCTCTTTCTTCACAGAAAGAAGACACATACATTCAGAAAGCCAACTTTAAGACAGTATTGTGTGCAACAACACTGGTGGACTGCTACAAAGGTGACCATGAGCTCCCCATACGTGTCTGTCTTAAGATTATTCAACAGCCATGTGGGACAATGAACCCACCCCTTACCAGTTTCATCACACCTGACCCATTCCTGCAACCTTCACATTCAGCAGGACTTCCCACATAACGTGCTGTAAATTTGATTTTCCACTGAACAAATACTTACATAACATTTGATGAGTATTTTTCCCTTCTTCATTAATTGTGATGAACACATCATGAAATTCTCTAATGTATTCATTATTCAATATTATTCAAACATTTTGTTGGCAAATAATTTGTGGTTTATAGGTCATTCGAATTGCAAATTATAACTATTATAGTCATAGCTTGCTGTTTATTTTTTAACATATGTAATTTATTTAACTTAAGTAATGCATACAGCCAATTTAATCAATGTGCAGTGAATTTCAATTTGTGCATTTGGCTTTAATAGTCTTAGCTACATAAATCATGCACTCAGGAAACTGAAAATAATAATATGGGACTTAAGTGAATAATTGAAAACATATGAACTAGTTCCACGGAAAACATGAAAATAGTCACATATACAAGCAAATCTAAATTCACTTTCCAAGTCATATGAACATTTGCAACTCTCTTTTCCCTTTCTAATTCCCTCTGATACAGTTAATTTGTAACAAACCCATGCCAGCAGCTCCAGCAGACATTGCCAGACTGCTTTCCACTTCCTCCTCTGTATCCTTATTTAGGCTATTAAATAACCCTGGTCGCTATTAACTTTTCTTCATGCGGTATCTCAAAGGTATCTGACCACCACATATAGCCAAAGACCTTCAACTTCCACAGCATTTGGGAGGCAAACTGCAATTAGTGGTTACCCAAATCGATCATAAATAGCCTAGGACAGTTCTAGTTACTTAATGCTTTTGATTTTATTATAAAACCAGAGATAAAACTATAATGAGGTTCAGTGATAATAGGAAGTTGGTCCTCTGGGACTTAAAATTGAAGCAAGGAGGCAGAAATTAAGTGTTTATCTATAGCAGATTCCTGTTTGTCCATGCTTTAATGTGTACCTCGACCCAGGCTTCTACTGCAATTAGGGAACTGCCCGAATTAGCCTGATCATCCTCCTTCAAGAAGGAGATAATAAAAAAAAAAAAAAGAAAGAAATTTTAAAAAACAGTGAAGCTGACAGTCAATTATCTATTACCAGCATGACTTTTCCTAGTGAAAAGACCTTCCTTGGAACTGGCAATTGACCAAAAACTTCTCAACCTCCACAGCTCTGAGACTTCCTCCATTAACTGACTCCCCACAGCTCAACTATGCACGAGCAACCTGGAATAAGCTTGTACCTGCTCACCCTTATCAATACACCGTACTGTCTACAAATGAGGAGATATCTGGAAGTCAGAGCAAAGATATTCTGTGTTATATCATTGAAGTCAGTTTCTAACAAGCAAACAAATAAATACAGCCCTTGCCCCCCATAAAAGAGTCTAGAAAGGGGTTTCAGATACACAAAATTGGTGCTGAGATTCAAAGACCTGAGTTGATCACGAGAAAAGAATCAGCCATAGAAAGTCTAGATCAAAAACCTGCATCCCTTCAGATGTGCAGGTTTTGCTCCAGGCTGCTCCCCAGCTATTAGAGGACACGCACGTTTCACAGATACCACATTATATCCCAGCAAGTTAAGAAGCGTAACCACCACTGAACCGTTGAACCAGCATTTCAACGGACAGAACTGTGGTTATGCACAGGAATCAAAATGGGCTTTTTTTGAGTGAAGAGGTAAAATAAAATGAAATTCTGTAGTCAGGTTTTGGCTGGATTCATGCAGATGCTGTTGTGCCTCGTGACAATGCCAAACGGCAGCGACGTGAGACATTCACACTGCTGTAGAACATAAAAACGGTCAGTTCCAGAAGCAACATCCATTAGAAAGACCAATCCTCATGGACAAGTTCTTCTGATGGCAATTCCAGAAGAGAAAAGAGACTGCAAGTGTTGGCCTGAGTTCTGGTTTGAGTTAGAACAGAACCAATTCTATTCAGTGGTTTTACTTCCCAGCTGAGCCTCTTCTAAGTAACAGCACTTTCTGGAGTTAATGGCAGGTTTTCACAGAGAGTGTCTAACAGTGATAACACTCCATGTTTAGAGTTACTACCAAGGGTTGGTGTGTGCAGAAAGGCTCTTGGTTATACTTGCTCCTGTGGAGACCAAGGTCACTGCTAAATCTTGTGTACCACACTGGGGTTGAAGTAAGAGGTCACACCTTCAGGGAGGAGCAGACAGAAAAGGTGACCCTAAACTGACCAACAAGAGATTCCATTCCATGTACGTCGTATTCATGAGGGATCATGAGGGTCAAGCCTCTTCTTCAATGGCCGATGTCCAAGGAGGACTCTGCTCTTTCTTCAATTTCAATTCATGTGTTCCTGAATCCAGTTCTAGATTCCATCTCCCATCTCCCACTGAGTCCAGTTTGGGACTTCCCCAGTGCCTGCTCCAGAGCATCAGTGGTGACGGTGATGTAATTGTCATCGTGGGATGGGGGGGGTGGCAGGTTCCTTATTGGGTTTGTCTATATTGTATATATCTCATTTTCTTGTTATTATTTTCATTAAAGCTGTTTTTACTTTTTCACTCCATAAATCTCTCTCTCTTATTCCCTTCTCTTCCCTTTAGGAAGGAAGAGCGACTAATAGAGAGCATCTGGCATTTGTCTGGTGGCCAGCCCAGCCCTAACCCTTCACACCCTGGCATTAGGATTTTGGGTCTGAGGAGAAAGGCAGAGTAGGGAAGTTTAATGGCACTTCCAGGGAATTACAAAGGCAGTCAAGCCTGAAGAGGCCTAGATGGGAAATGGCACAATCTAAGCATTGTGTTCATCGGGGTGATGAACTGGAGTTCTTCAAAGGATTCCAGACCACTACATCCAGAGTAGATTGATGCAAATGGTCATGCATCCAGGCATCCAAACCTACCACACAACTGAGACCCTAAACTCATTGCATAGCATGAGCTCCATAGCATGAGCTCCACTGCAGCGGGACATGGAGCTCACTAAACTCATTCCCAGATTTCAACACCCTAAATTTCTGCCCCTTTTCCAGGTGGTGGCATCAATCTGCTTAGCTCATGCCGGTGGGTGAGTGCCAAGGTGAGAACACAGCCCACACCTATCAATCCTCACCCACAGTGCCCTGTTTGCAAAGCAGGGAAGGAAGAACACAAGCTTTGTGAGTTGGCTACATGAAGGGTTTCACATGGTAGCTCTGGAAGCCTTCAGCACGTGCCAGCTCATGCAGCAATGGCCTGGTGCACTGACACAGGGAAACTGGTCCTGCCTCACCCCTCCGCCAAATTCCCTACTAGTGTAGCCCCATTTTAAAGGCAGGTGGCACAGAGGGAACACAAGCTGAACCACCCTTTCTTCCCACTATGCAACTGGACTTTAAACTGTGGTCCCTGGGAGCCTCTCCAAGGGTGATGTCAGCCTACCCTGCTGCCCAAAGAAATGTTCACTGCAGTCTTTCTTCCTTTGCCACAGGAATCTTTCTCCTCATTCTATATTACAAAACCTGAAATCCTTAATAAATGCCATGACACACTGAATTGTTATTAACAAGCTTATTAGAGCTGTGAAACAGGATTTCCATTACATAAATCCCTTACTTTGCCCATAGTACAATGGGACACCATCCTAAAAGTATCTCCTAATGCCCAGTGACCTACCTATTCCCTTGTAACAGAAGCGATTGTATTTGATTTGCCCTTTATGAATTCTCCAGCTGTCTTGATTCATTACCATGCTTCAAGTGGTCCTTGTCTAGCAGTGAGAATGTCCTGCTCTCCCATCTCTTAAGTAGCCTCTCTCCATTCAGCTCCTTGTTTAATCAATGCTAATTACATAGTCCTGTGATCATCTCCTGAAATTAGCACAAATGGTAACAAGTTCTTTGATTGCCAATGTTTTTGTAAATGTTATATTAAAAAATAGCACTAAAATAACAGCATAGACAAAATTTGTATTAGAACCATGCGTGCTGTTTCAAAATTCACAACGAGGATGGCAAGCAGAGGGGGAGCCCACTGCCCTTCTCTTCAACTCATTCCATTAAACAGTGCACAAAGAAACCCACCTACTTCCAGTTTGGAAAAGCACTGGTGAGGAAAAACAATCTACAGCGAGCATTAGCAAGTAGAGAACACGACATTACAGCTGCAAATTCTCAACAGGTCATTTTTTAAGAAAAAAACCCCACTACTTAGTTATAACCTCACTAATTTAACAATATCCAGGGATGAGGAAGGGAAAAAATAAAACCAGCATAAACAAGTTTCAGAATGTCATTCAGAGATTGCTCAAAACCAAAGCATTTGATGAAGATTGCTTCACATTTCTAACTGTGCAGCATCACGTAGCACCAGTCCCTGCACAGTACAAAAGCCACCACTCAGCAGCTACTGTGAGAACTTACAAAGAAGACTAGAACATGCCTGTTTGGTACTGAAAGTCCAACCTCTACAAACTCCCATTACTCAACAGAAGCTAAATAACTAGAAAACTACAGGACAGGTCATTTCAATACGCAATGAGATGGGAAATAAATGACTATCCAAGATACTAAGAAAAATGAATGATGAATGAACTGGGTCAAGCCATTAATTCTGAAAAGAACTAGGAGCCTGATGGATAATTTAGAGTGATTGTCCAAGAAAAGAAGCAGCTTATTGGAGGAAGTTTTTATGAAAATGGTGTCTTAAATATTTTACTGTAGAATAATAAAACAAATTCCTGGAGAATGATCAGCTCCATCAAAGATAGGGCCACCAAGATGAGCAAGTAATGCACCTCAACCAAAACCCCCAGAGGACTCTGCTCTGACCAGGTAAAAAAAACCCAAACAAGCAAACAAAAACAATGAAATCCCAATGCCTCTGAAGTCAGAGGCAAAGTCCCAACTGGCTTCAGTCTAGCTCAGTTCTCAGTAACTATCCAGTCAGATATCTCCAGTTTCCTCAGGCAAGTTCCCTGCTGAGGACTAGTTCCAAGTCATGACACCATTAAGATCATCCTTAATGGGCTATGGATGGAAATTCAAGACAAATTGATTAAGTTTCCTTATTTGACACTGGTCACCGTTTCTGTATGGTCATTCCTCTACTCATTGCAGGAGTTAAGAAAACACCCTTTCTCCCATCAGCTCCTATTCTTCCTTAATTTGTAAACTTCTGTGAGATGGGAAACAGCAGACACACCAAAAACCAGACACCATGAACATTCTGTCTAGGTTGGGTTCTTTATTTGTTGTGATAGTAAAATTGCATATTTCTTACATACAGCCTTGCTTTTGTTCCCTTTTCAAAAGGAATGAAGAACACTTAGAACACAAAATACTGCAGTGCCAGAAAGCAGACCTACAACCAAGGAATCATCCTCACCTTCACTTTATTTTGCAGCACACATGACTGATATCCAACACCAGAAATCTCTCTGCAAGAACACTGAAACACCAGAGCAGCACAGGTTATCTAAAACTAAGGAATTTATTCTTAATTTTCTTAAGAAGAAGTTGGATTACCTTCTGTTAGGACTGGTCCAAGTAATACTTCTTCACCAGCTCACATAAGACCATTCTTTCTACCCTACAGTTTCTATAAAGGTTTTTCTGAATGCTCAATAATTCTGGATAAAAGCAGGAACCTGGCAAGTCATTACTGTCAACAGAATGTCAGAAGTGTGCTGTTACAAATGTATATAGTCAGAGATTAGAAAAACAACACTGATCAAACGTGGCTTCTGAATCAGGTACGAAGTTCTTTGTCTCCACAGATTATTTAACAGAAAGGCCAGTCACTGGTTACTGCTGTATTGCCCCATTTCATTTTTATCTGCAATAGGTGGAAGCAGAAGCCTCAGGAAGGCCATTGCTCCACCAGACTGCAGTGCAGCAAAGAACTCCTAGAAGCTTTAAGTCCTCATCTCTGCTCCAAGCACCTACCAGAGCTTCCAGCTGTCCTGGTGAGCCAACCACACACAGCAGCGCCAACAGCACACACAGCAGTTGTCATGTGCAAATGACATCCAAGGGCTCTTTCTTTCAGTTCCCTACTCTTCTGCAACAAGATGAAGACAGACAGACATAAAGTATCACTTAACTAGAGAAACTACCAGTGAGCAAGAGGTTATTGGTTGTGCAAGAACTGGCATGTGAATTTCAAACAGATGTAATGGTCAATTAATGCTTAATATTCCCTTGTAGCATTAGAGAGGTGAACTAATAACAATTCTGGCCTCCTGTAGAGGACAATTTAGTGTCTACAACACAATCATTTTACAAGAAACTCAAATACAAACCACCTTGAAGCTTTTGCTAAAGGGAAACGTATCCTTGGCCCCAGACATGTCCACTGCAAGACCTCACACATCCATGGGACATGACTAGGAAGGCTCCACAGAACTGCAGTTCCAGTCACCCATGACTGAGAAATTCACATTGAAAGGAGTGCTGAGAAGGATAATCTAGGAGACCAGGCAAACTGATTCGATTTTACAAGGCGAAGGTAGCAAAATAATTGACTCCTAAGTACATCAGAGGAAAGCACCAAGGAGGCAGAAAAACTGTTTACACAGCCCCAAGTAACCATGGATACCTTTAGGGTGGGAATGAGAAGGTCTCCAGTCATCAGAGCCCAGTAGTTCTGAGGGAGTACTGGGAGCCTGGATCCAACTGCTTCCACAATACATGTTGGTAAATGAAGGGGAGTATGTGACATGTTTGCCCACTACTTGATCAAAAAGCATCTTCATCCCTCCACACACCCAAGCATCCAAGTGCCTAAGACTCTGAATCTCCCCATTTCAATTAATTGGTTGCACTCCACTATTTCTAAAAAGTATCAACCTTTAAAGCCTCAGGAAGTATCTTCAGAAACAATTCTGTCATACTCTCAACACATGAATGTTTCTATGGTGACTTTCTAGCACTTCATTGGATTCCCTTTCCTAAACGCTCCACGTACTCCCACACCACCCTGCAATCCCAAACCCCAGGTAAACCAAAATGGAAAACTCAGTTTTTTCTATACCCAAATGTAAAGTCAAGCTCTAAATACACATTTGCTGTATACCCACGCATCACACCTCCATGGCCTGAACATGTTCTAGGGCAATGCTGGAGGATGCCACGTCATCCAACCAGTGGCAGTGACACAGTCAAACCTATCTTTGCTATATATACACCATGAGCTCACTTAAACCTGGAATATCAGAGTATTTTGTCTTCAAATACCATCTTCTCCTGGAGCATTTATACTCAGAGGCAACATGTTTGCAGATACTAGAGCACAGAGTTCACCTAAATAGGGCATAAGTACAAAAAAAACCCCAAGTCTTCCTCACTGAATTCTTTTCTTAGCATACTTTCTCTCCCATTTCTATTAAGAAACCCCTCCATCCTCCTCCTCAGGGGCTCATTAATCTCTCTGAAATATCACTCTGACACTAACAAATACCTTCTGACAGGGCCAATGCTGTCAGATCAACCTGAGACCCCTCGAACACTCCTGGAACATTGACCTCTCAGAAGCCTATTCAGCTACAAGGCTTCACATCCTCATTTGTCTGCTTTCAGGTCATTTACTCATTTGTTGATAAGCAATTATCAGATCTTCCAGGGTCTGTGGAACAACTTGTCCTTGTCTTCAGCTCTCTATTAGCTCTGAGACCCCACGGATGGTAGTGCAGGATACAACCCTTTCCCATCTGCCTGATCAAACAGTTGATAACTGAGGTTCACCATGGCATTGGTAAAACCAGCACTGTATGAACAGGTTAAGTGGTTCCCTCACTGTCTGTTATTTTCTTAAGGGCCTAGAACATGAAGATATCACTTGGAAACTCCCTACAGCCCCAAGACTCACAAAGCCTTCCCAGATGCCACCCTTTCTTCCTACAGCCCCTCTTTTTGCACATTAAAGATTAATACCTTACTTGCCACAGAATTCTGTTATTCTGTCTCCTTCCATCCTGGCACCAATGCAGCATCCTGTCGAGTTGAACACACCACTACACACCACTACAGATGCTTTATTTTCAGTTTTTAATATTTTCTGGCAAAGGTAATGTTAACAAAATGAACGTTCTGTGAGCAGCAGCTGTTGTGAGTAGCATATATCCCGTGTAACTGCTTAAAGAAATAACATGGACTGTTTCCTCTGGGAAATACGTATGAACAGAGGTCTTGGATACACAACTTCAACAGGATCTGAACCTAAGGTTCCTCTTCCAGTCAGTTGGGGATATTCTTACTAAAGAAGGGTAGGCTTTGCCTAGAAAGGCTCCAATCACAAACCCTCTCTCAGCGCACACAGGTTCCAACAAGCACAGTGGTCATTACAGCAAACAACCCTGACTGCTCCTCCCACACAAGGCTCCACTTTGGGCCTTCCATACAAGACACTTTTTAAGCAGTTCACCTTTTCAAGGGCTTGTTCATTTGTATACAAAACCCCTCCCCTGTTCAAAACACCACGAGGGTTACAGGCCAGCCCCAGAGGGTCACAGCCGCTCAGAGGGAACCCTGACACTCCGTGATTAACCCACGCCCCGGCGCTGGTCGCTCTTGTATCTACTAATGGACAGGACAGGGTGTCAGCTTTAATTCTGAAATTCTGTGATGCTGTCACTTTGTGTCACAGTGTTAAGTGGTTTTGATTATTTGATGTCAGCTCAGCTTACTGAAAGCATTCCCACTGCTTGCATTTGCTTCCCATCAAAATGTGTCAGAAATCTCTTAGGAGGAACCATTCTTAGCCCAAAGGGCTTAGAAGGACCCGGCTGCAATTGCTGGTGGTCACAACATGCAATGTTTACTTGGTAGGTTCTCTGAGGATGGCTGTCCTTGTCACAGCATCATTCCCACCCGAATGAGTCTGGTCTTCAAGAACCCCAATCTGGATAGTTTTCACATGGAAGCATGGAGACCAGGGCTGCTCAGGCTGCACGAGGCAGGCAAGCTGGCCCTGCTGCTGGCTGCCCAGGCCCCCCGGCCAGGCTCAGGGTTTGCTTTCCCAGCACTGTGCCCTTCACATAGGAAATACTTTGCCTTCGTGTGTGACAAAACCTTGCTCAAGCACTGCCAGCTTTTCAGGCAGCAAAACTTTCCATTGACTTGCTTCATTATAGAAATGAGGTGGGTTTTTTGTGACGATGGGCACTGCAGGGGCTGGAGTCTCCCCCTCAGACACATGCCCTAAGAATGAGAAGCAAGTGATGGTAATTGGCTTTCAGCTCTTCTTCTCATTACTCATTCATTTCTACAACTTGAATTCACTCTCCTCTGCTCAATCACAGAACATTTACAGCCTCCTCAGAGCATCCTGGAAGCAAGAAACATCAGGTAAATAAAAAAACCACTGACATCCAACTTCCCTGGACCATGAAAACCTTCACAGCCAAGTGATAAGCTCTAGTACTAAACTTGCACACAAGCTGCAGGGTTAGATGAACAAATCACTGAACAACACCAAAATTATTATGAAAATGAGCAATAACATGTTCTTTAAAGCTCTCCCGACTTTAAGTCCTGACCTCCCAGTGCTCTGTTAGTGCTGACAAAGTTTCCTTTATGTCAAGGAAACTGCATTCCTTGTAAACTGATTCACACAAGATCAGAATCAATCATCTGTATCTTCAGGGTGATCCTGGACATGAGCTGAATATCATTAGAACAGGATAGCCAAAGGAAGTCAACAGTGAAAAGACTGCAAAAAGTAGGATTATTTTTTTAATAAAGTCAAAGTTAATTAAAGAATAACAGTGTTCTTAAATTACTGAAAGATTTAATTTACTCCGGAAACACCTGAATCATCATTAACACTATAAGGATCTTTTTGAATTAATTCATACCAAAATTCAAGGCTGTGTTTGTTTCTTCCTGTTCATGTTTGTACCCGATTAAAGCTCAGTACAGGTGCATACGGGTTAGTAATCACATTTTTATATTTTGCATGCAGATTAGTCCTATTCGAATCTGCATAAATTTGTTATGCATCACTGCAAAAGTGAATGCTCAAGCAACTTTTATTTTTATCTAATCAAATCACTGCCTAATGAAAAATGAGCAACTGTGCACAAAGGTGCACCCGGGCAGGCTCCTGGGATCACTGGGAACAGAACATCCACCACTCTGTAGGGCTACCAGCTGTGGGGCTCTTCAGCCTCATGGTCAAAGCCTGACCAGTATCAGCCACATCCAAAATGCCAGTGTTGCCTTCTACAGAAAGATTAAACCAAGGTTTCCACCACAGAAGGGGCTTCTACAGAACTCCTCACCCAAACCTAAGCATAGTCAACTGGTAGACTATGATGCAAATCCCTCCTCTGGTATGAAAACAGACACGCCTCTTTGCTTCTCTGCACCTGAATTTTCTGGCTGTGCAACGAGCAGCACATCTTTTCTTCCAAGGTAAGCAGCTTCAACAAAAGGAGCTGAACCTCAGGCAGAAAAACAGTTCATTTAATTAAACTGCCAGCAGTCACATTACACAGTGGTAGGTAATATTAAGCAGTTTACTCTGGAAGTAACAAGATAAAGCACACACCTTTCACAGCTGAGATTGTATTAAACCATTTAAAAAGAGGCTCTACAATGAAATAAATATGCACAAACTGGCACGACTTCTTAGTACAACTGGCAGGATCTAGTCCAGAAACAAGTCTGCTGGTGGAAACAAAGGCAGTTTTTAAAAGCAAAATGTCTAAGACACAACCACTCTAAAATGTCATCCTGAAGAAGGCAACAGTGTCCAGATCATTTATAATCCATCTACTCACTCCTGTCCACGCCCTCACCCTTCAGCGAGCACAGATTTCAGAGCAGCTGATGGGTACAGCCCCAGCTCAAGAAGCACCATGGACAATAGTGAGAAAGTAATCATGGAGACAAGGAGTTAAAAAATTTGTGCAAAGTGATTTCAGACCTGAACTTGAGCAGAAAGCTCGATCACCTCCAGAGTCCATCCCTCCACACAAAGGCCAGCAGCTGGGGAAGGATACAGAGCACGGGACAAGGTACTTCACTCACCCATCCCACCCCCAGCTATCACATCATACCCAACCCAACCATCTCACAGCTTTAGGCAAATCTCTCTTTCCTCATCCCAGGAGCTAAAGGAACATGAATATTGGGATCTGCAAAATCAGTGTGAATTACCATGGGGCTGGAGTAAAGGAATCGCAGTGCATTCACCTGAACAGCTGCAGCAGGAGCAACTCAGGCTTGAACAGATAGGGGTCCTATAGCACATGCAGATCATTTTAACATCTGCCTCACCACGTAAGAGAACATCGTGCACCGATCTCATCTCCAAACTCACACAGATTTGAGGAGCATGCTGTCACCTCAGAAACACGTTCTGCTCAGCTCCTCTTCCACAGCACAGCCAGGCTGAGGGGCTGCACCCGACTGCAAGTTCACATCAGCAAGAGAGATGCTTAAGTAAAATAACTACAGCAAAATTAACACACAGCCACGCTTCCCATTCAGCTCCACTACTGGTATCTCCTTTCTGTGAAAGGACAGGGAAGGAGGTCCCCACAGAGCCTGTCTCCCACCACAGCAGCACAGGGTCCATAGGGCCACAGCCCTGCAGACATCCCTACCCATAGGGCTCCCTCCTCCTCCTCCTCTATACCCCTCCCACAGGCAAGCACCCACCACCACAGCTCCCTAATTGCCATTTCTCCTTGTTCCACGTGAATTTGTTTGAGGGATTTTGAAAAGAGGAATTTGAAAGGAATTAAATCAAGGCTTAGGAACAAGCAGCAACTGGCAATAAACAAGTTCCCCAAAGTGTGAGCGAGTTTGTCCTCCGCACTCACAGCACATTTCAAGGTCAATTACTCTCCCTAACGAGCCGCTCAGCCTCAGCCAGGCTGCTGAAGAAGAGCAGGAAGAGCTCACATCCACACTTCTGCCAGGCTCAAACCACTCCTCTCCAGCAAGGAAGGCTCTGGACCTGCCATGGGAGCTAGAATTCTGCACCTCAGTCCTTGTTTCGACAGCACAGCCAGCCTGCTTCACCCAACAGATCCTTCCAGAAACACTTTATAATTCATTTTTTAACTACATTTCTATTTGCATTTCCTTTAAAAAGCATCTCGTAACCCTCTCCTGACTTTCCCATCTGCCAACCCCTCCTACCCACATCCTCCCAAGAAACACAATCATCTCCACCAACTTTCCTAAGAAAATCCATACATTGTGGTAACTGAGAACCAAATACTTCATATTAAAATATTTATGAAATTTGGTCAAGAATAAAAAATGAGAAAGCATTTTAGACACTTCACCAATCTCTCTCCAGAGAATGCATGCATGTTTTCATCACTCTGATTTTTACTTTCTGTAGACTCAGACAGACAGGTTGGTGACCTAAACTGGTCACTTGTCCATCTGCACACAGTGACTCTCTCACCTTCTCACCACAGAGCAGACACATTCTTTCAATTTCATCACAGAAAATACTCTTTCAGAAATCAAATTCATAGAACTGGTTATTTAATAAAAATAAACAAACAAACATAATAATAATAAAGGAAAGCAGCAGCTCTACATCACCACCACCAAAAAACACAAACATTATTTTTCCATGGGTCAGATGCTACACTCTGCCCGTGGGTTGTGGATAGGCTGGGGAAACACAACAGCAGCACTCCAACAGCCAAACCTGTCCCCCCAGGATACAGTTTCTTCCCCCAAACTCTTACCACCTCATCAAGATTTATTATATGCTGCTGGGCCATTAAAAACATAACTTTTATCAGAAATCCCAGCACTTAATGGCTATACCTCATCCATTAATCTCTAATACATTTTAGAACAGTTTTCTTACTGTGTTACTTAAAAGGACTAACGTGGTTAAGAATCGGTTTTAGACCAACATATGACCTGAATCAGTTCCCAAGATAAAGCATTTTTACTGATCCTCACACTGCTATTCAAAATTACTGCACATATTTAAAAGCATTCTGATTTGGGGAAAACAGAGCAGGATTAACATGAATGCATTAAGTCTAATTTTCATTACTGGGGCTGAATACAATGCCAAAAATGTATGTAAAAATCTTTAACAGCTCTAGTAAGCAATAGTTGTTTTTAAAAAAAAAAAAAAAATCATTAAAAGGACACTTATTAATGACAGAATGAAATTAGCTTTTCCTTATCTTTTTTTAATAAGGGTATGGCTTTTAAATTCTCAGTTTGTCTTCACCTGCAATTTACACAGCATCCAGATGCAGAGTGTCAAGTCTCTTAACACTGGAAACATTAGACATTTAAATTTTGTAATTAGCTCCATTGTTTTCAGCTCCTGCAGGATCGGAGGTTAGGAGGAGCCACCTCTTCCTCCTCACTGACAAACATTTGCATATAACAATTTGACAGAAAAAAGCAAAATAAAACCCAAACACCCTAAACTGCAGAATACCAAGTAAGGTGTGAGGCAGCCCGAGCCGGAGAGGTGACAGCACCCCAGCCTCACTCCCCCAGAGCCAGGGAGAGGTCTGCTGCTGGCTTCATCGAGGCCAGCACTTCAACCTACAGCATTTTCATCTGTAATTTGAGGGATACTCTGATTAACTACAAATAATTAGCTCATTTTCAAATGGCATAATCTCCTTTGTGCACAACGTGCACTCTAAAACTGGATTAGCGTGGGGTCTGATGCTGGAGCCTCTCTGGCATTAAAGGATTACAGGACATCAATCTGAACTCCCAGCTAATTGGGATGGATACAGCCCCTCAGCCAAAGCCCCTGGCAGGACCTGCTGGGGGGCGTGGGGGGGGGGCAGGAGTCTGCAAATGGAATGGCTCTTGCTGCAGATGAAGGGATCCCTTTCTGCAGGGCCAATTTTGGAAAGCCAGGCACAAGGGCATTCGACTGGCCGGCGCTGTTTAATAACCCCGGAGTCACAACTGCAGATGTCTACATTAACACGAGGCTGGAGAGGACAGCAGATGGTTAGGAAGCTCTTACTGTGAAGGCCCTAACGATTTCCAAAGGTAAACCAGCAAGTAGCTTTTATGTATAAATGATATTCACCATATGGTAAGCATGATTGAAATTTTAAACAAAAATTTAAATTATTACAGTTAGATTGAATAGAATCAAAACCAACTAAAAGTAAAACTGAGCTTTACAATAAAGATTGGAAAGAGTTTACATCAGTAACATTAATGTTGCCAGAAAAGGGAATAGGGCACACAACAGAAGAGCAGTGTTCTCAAGTGTTAGATACAAATCCCATGAAAATCCAGCTTGCACCTTTGAAGATGCACCCAAAGATGACGCTGCCATTTCCAGGCACCAAAATCAATAAACAGACATCCAATCAATAGAAAATCACATTTCATTGATGTTAATTTATTAATTAATTATTAGTTTATTGGTTGTGATTACAAGCCATGATTACAGCCTGATTACAGGCTGTGAATAGGTACTTTTTTATACACGTAAGCATTCCACAAAAATAAACAACAAGTGACGTGTGCACTTCCCCGGGTGATCAGCACCTATACAGGCAGGAAATTACCAACTGCTCTTAATAGAAAATAAAAATGGCATTTGCTGTTTTTCAGTAAGAAACCTTGGCACATCCTCACCATCACTTTTACTAAAGCAGGGAGCTCTCAGTCACAAAAATGAAGATCCCTGGAAGCCCGAGGCTGCCCAGTCCTGACAAGCACCTGCAGCATCCTTCCAGCTGGCCAAGAGCTGCGAGGGCTCCTGCCAGCACCCCACCTCTGCCACCCCTCACTTCTGCATGTGGGGAGGAAGCTACCAGGCAAACCCAGGTCCAGCTCCCTCCAGGAAGGGCTCACAGCTCATGTCATGGCCCAAGACAACTCATCTTACATCATTCATGGTCAGGCCAAAGGTTAAATGCCTCTGCCCGCTGAGGTGACACCTACTGCCCTGCACCACTTCTAGCACTGAAAGAAACACCACTCACTCTGGTGGAGTTAAGCATGTCTTTAACTTCACACAGCAAAAATCAAAGTAGCCACTTGTGGGTTATTAGATTATCTGCTGCCTCTTAACATCCTAAGCAGTTAGATTACACGGCATCCCTCCATTCATTAAATTAAGCCCACTCAGAGGCATGCAGGCTGTCTCTCAGAAACCTGGTGGCTTACTGAATTCTGTCAGTCATTCGTTACTTTGTCACAGGGCTGTGATATAAAACCATCTAAAATTCTGGGTTTACCAAAGTCAATCTCAAATTTCCATAGACTTTAAGGTAGCTGGACTTTTGCTGGATGTTACATGAGACAAAACCCCAGAGCACAATTCTGGTCTAGTACCTGTACAAGCTCCCAATTCTGCAGAGGACTGTCAACAAATCATTATATCTTTTTCAGCAGGTCCAGTGTGAGTTGCAAGTGAACCCTGAACATGTGATATGGAGCCTTTGCAGATAAATTCTGCTTTGATCGTTCAGGTTCTCTAGAAACCAAAGCAAAACTCAAGAGATGACTCTTAAATCCAGGGGAAGTTTGCAGCACGCACACAAAGCACTCAGCCTTTCTTCCCTTCCTCACTTTGTCCCTACACCAGCTCCCCAAGTGCCAAACCCCAGCTCACTGGGTAACACCACCCAATGATAATACAGGATTTAGAGGGAAAAGATTCCACTGGGCTCTTCATTACACTGTGAAACATGGTCTGTGAAACACCAGCCCTGGAGAGGCTCTTTGCTATGCACCCAGGCCCCTTCCCAGGGCATAACTCCACTAGTCCCATGCTCTGAAAGGGAGTGGCAATGTGTTTTCCCTCTCCCAGTCAGTGACAGAGCACATCAGCCATTCACTGCCCCTGCTCTGCACTGCCTAGGAGGGAGGCTAGACCACCCAGCTGGCCAGGTGAGACCCATGGCACAAACATCTATGGGGGCTACAGCACCTGCATTTGGCACTGGCAGCTTGAGGAGCTTCAGTTGCCTCTAAAATATCTCCTTCTATCAGGTTTGCAGGGCACAGGAACTGAACTCACTGTCTTGCTGTAGATAGGAGAGGGAATGGGATTATAAACCATCCTCTGGGGAAGACAGGGAGAAGCCAAAGTACATTTTCTTGATTTCTAGTTTTTAAGTGTAAGTAAGTGATTTCAGCCTCCAGACTTTTCTTAGTCACTGTTGAGTTTTACGTATTGTTTTGGGGATCACAAAGTCCATAGTTTCCTTCTTCCCCCATGATGCACGGGGATAGTGAGACAAGGAGCACTCAGAGGGCAGGCAACAAACCACAGCCAGGCCTGGGGCTGCTCTAAGAAATTTTTATTGTTTCATTTTAGCCCACACTCCATTCATAACAGAGGTTATTCCCACAAAAATACAGGTCATTGGGATAAACACTTTGTAGCAGCTTAGGGCTGAAGCAGAACATTAGGAAGGAAAGTATGTACATCTCAGGGGCGTGACAGATGGGGCACACTCGGTGTTACTAAATCCCATTCCCTTCCTTTCAAACAACCTGCAGTGAGTCACTGTTACTCTCTGCCATCCCATCACAGCATAAAAAAACCTCTCTGTAGTAACACTGGCTACGAGTGGTGCATCCGTCTCTCCATGTAAGCACTGTGTGGCAGGAGTATGCAGACAAACGTTAAATCAGCTTTCCTTTTGGGGTAGGAAGCCAATATCCTTTGCTGCAAGACCACTGCTGCAACCCAGAAGGAACTCCAACACCCAAAGTCCTTCATTCTACTGGGGGAAGCCTAGGACAAATCACCACAGCTCAGGCTGACCATAATACTCCTGAAGAATTTCTAATTTCTCTCCTCAATTACCTGATTTGAAAGGCTTAGCACACCACAGACTTCCCTATCACCCAGTTACAACCCCCCAGCCACTCCACAGTCCCCAGATTGTTAATTAATGGTCCATACTTTTGTACAGATTGGTTTTCCCCACCAGCAGGTAGGTGAATCATGGAGAAATGCACAGGGTGCTCCCAAAGACAGGCTCAATTCCCTACACAGGATTGAGCAGCCCTGAGCCACCACACTTGCTAATTAATTGTTTCCCCACTACTGAGGGAAGACACCCACTATAAGAGCCAAACTCCAAGACGCTGATGCTCTTATTCCTCCATCCTGATTTATACCCAGCAGAGATGAGTACTAACAAAAAGATGCCATGAGGATCTTATACCTTTAATTATTTTATCACAGCCCTCACATACCCTTTTAGGATATTATTACCCTGGAGAGTACACTAACAACCTTAAGTTGCTGACTAATTAAGTTTTGGTATACTCCAAAGCTGGTTTTTGCACACTAATTAAATTTACAGGCAGTTAGATTTGACAGGTACTACGGTATCTGCCAATGTGCCTTCATAATCAGTTAAATTATTAATTGTGAGGCAGCAGAGCATCCCCAGGCAGACAGGGAAGCACTCCGGCAGCGGAGCTGCCCAGGAGAGCAGCAGCCAGTGACCCTGTGCTGCAAGGAGCTGAGGACACACAGATGCTCTCTCCCTAGGAGAAAGCAATGGGATGAAGTGAAGGGCACCTCCTGAACCCCCACATCTGCTGGGGAGCCATTTGAATTTCCACCCAGATCTGGCTCTTAAGGGAAGGCGGAGGCCAGGCAGGGTGCCTCGCTCAACCCTCCTGCGATGGGCAGATAACCCCCCAGAGGCACAGCCACCTTGGACTGTGGATGGCATCTCTCACCATGGCTCTGGGGGACTCGCACCCCAGAGTGATTTCAAAAGGCTGGGCAAGCAGTGTGGACCCATCAATACCTGTCCCCAAAACCCCTCTCCAGAGCACTGAGCAGGCACAGCCCACCCCACTGGAGCTGCCATTGCTGCGCTGCTGCCATTGCTGCCTGCGATGGCAGCGGCCACAGAAACCCCTCAGCTCCGCTCCCACACTGTATCACACCTCAGGCCCCCTGCAGACAAAACATTCATTTAGCAATCTATACGATTCGCAATGTCAAACGCCTCTCTGATAGCTCCCTTAGGACAGCTGCTCTTGCTATTTCATCTGTTAAATATTTTGAGAACCCAAAAGTCCTGAGGGAGAAATGCCGTTATTTTGACTAACTGCTCCTCCTCCTCAACTAGTTACTGTGTTAGCTTCCTCCCACTCAAACACCAGGAGTTGATTAAGACATATGGATTATCTCAACACTACCAAGGATTTCAATTTCGAAAGTGAAATATTGACATTCTTAATATCACATTCCTCTTTCCCTCAGGAGCCCCTCCTGGCATTGACACCGATCCCTGCTGAAGCACGGCAGCGCCGCACAGGCTGATCCAAGGGCTGAGCAGATGCCTTCTTAACGTGTTTTTCCATTGAAGTTGCTGATGGAGTCAACCCATCACTGGATTCTTAATTCTACAGAGCAAACTACTTACAAGTGACTCTTATTTATGGAAATTTAGAATTTTGTTTTATGGTCTTCCACCTTGTTTAAAAGGTTTTTCTACAGCATGTTTGACGTCTAACATAAAAACAACCCACAAAAGAAAAGCCATAAAGGAAAATTCTACACTTGGAAGTCCCTCATTTGGAAATCCTTCAGGAACACATGAGTCTTTAAAGTAAAACCTCATTTGCCATATGTAAAAGCTTTGAAAGGTTTGTTTTGTCCTAAGCAGAGGAAAGGTGAGGTTTTGTTTTGAACAGGAACAGAAACTAATTTTAAAAGTGTTGAAAGTTTCCTATTAAACAGAAATCCTGAGTTTGGACTGGCGCTGCTGGGATTCTGTGAGCTCCCATAAAGAAAAGCCACCACTATCCCCATCTGCTCTTGCTGGCATCTCATTTCACTGGGTTTCTATTTAAGATTGATGGCCTTAAGCTGCAGTTACATATTTAACCAAGTCAAGAAGAAAATCAGAATGAACCTCTCTGACCTTTTATATCTCAAAGTACTGGGCACATATATTTAAGTTAACCAAGTGTGAACTCATAAGCATCTCAAAATAAAACCAAAGTCTCAGACTCAGATGCTACCCCACATTTAGATGAGCGTTCCATAACAAAAAGGCCCTTTTAAAGGAAAAATGTGGGAACTGCAGTTGTGCCATTGTGCAGTTAATACATCACAACATGCACTTACCAGTGTCTGTAAAACTCAGATCTCCAGGACCTTAAGGAGGTGGAGGAGCAGGGGACAGGCTGCTTGGCTGACCTGGTAAGAGGACTCCCATGAAGCACAAGGAAGTGGAAGGAAATGGAATAGAATTTTATGCTTTTGACAAATCATAAATAAATAACCTCTAGGCAAAGACATCATCAGGCAAGAGACAACAGGGTTTTGCAAACTCTGAAAACATGTGGTCTTAATCAGGATGCAACCAAGTGGGGAAAGGCTGCTCTCCTTACTGGTAACCCTCAGCATCCTAAACTTAAGGTCTTCAGAGACAGGAAGAAAAAAACAGATTTCTACAGAATTTTGGAACAGAGAAGTTCTGAACAAGCACTAATTCAAATGCACTGACATATAAAACAAGCCATGGTCCAAAATGCAGCTCCCACTCCTAAATACTCCATGTTTCAAGAGGATTATTAAGGGAATTATTCTGGGGGAGAAAGAGAATCCCAGAGACTCTCTGGTCCTCAATAATCCCCCTCACTCCTCAATATTTTGAGACCTCCCTCAGTTTAAGCAGTTTTAGTAATTCTGTTGCTCAGCAGTTCTCAAAGCAATGCTAACCTCATCTGGTTTTAATCAAACCTATGTGAAGAACTCCCTATTTATTCTACACAAATACCCCAAAAACCCAAGGAATATACACCCCTTTTTCAGAAACCAGAGCAACAGTGTAAGGATCAAGCCCAGGACATAGCCTTGTTCCAAAATAGTTGCAGGCACTACCACAGTCTCCTACACTCAGAACAAACTCATCCTATTGCCAAAGCATTTTTACAGCTCTACCCCACCAAGGAAAGCTGTAGGCCCCAGAAAAGCTCATAGCCCACGTTTCTAGTGCTCTGAGCCACCATTTCTGAGGCAGTCACACATGAAAGGCAGAAGTGATTGCAAGGCTTTATGTATTGATGCCAGCCATTGGTTTGGAGCCAGTGAACCAGGAGAAATACACATTGAGATGTACTGAAACAAACAAACTAGAAACAAGCCTGAGGCAAAGAAAAGAGGCTTTTATATATTAATTATACTCTGGTTTTGGTTTCTGCCTTGAATAGCAGCTATATAATGAAATTCAGCAAACACTCATCTCAGGTATTGCAGAAATGTGCAAGTCAGTCAAATGACCTCCCAGCATCAGGCTCAAAGTCTTCAAACACAAGGGAAGCTGGCTCGAGGCAAAGAATCAGCGTTCATCCTTGCTTTGCTGATGCAAATCCTCTTTACCTTGAGAGCAGTCCCTCAGCTTCAGCAGTGCTGCCCATGAGAAGCAACGTGGCAAGACCTTTGCTCTCAAGTGCTGCCGACCCACCTCCACCAACCTCCCCCGCGGCTCTGCCTGGCACCCATCCCAGGATGATGAGCAGAGCCCCAGCAGCACGTTACACCCATCTCTGCCCAGCAGCAGAACGACTCCTCTCAAGGGCAGGCAGCAGTGACTTGGGGCCAGAGCTGCCAACTCAAACTTGAGGAGTTCAGCCCTGCTTTGAGGCAAATCCGAGAAGACAGAGCAAAGCCCAACAAAGCTGCACTCCAGAAAGGGCTTTGCTTTTCATATGCAGTACATCTCACTGAGATGAAACTGGCACTAGGCTGACAGGAGTATGACCCAGAGAGCCTCTTTAGCTACATTACAATGACCTGTGCACTTTTAATTGTAATGTGCCCCTTATTTGTGTTTGCTGACAGCCCGAGGGGGCCATACAGCATTGCTCACCGAGGCAGGTGGGGATTCTGGAGCATCCTAAGCTCTGCAGGCACTACAGTGTCTTTCAACTGGAGGAGAAGTTCTGCCCTGATGCCCCCTGAAGCCTACATGCATGTCACAAAGCCCGCAACCTGAGGTTTCCCCTTGAATACACTGAGCCAAGTCCCTGCTTCTGCAGAGTGGAAAAAAAAACAACTTGTCTGAATGTAGGCTGGAAACACAGGAGGAATTCAGTTGCTTTCCCAGCCCCTTTTTTGTATTTAGAAAAGAGCTTTCTCTGCCTGACATTTTCTTATCTCCTCTCCTTAGTATCTTTTTCCTTTCCATTGAGTAAACTCACTTCTCTGTCAGAAGTCCCCTCCCTTGGTCCACAAAGCCCAGCTTTTCTCTCCACCTCTCAGTGCAGAACTTGGAAGGACAAGCATTTTACAAGTCCCATTAGGGTCCAATTCACAGGAGTTCCCAGGTTTTATATGGGCTGTTTTAAGCCCCAAAAGCTGTCAGAGTCCCACAGAAAAATTCAGAGCCCCCCACAACTGTGGCAGCCCCACTTTGCTGTGCCTGGATGAAGAGAGGTTGGCTCTGCAGCCATTGAAGCCTCCATAAGTTTCAAAGGAATTCAGTCACCACTTGATAATCTTGCCATATAAGCTTTTTCCCCACCTTTTACTTATTTTCCTTTTTCTGCAGTTCTCCGCGAAGTTCTTCAAGGAAAAAAACCAAAAACCTTCAGCCCAGGCCCCAGGCTAGCTGGGAGCTGTTTGTTTACCTTGGTTAGCACTGTGCTCAGCCAAGGCTCCCCTGCTCCCAGAGGCCAGCTCCCCTCCTCTCACACGGCATCGTGAGGACACAGCCCAAGATTCCACCCCAGGCTGTGAGGAAACTCTCACTGAATGAACAACCCACTCTCCACAAGTGCAGCAGCACTCTTCTATCCACCTTCAGAGTCCTGGCAAAGCCAGTGGCTTCGTAAAACTTTACACTTCCCTCTCCTCCTCCTTCCTTCCCTCACCCAACATACAAACACAGTCTTGAACAACCTCAGCCCCATTCTTTTATACAGTTTATAACATGCCTATTTTTTTGCTATGCATTGGTTCATATTTTCAATAGTTGCAGCCAAGTTAATCTACACTCCCAAACCCCTGTGAGTGTGTGTTGAAGCCCAGGAAAACCTGTTTCCTGGGAAAGAGCTTAGAGCAGAGAGAGGCAGGCAGGGAATGAGCCAGGTGCAGCCCCAAGCACACACTCAGGTCCTGCAAAGCTCTCATATTCTACTGGTTACAGTACCAGCCTTTCAACACACACCACACATCCCAGGAGTTTTTCTAGTTAGTACTGCAATTAAAGAAGTCTATCTTGTTACAAAAAAAAAAAGTTCAAATATCTGATTCTGAACACACACATGCCACTGTCTCTTTTAAATAAGTCATTTTACTCTTTTTTTCTTTTACTTAGTTCCTTCAGTATGCAACGCTTCAAGTATTAGCATCCTCCAGCACCAAGAAGCAACAGGGGTGGAATAAAGCCCTATACACTACAGTGCTTTTATATTGTTTGAAGGCTTATGAACACAGATTGGCAAATGAGGAGGTGGAACCTGCTAATCTAAGGAGGACAAGACCTTCCATCCTGGGTAATTCTTCTTGCCCAGAAAAGAGCACATTTGTTTCCTCTCCAGAGGTAAAAAAAAAAAAAAAAATTCCTCTTGTTAACAATAAGCTACAGCAACCAGTTATCAAACTGGCCACCAGCAGCAGCCACCAGAGCTTTAGAAACAGTGCTGGCTTTCCATGGTGCCCACCCCATCACAGGGTAGGGGAGAGGGGCATGTGTGGGTTCAGGGACATTGAAAAGGCTTCCCGGAGACCCTGGGGTACCTACTCTCCTAGAAGACCCCCAGCTCTGCTCTCAGAAGGTGACACCACCAGAAGCAAAGAGATGAACAGAAACTTCTCTTCATTTAGGTGCTGGAATTTTAAGTAAAGCTCCCAAACTCCCCAAGGCACATTGTTGCTCCCATCAAAGGGAGCCAGTGAGCGTGACTGATAGTTTGATTTTCAGTGGTGCTTAGGTTCTGCAGCTCTCATCAAGTGCACTGCAAATTGTAGGTATTCAAGGCCACGTTTTTTTAGAGGGTAGGTACTTTAAAATGTATTGCAGTCAACAAGAACTGGGAGCTACAGTTCTTTGAAGGGTATGAAGGCCTTCAGTATTGCTCAGAAGTCACATAGTGAATTCTTTCTACTTTTCCACCTAATGTTTTGCTTTCTGATTCAGAAAAGGCGACAGGAACACCGGAGAACTTTGTTTCATTACAGAAATTAAAAAGAGAAGATACAACAAAGTATGTCCTTGGAGAGGAACACAAATAGTGCAGGGAGCCTCTTAAAAATGTACAAAACACAAGAAAAACCCACAGTCTTTCTGGAATGTCTGTTTCCTACAGGAGAGAGGAACCCACACCACCATTTCACAACCCCAATTTATCTCCTCTGTCAAGAATCAGTTTAGTTAGAAGCAATAAAGTCCTCCCTTCATCGGTACTGCAGAAATTAAATAGCAAAACTGCATTAGCCATTAAGAGGTTTTGAAGTCTATTTGTTTACACAATGAGAATTACTTTTATGTTTCTAATTAGGTAGCTATTAACTAACACACAGGGAAATCACACTAGCACATGAAGTTTTGCTATCATCACAATCCTATTAAAAGGAGAGTTTAAGATTTTATCTAGAACAACAAATTAATCATTATAATATGCTTTAAAAGCACACAAATTATCAAATGCAGAAGACAAGGGGGGGCCTTTTAAAGAGTTCTTTGAATCAACATCTTTCCTCTGTTGATGTCAGTTTAACACAGGCTTCAGTAAGAAAAAAGCTTTTTCAAACTCTTCTGGCATTATTCTATATATGAAAAGCTATGAGGTACACTAAATTAACTTAAAATTAGATTATGCATAGTCATTCTTCCACTGTTACACAGGGAAAATAACTGCTCTGGTATTCAGAAGCTGCCAGAAAAGTCTTTAACCCTTCCTGAGCTAACACAGCAGAGCAGATTTTTGCTGAGGTGTAACAGGTCAGAGACCCCACCACATCCAAGGAGACCTCAAATGCTTTATCATCAATCCATGATCCCTTGCAGAGATTTTCTCATACCCTTTTCCAATACAGTATGCCACCAGAGAATTCAACTTTGACATTTTTAAATCAGCTGCATTAAACACACGCTCTGTCTTTTGACCCTTTGTTTCTGGTTTAGAAACATGAATTGTTGTCACTGTGGAGGGACATAAAAGTTAACAGACCAAAGGAGCACGTTGGTGGTGTTTTTGGAATAGCACTTGAGAGTAGAAAAATGTGACTGTGCCATCAAAGACTATGGCAGAAAGAAACCATAATTTACAGTCTCACCCAGAGAATTAATTAATCCTTCCTGATTTGGGGGTCCTTTACTAGCTGTAGGAGGCTGCCATATTTTATTTTGTGACACAAACTATATGGACTTAGAGTCAAACTGTGAAAGTTGTAAATAAGTGCAGACTAGACGGCTAAACGCGGGAAGATCATTTATAACAGAAAACAGAAAATTGTTTCTGAAAACCAGAAATCATGAAGCTGATTTTCCCAAATCCTATTAAAAACCCTCTGTTTCTGTGGCTATTCCATTTAGGTCACACAAAACAGTTCAAACAAGGCAACGAACTTGGCTTCTAGAAGACATGTCCTGCAGCCTTGGTGTCAGTGTGTGTCCTGAAGAAGATACCTGGCAAAGAGCCGGTGGTGGCCTTCACTGGTTCTTCAAGGCCACAATGATGATGGGAGATGATGGAAATCTTCAGCCTGTTATCCATCCCAACAACTCAGACTAACAGCTTTTTTGGTAGAGGCATCCTTCACACACTCATGTTTCAGCACAGTTCATTCGTTCGAAACAAACCAAATTTGTTCTACTGCTGAGCAGTATTCCCACTTTTGCCTCACTAAGGGAGGTGGAGATGCTGCTACCATTTTAGTAGCATCCAACCATAATGCTCCAAGAACTAATATGCAAACATTCGTTACACAGCACTGAGTCTTTCCATCCCAACAAACTGTTTCTCTCAAAGAAGTACCTTTAAATATATATTTGCTGCAATAAACTGAACAGACCAGGGCTGAGATGGCCACTAAAAAGGTGGTCAGGCAATCTCGTGTATTTTCTTACAGAAAGAAGTTAATTTGTGTATTCAGTCAAGCAAGTGCTGGAGAATGGTACCTAACTCACAGAGGAAGAACTATCAAGAAATATTGATCGACAGTGTAGTTCTTAGTTACTCAAATCACCATAAGTCCATTAAATTTAATCACAATAATATTAGTAAAAAATTGTTTCTCAATTTTTAAGAAATAGCCCAGCCAGGAATTGCAGCTTTTCTGCTCTTCTGTACAAAGTGATCCCAATGCCTACAAGTAATCTGAATTAATGTGCTGAGAGATTAATATTTTATCATTATCACTGTTAAGTTCAAACGAGCACTTTAGGACAGGCTATGACCCTCTAATTAGCACTACTAATGTATTTTTTGGTCCTCAAAATACTGGAGCACTCAAGAGCTCCAGTCAAATACAGAAGAGAGAAGATGCCAGTTCATGAGAACCTGCAGTTAAAGGAGTCAACAATTCCAACCTTAGAGCTAATTTTATCACCACATGTACTTGACAAAAGACAGCTGCTCACTGATACAGTTAAGTTCTGTTTTACAACTTCATTTAGTTTTTCCAGTTGCAAAAGCAGTTTCTAAGGGGAAGCTCAGCTGGAGACCACTGCAGCTTTGTTTCTTTATATCATACCCAATTGAGAAGGCTTTCAAGGATAATTGTTGTTAAGAAAGGTATTGATTTGCTTCTGAGAATCTTAAAGATGTTTGAGGAATCGCAATTGGAGTTCCTCTCAAAGGATTTGTCTTTGAAATAATAGTAGCAATGTATTACTTTTCTCTTGTGGGCTACAAAACTTCAGTTAAAATTAAAATGTTGTATTTGAAAACAATGCTGCAGTATCCAAACGGATTAGCATTAAAGGGCATTTTCAAGTGGATGCACTGAAGGAATCTACAGAGTGTGTCTGAATTCAGCCTGTACTGAACTATTATTTGATTGTTTAGTCAAGCTACAGCCAAGGTGTCATTTTAGGGGAATTTCTGCTGCTGCATCTACCATATTGACAGGCTTGACTTATTTTAATGAAGAGCTAGGTCCTACAGAATCCACTGCAGTACAATTTTCATCATGATACCGCCTAGAAAAGGCAAAGATTCTTCCTGGGGATTTACCATGATATATTTATACTTCTCTCCTCACTTACTCACTGCAATGCCTGAGGTAGAGGCAGGAGACGGAGCTGTCAGAACCTCCTTCCACTGATAACTTGGTTTCCTCCTCCTTGTGTTCTCACCGCAGCGATTTGTGGCACACGTCAAATTACACCGGCAGGGAAACGTCAGCTTCAAAACGCTTCAAATTTACAAACATCCATTAAGTACTCATTATTTAAATGATAATTGCTGTCCATTTGATGCACAATCACCACAGTCTCGAGGCAGGGGACGTGGGTGGGTACCTGCCCTCATGAGCAGGGTCAATGGGAGGTTCCCTGCAGCAAGTGCCAGCACAACTGGGCACCATCATAAGAAGTGTGTTGTTACAGGCTAAATAAGCAGCTCTGCTGCTTGATCCTGTGGGTTACGAAGTAATTAGCTTCTGAATAACTGAAATCAATGGATGTTTTTGCAGAATCACACCAAATAAGCAGAAGCTTGGCACACAGAAGGGAGAAACAGTCCCAGTGCTATGCAGTCATGTTTGTTAATTCCTAGTTTAATTCCACCAACTTGAATAGCTTTACAGCAGGAGAAAAAAAACCTACAGCCTAGGGTTACTAGTAAACCCTATAAAATTACCCATCAATTTGAAAACTCAAATGAAGTACTGCTCTTCCTCCTTTAACACCTTCACTTAAAAGCCCTCCTTACTTCCAGGGCTGCATACACTGCTACCTTGGAACAGTTTATGGAATCCCACCACTGCCAAACTCCTGAAATCTCCTTGGACATCACATCAGTTGGTGATTTCCTTTCCTTGTAAACCCCAAATTTTCCCCACTTCTACGTCAAACTAAATCTATAATCAAGTAAACATTTTGAAGAGTTTTCTCCAAATCCTTAGTCTTTTTACACAGACCCTTGCAAAAAGCCCTCCCAGTTCCCTCTCACAACTTCTATCCCATCTTCTCATTTCTCAATGTACCACTAAGCCATCCTTAAGTGACCTTGGAAACATCAAATCCCATTGCCCCAGAGCAGTAAGTACACTCTGCTGTTTCTTCAGATTTTTCAGGTTCAAATATTTGAGTTGCACAAAATAAATCTTGCTTCGTGAGAGTTCTGCTCCCTCCAGTGCAGGCTGTGGAAACCACGCACGCTACCGAGGGCCGAACCTGAGCCCAAAGCAGGACTTACACCGAATGGCACTGTACCTTGGAGAGGATCAGCATCACTCAAAACACTTGGGTAGTGCTGAAGCAACACAGCAACTATTAATATAGTCTTCATAGACTACATCTGTTCCTGAGTTACCTATTCCATGCTAGTATTTTTAAAATATCCTCCACAAAAACAAATGTTAACTCAAAACTATCTACCAAAAGGGCATTTTAACTTGCACACACACAGCAACACAAAGACAAATCAAGCTGAAGCAGAACCATTCTTTTCAACAACAGCATGTACTTGAGTACCAGGCATCCAACCTATCAGAAATTAAGAACAGAGGGAAGCAATAATGGAAATTATATCCACTGAAAATGCAACAAAAGCTCTGTTGAGGGCTTGGTGAAAAAACATGCTCCAGGAGGGTGTAACCAGCAGCTCTATTTAAAACCCCCAAGGAAGGCGTGAAATGCACCAAGTTTGCATAGAATCAACAAGGGAAACATTCAATTCTTTCATTAGAAAGAATTTATCACAGTTCATGACAGACATGCAAGCACTGCTGGGAAAAGCAGCTCTAAACAAAGTGTAACCCTGTAGGAGATCGAACTCTGACTGGGGAAGAAAGATTATCTGAGGGAGCCCATTTCTCCTCCAGCCCAGTCTTACTGGTACAAGTCTCTGAAACAGGAAAGGCAATATGCTTATCAGTTCACAGAGGAAAGAGTCTCTCTGCTCACAGTCAAGTGCACTAATGGACAACAGTAATTTTAAGATGGGCTCAGACCCCGCTCGGGCAAAACCGAGACTGCCCGAAGGAGGGATGGAGCAGTTCTCTATTCAGTGAGACACGTGGGATGAGGAGCAGAAGGCGAGTTTGTCACCTGAAAACAAAGCCATGATAATTATCACCTCTGCATCTACCCTACAGCTTTGAAGCCAGGATCCCCAGGGCAGCAGCTCTCCAGGGCTACGCAGCTTCAGCTGCACTGGTGGGTTTGGGAAGGAGATGGTGGTGCCCCCGCTCTGCCCCTGCCCACCCGCTGCAGGCTGGCTCCTTCCCCCCCAGCTTTCTCTTCCCTCATGGGTGATCTCTTACTTCATTATCCACTGGCATTTGCAGGAGGAACTCAACTAATTCAGAAAAAAGCCTTACTTTTGAATAAACTGTTAAACTGCATAAAGAAAAAACATCATAAGAAAGAATAAAACGCAAAAAACTATATATGTTCCAAAATAAAGATGAGGCTCTGAATACATCTTTCCCTCTAGGCAATTATACGGGTAAATTAGGTACTGAACAAATGAAGTAGTTATTGTAAATCCGTCCTTGCAATACAATTTTGCCAGAAACAGTAAATTACTTTGAGTGTTTGTCATAATCTGTTATCTGCAGAAAAATGTGAAAACTAAATAAATTTATGGAAATGCATTTACCTAATAATATTTACCAAATGACACTGTTCCCTCTACTGCTTGTAGCAAACTCAGTCATGGAGACTACAGACAGGTTTGCCTTATTAACACAGACAGCTCTCTGCCTGTGTATTTTAAATACCTCAGAGCACAGCACCATCTGTGTGTATTCTACTAATGAGCTACTTCTTAGGCTGAGGAAGGCCAGCCAGCCAACACCGATTACTCAGATGGAGACTGCCTAATTTTTAAGCAATTAATGAGCTCCTCTCTCACTCTACATAGAAGCTTCCTCTGGTTAATTCTCCTGGCATATTACAGCATATCCTATTCTAAAGGAAGTTTCTCAAAGCAGAAAATAAAAAGAGAGGAACACAACAGAGCCCAATCCAACTTCTTAGAGCAGAGCCCAAGACCCACGGATGGGACACAAGCCCAGGAGTCCCTGCTGGGACCCCCCTGAGCAGGGCCTGCACCACTGCTTCTCTCTTTCTCTCTTTGGGGAGACCTTATTGGTGTCTACAACTACCTGAAAGGAGGTTGTAGGTGTGGGTGTTGGGTCTCTTCTCCCAAGTAACTAGCAATAGGACAGGAGGAAACGGCCTCAAGTTGCACCAGGAGAGGTTTAGATTGGATATTAGGAAACATTTCTTTACTGAAAGAGTGGTCAAGCCTTGGAACAGGCTGCCCGGGGAAGTGGTGGAGTCATCATCCCCAGAGGTGTTCAAAAACACGTAGACGTGGCACTTCAGGACATGGTTTGGTGGTCATGGTAGTGTTGGGTTGAGGGTTGGACTTGATTCTAGAAGTCTTTTCCAACCTTGATGATTCTACGATTCCCAACGTAGTCAAGATGGGGAACAGCACCCTGCAAAGGGGCAGCTCAGCCCTCTCCCTTGTGACTGAGGCACTCAGATACCTTTAATAACACTTTGAAGGCCAGTACCATGCTCACACAAGAGCTTTGAGGGGTTTATATTCCCTCTCATCTCCCAGTCTTTTGGAAAAATCTGACACTGACTATCCCCAAATGCTGCCCAGCTCCACGGCTGGGGATCTCCAGCTGTGGATGCCGCGTGCTCAGGAGCCACTCAGCACCATGACTGACTGCTCCCTTCCCATCCTTTATCTGACTGGTGTGATTTTAACAGGTGAGCCTTAAGGGGCTATTAGATTACACAAAATTAGAATTCCCTCTTCTGCCACTAAAAAATATTTCTTAATAACCTAAACAAAGTTTAAGGAGATCAGAATTACCTTTTACAGCTCCCTGTTGGAAAGCACTGTAGTAAAACACAGAGTGAGTATTAAATTATCTCAGTAATTACATTGATAATGCACAACTTTCATGTGCACAATAAAACCATTACGGAAGACCTGATTTTTACAAGTATATCACACATCATGATTCTGAAAGGGCACCCTGCGTGCAGGAATGGATGTGCTTGTCTTGCACAACCCTGAAAAACATGCCAATTATTGCAGGGAAACTATTACAGTGGAAAGCTTCTACCCAGCAGCCCCAGTGAAAAAAAAACATTTGCCTCCCCTGAGGATGCTCATATTTACACACCAATAAGAGACTTAATGTAACATTTCGACTTGGTTTGACATGATGAAGCCATTCTACAATCACATTGTGGAATTTGTATTTTTTAAATTCTTATTTATAATCAAGGTACTCAGCATTTCACTTTGGGAGCAGGAAGGAAATTGTTCCAAAAGACAACTCATTACTCTAGCACATCAAGGGTCTTCCTCACTGCAAGATGAAGCAAGTTGGTGACACGTTCTGCAAGAGGCTTCACACAAGAGCACGCTGGACAAACAACTGTTCACATGGGATCTGTGTCCTTCAGAGAAAGCCAGCAATTACAGCTCTTTATGAAGGATGGCAAATGGAAGAGTTCATTTGTAGACATTTCTAAAACGGGATTTAATAAAGATCCTTTCTTCATTGGTTGAGCTTTACGCTTCCCTCTGCAAGGTCCACCACAGTGGCAGCCAGGCATCCCAGGTGGCTGGATTTAGGCTTTATCTCTCTTGCACTGTCAGAGGCATGTTTTGCAGTTAGAATAAAACCATTGCACTGAATGGTAAAGAGCAAATTTAATCACCCAATACAGATGAAAAAATCATAATGCTGTAAATAATACGATGTAAAGTCACGGTGAATAGGAATTATGTTGACCTACATCAGAAGTCAGCCAAAAACCTTCAGCTTTCAATCTGCTCCAATAAAGCTGAGACACTCCACTCCTAAATGCAGCTTCCACTGTAGTCTCCTGATTTGCCTAAAATTACAGATGTCATTTTGAATGGAAATATTACATCCAAAATGTCATTAGAGATACATATCCTAATTTCTTAACTTATTTTTGATTGTCTAAAACCACACCATTATTCACACCTCTCTGGCTTTATACAATGAGACAAGATTTTCAAGGTCACATCAAAAATAAGTAACAGATTCAAGGGCTCAAATCTACAATAATTATTTCCTTGGCTTGAGTTCCAAATCTGCTTTTCTAAACAGCAAGTACCAGAACAAGCAGGTTTCAAGAATACTTTTAAATTGGTTTATTTTCTCAACAAAACACACTCTGCATTAGGAGCCTACAACTAGAGTGGAAGCAGCAGGCAATGCTACAGGCTTGGGGAAGAGTGGCTGGAAAGGTGCCAGCAGAAAGGGACCTGGGGGTGCTGATCAACAACTGGCTAAATATGAGCCAGCATGTGCCCAGGGGGCCAAGGCGGCCAACAGCATCCTGGCTTGTGTCAGAAGTGGTGTGGCCAGCAGGACTAGGGCAGGGATCATCCCCCTGTCCTCGGCACTGGTGAAGCCACACTTCAAATACTGGGGTCAGTTTTGGGCCTCTCACTCCAAGGACATTGGAGCATGTCCAAAGCAGGGCAACAAAGCTGGTGAAGGGTCCAGAGCACAAGTCTTGCCAGGCATGGCTGAGGGACCTGGGGTTGTTTAGTTTGAAGAAAAGGAGGCTCAGAGGAGACCTTACTGCTCTCTACAGCTACTTGAAAGGAGGTTGGAGAGAGGTGGGTGCTGGTCTCTTCTGACAAGTGACAAGTGATAGAATAAGAGGAAACAGCCTCAGGCTGTGCCAGGGGATGCTTAGGTTGGATATTAGGAACAATGTTTTCACTGAAAGGGTTGTCAAGCCCTGGAACAGGCTGCCCAGGGAAGTAGTTGAATCACCATCCCTGGATGTGTTTAAGTGTCATGTAGATATGGTGCTTAGGGACATAGTTTAGCAGTGGACTTAGTAGAGTAGGGTTATGGTTGATGATCTGAAAAGGTCCTTTTCCAGCCTAAACAATTCTGTGATTCTAAGCATGTCCAGAAGGTAGTCGTCCTTCACCAGGGAGGCATGCCAGAGAGCAGTGCTGATGGCTGCAGACCCACCTCCAACCTGAGGGCCATGGAAGCCAGCAGGATGGCCTGGCTCCACTAAAGAGCTCTCACAGTTTTCAGATCTCCTTTGCATAACCAACTGCTTCCCAGCAGCGAATCCCAGAAACAGCGGGGTCCTCACCACTGTGTGTTCAAAACCTTCTAGCTTCTTCATCCAACAACCATATCAAGAACCCCAGAAGTCCTGGAGTTCAGCTGCAACTCTTGAATGCCCTAGAGATACAGAGCCTGAGAATAACCCTGCCTTTGATTCATGTTCCAGCAGTCTTCCATTGCTTATTAAATTAAATGTTCAAAATGAGATTGTGTCACTGAAAAAAAAATAATTCTGACAAGCCCTGTTCTGCAGAATGTGATTATATTTCTGCATTTTACCATTAACTGAAAGACATCAGAATGTTTATACCTCACATTACTCTTCCCTTTCCAAGCCCGCCCACATATATGTATTTCACTAAACATGTAAGACAGCAAAAGCATGCATGAAGTGGCTCTGCACATTGGTCCAAATAACCTTAGGACCACAGATTGCTCAAGCAAAACAAAAATATAATGCTTAAATCCAAAACCAAACAATTTCTGTTGTCTTGTGAAAAATCTGATCTGATAATATTTGTGGAGACTGATGTAAATAGAAGTCAATTTTATCTTCAACATACCAGACAAAATCTATTAACTATCAAATAATAATAACATATGAAACAACTTTGCATTCAATTTTATATGTACTTGCCCAGTGGGATAGAAGGACCAGCATTTCTTTAAACAAACATGAACATCTGGTTAGACTCTACACCGAGATGTCCTTGGACAAAGCTCTTTTAAGCTACTCACACATCTGATGACAGAACTCCAATTCCTGGTATTGCCAGAAATCTGAAGGCAGCACTAGGTAGGCACAGATGGAACCCAGAGCAGCTCAAAGGCAGCTGCCCGCCTGCTGAGTCGCTGCAGTTTATGATCAACAAATGCTCTGTAGGTCAGAGGAGTAAGTACACACACAGGCTTTTAGAAACTTGGTTACCCAAGAGACTTGATTGGCACCTCCAAGGCTCGTGGTCCCTCAGGGATTCCATATGCCACTTTACAGCCCTAAGTGTTTTTTCCTCCTGTGCCGCCCACTGTACCCTGGGAGGACAGTTTATAGCCAGTAACACCACAGACTTGGAACGTTCCAAGGCAAAAGCTCTTAGCCTAAAAGCAGTGCACAAAACCTGGTGTAGCAGAAGCTCTCTCCTCCTCTTCCTTCTCCATTTCTAGCAGAAGCATCTTACTATCTTTTACTGAAAAATAACAGAAACTACAACTACTCTTCCCCAGCACATGTACCCAAGGACATAAAAGCACATTCTATACACGTGCTTATTTAGCCTCAAAACTTCTCTAGGAAACAGTCGTGGTTTCCTCGTCCTTGCCTAAGGCATCAGCAATATAGCAGAACAGAGTGAAACGTTTTATTTATGTGTTATTCCCCCACATCACCTGCAGTGTGCTGGGCAACCTGAACATCACTTTGTTTCTGGATGATTTTCTATCACCTGTAAAGTGGAAACAACTATGATGCAAATCATTAGAGACAAAAAGCACTTATATTAAATATCATGGCAACAGATGTTTACTGAAAACACCAAATAGTCCCATGAGACTTAAAATACAAACCCTGCCAAGGTAACAAAGCACAATTAGAATACTGGATGTCCAAAAAAATAATAGTATCATCATGTTTCAAGGCCTCTACTACACAGGCCTAACAAACATTGCAGCTGCACACATGGTTGCTGGGTGCCTGAACAGCAGCGTGTCCCCCAGACGCAAGCAAGAGCGACATACAAAATATTGTGCTTTAAATGTTAGAAAGGAATTGGGGAATTTCAGGCTTTCCCCTTCACCCTGTTTCAGGCTTCTTCACTGGAAGGGGAGCTGAATCCCTCTGGGTTTGCCCTGACAGGTACAACTTTCCCTCATGCCTCCTGTCCCAGAGGGGCCAATAGGTCTGGTTAGCAGACAAGGTCGATGCAGGTTCCTCTTCCTCCCACTTCATTACAGCAACAGGAATGACATGGTCAGATCCAAAAGACTCAGGCCAGGTATTACTACTGCCTCCAGTTCCTCTATGAATAAACACTGAACAATGCTAACACCTGCCTGGATCAAATGATCTCCTACTTATCCAATTACTACTTAATTTCCCATCTGGAATGATGGATGCAGAAATCTCAGCAGATGTATATTTTAAGTAATACTGATCCCTCAAAGATGCAAACCAGCTGTAACTGTCTCACATTGAAGCGTCAAAATAACTTCCTCAAAAAACAAAAAAAGTGACTGGGAGTGAGTTTCCATAGGTCACATGCAGCACAACAGAGCTGTGGTTTTGTGAATCTCAAAGGTCGAGGTTTAAAACATGTCAAGCCAACAAATACCCACACGCTGCCTCTGCTCCTGCCCAAACAATGAGCCCTAGGGGAGGGCAAACGAGAAGGAACTGATGGGAGAGGCTGGTGGACATGGGCAGCCTGGTTACCCTGCCTCAGAAAAGCAAAGTGCTCAGGTCAGAAGCTTAACTTTAATCTAAGTCTCTGTCTTCAGCAGCAGCAAACTGTATGTTTTCATATCAGTATGTATTATAAGTACTAATCGTGCTTCTTGTAGGAAAGAATTGATTGGATTTGAAAGGGTTGGAGATGAATAAAGTGATAAAATGTACACTCTAGAGGTGACACTGCAGCTAAGATCAATTTTGCTTTCAGCTCACAGATAGGTAATCATTTCTAATTTAGTAAGTTCTAACAGCACCACAACGATCTCACACAGGTCCATACACTAACGCCGGCACATACATGCTCTGCACTAAAAGAATTCCTTCCTTCTTCACAGGTCAACAACTTGAAATACTTAGCCCTGCATCTCCTGAAAAGGGAAACCTCCAATGTTTCCCTTTTTAGTTGTAAAACCAACTTCTCCAAACTTAAATGCCAAAAAAAAAAAAATCCTCAAAATAGTTCCAAACCATGGAACCAAACAGAACTCTCCCTTCTCTTGCTGTTTCACACAGTGATCCCAACATCTCCTGTCTCACAATTTTACTGCTTGCTGCTTTTATAGCTACATTCACAGAAAAAAAAAAAAAGTAAGTAAAAAAAGTTTCTGATACAATGTGTCTCAGGGACTAGCCATTTAAAACTGAAACGCATTTCAAACAAAAGCAAGGCTCTGAAAGTAATGCAGAAAAAGTTCTTTAAATTCAGTGGACAGAGACATGACAATGTGTATTAATATTCAAATCTAGTTCAATCTAAGGAGCCTTATCTACAATCCTTCAAATCTACACAGCAGTCTGTAAAGCCTACCTGAAATGTACTCAGGTTACAGAAACTCAAGCACACTTCAGAACTGGTTTAGATCACAAGTCGACCCAAAGCTGCTTAAGCCATTACATCAGAGATCCCCTATAGCTCCCATAGGTCCATATCCCCCTAAGTTACCTCCGAGCCTCTGCGTCACCAAGAGATGTCCCAGACTGAGCAGACATTCATCTCTAGGACCAGTGAACATGCTGAGCTTGAAGACTGTGTTCAGGGTAAATTTGTGCTGTATTATTTATACTTTCACTTGAACATTACGTAAGACAGATCTTCCAAAAATATTTTAATGAACAAGCTGAAAACAAAAAACATGTCAGAATAACTTCTGCTGTCTCTCAGGACAGTCAGTTTCAGAGTAAGGACACCAGCCTAGAATACACACCCCCAGAGTGAACATACTAGAAATACTGAAATGAAGATCTCGCTTAACGTTTCTATTTAGGGTCTATTTAGAAAACTAAGCAAAGACACCTGATACATTCATTTTTCTCATTTTAAAAGGCCCCATTTTGGGGAGGAAAATAAAAGTATTATCCAATTAAATGCATAGAGTTGGAAGATTTCTCAATCGTGATGGTACCTCTACTAGAAGTTCAGATATCATTAATAAACTTTTATAAGCTGCAGCTCGATGTAGAGCAAATATCCAACAGCTGTCATGATGTCTATTGCAGAAGTGGAAGATTATAGATTTTTAACTGAGGAAATGACATTTCTTTCATGTTTTGCTTATTTCCCCCATCCCTAAAGGTCCTACCTTTGTGATTCACTGTGATTTGGAACAATTTAATTGTGCTCATTTATTTTATTCAGATACAGCAGTGGTTTCCCTTTTGGGAAAGGAGTCTAGCTTTAATATTTAAGTATCAACCCAACATTTTAATTGTTTTAATTATACATGAACTCATTTTAAACGGGTGTAATAGCTAAAAATATGAGTGTTTAAATAAACCCTATCAGGTTGAGGTCACTAAAAAACCTCAAACCTCTAGCAGATTATGTCCCTTCTTGTTCTTCTCTATGCATGTCCCTTCCTCCCCACCAGGAACCAGGCTAAATGCTGCCAGCTGTCTCCCAGAGAGGTCTGTGGAGCTGCAATGTGGTCGGTCTATGTGAAGCTGCAATGCTGCTTTCTGTCTAAAGGAGAGGGAGCCAAGGCTGAGACTCCCGTAAGCAGGTGCACGTACTACTGGTGCCTCACAGCTGACTGGCTGGTAGCCCCCCGAGCCCTGGCTGAGCACACCAGCCTGGCTCCTCTTCCCCTAGCCAAACTGAACAGATGGGGAGCAGCCATGAACCTGTGAGCAGACACGGCCGTATGGAAGAGGCACTGTACATGGCTGCACTCACAGCAATGGCAATTCTGATTTATTCTGTTTGTTTGCTGGAGCCGTGAGTAACTTAATATCTTCTGGGAAAAGCAAGAGACCAGTGTGTGTTGATTAGTGTGTCCAAGCTCCCATTTCCTCCGTGCCTACACGGTATTTGCAGGGGTAAATGCTGAGACCCCCTCCTGCATCACTCCTACCTCAGAAACTGGGAGGGCTCATAGCCACGTGTTTTACATCAGGGCCAGGGTCAGCTCTTCAGGCAGATGCAATTGCAAACAACAGCAAGTGGCAGCTGTGAGTGCTCGTGGGCAGATCTTCGAGGGGTCTGCTCCAGCAGGAGCAATGGGCTTTTAAGAGTCAGACTTCTCTAGGATATCCCACTCCAGGCACAAAGCCACAAGTCACCTCTGAAGTACAAACACCTCCACTTCCATGTATGTCACCACTTTCATGGCCAACGCAATCAGGTAACAATACAGGAAGACAGAGCTTCACAGCAGGGAGCAGCAGGAAACCTAGGCTAGACCAGTGGACAACTGGTAGGGAAGTGAGGGTCCCCTGAAACATCTATAGCAGACCATATAAGTTGTTGCATGACTTTTAAAAGGCAAAAAGCATCAAAGCCAATAGGTTCTAAACAAATATGTTAAAGCACTGCACCCCAACCACTGCAACGGCAACCAGCGAATTTAATCCAGTTTGGCCATGCCCATACACAGCAAGGCAGGACACTATGTCAAGCCCTCTCTATCCCAAGCCATTGGTGACAATATTGGATGCAAATGGAGGGTGACAGGATGAGTGGGGGATCAGAGAGGCTCCTGCTCCTCTGACATATGACTGCCTATTGGGTAGTCCCGAGATATCCAGGAGAAGGAAGGCCAGAATCCAAGAGCACACCTATCTGGCACACTACAGAGGAGAAGACACAGAACTCTGGCTCTGTAGCTTGGAGGACATATCAGGATCAGGCTTGAGACAGTTAACCCCTGATAACCTTCAGAAGGACTACTACCAGCTCTGCAGCCAGCAGCCTTATGGAAACCTGAGTGATGTCTGCCCATGCTCCTCCACACAAGGTTGGCATGCCCTCTGTGGAGCTCCTGCATGCTGAGACGGGGAGTTTCAGCTCAGCAAATAAATACAGCAACAATAAATGGCATCAATTATTCAGCAATGGAATTATGTCTAGTAAGTCAAACAGAAACTATAATCTGAAAAATCTCTTGCTTAAAAAATGCAATGATTCTTAAATTGGTTTTATATTCCCTGCTATGATTATTCAAAGTGTTGTATACAAAGGGCTTGAGTAAAGAAGTCCCTTAATCAGATTAAAGGGAAATCACCTACCAGCTGGGAACCTAGCAGCTCCCACATCCTCCATTTATTTGTATAACCTCTACCTGTAAAATACCCTTCCTAGGATATTGCTAAGGCTGCAGTCCCAGCATTAGCTATTTGCTCAGTTTTACTTCTTAAAGCAGGCAAAAAGGGTGACCTGCAGCTTTCAAAAAAGCTTCTTAATATTAAGAAATGCTGTGAAACTTAAGTCAACATTACATTCACAGAGATGCTTGAGGCAAACTATTCTGTTCCCACCACAAACAGCAATCATTACTCTGTAGACATGACAGATTTCTTCTGGAGCATCTGGAATTTGCTGCCTGTAAAGAAGAATCTGACTAGCATAATTAAATTAGCTCACCCATTTTAATTATTTTGGCACCACATCTCAAGTGAGAAGCAGCCAAACAAATCTGCCTTGCTACAAGTTTCTCTGTAATTTTTGCAGCAATACAAGGTACTCCAAAACCAGCCTGTAGCCCTCACGTGCATTCCTGTTTGTTTTCTCCAAATGGAAATACGGACATTGGAACCTATAACCAAGGGCAAGCAAAGGACAGGAAATAAATCTCTTTCAGTTCTGTTTTTCTCTTGCCTTCCACGAGGACTGTTTCTTCAGCAAACTTTAATTCTACGCGCGCAACTGTAGCACCAATTTCATCACCTTCCATTTGACGTCTTAGACCCTCCACTCCTGACCTCTCTTTAGGGACTCTTGCCTGTTGCCCAGTCCCTGTGTACTGTCTGCATTTGCTGTCTAGAGTTCTCATTCTCAACTTTCTCCCCTTGGGTTTCCATTCTTTGGCTTCAAAGGAGTATTCTCCCATCAGCTTCTGAAGATGCCTTCTTAGCCAAACCCCTGTTCCCCTTAAGGCAACTTCAGTTTCACTGATAACATCGTTCTGGACATTCTACCCCCTTTCTGACTGCCTCTGTTTTAGTCATGTCTTTGCATTACCTGAAGACAACCCCACAATTTCCCATTGTTCCATCCCAAGTCCTCTTCAAATCAGCTCTCTTTAGATTCTCCCTACCCCTCAAGTAAGACATATTCTATTACGCTATATTACACATAAGCTGGTCAACTTCATAACTGCTCTTGTACTTAACACTAATCACAATTCTGGCCATTCATGCAATAATTCTACGTATTGCTTGGAAAAATGCCAGTCTACATAAGTCAGGAAAGACATCAATACCCTGATTGTGCTGGTTTATTGCCCTAGTAGCCCAAATCTGTCTTTATCATCAGTGTCAGCACTTTCCGCGCACTGCTTCACACAGCTCTACATAACTGTCTGCACAATTTCCCTTCCCCTTGTAAGGGTGCTCACCAGCTTAGACATCCCCACACCAACAGGCAAGACCCAAGACTACAACATCCATCCACAACAGTGCTGCAGAAATCCTGTCCACAGGGTGTCATTTGGGCACCCCATCCACTCCCCCCACCCCACCTCTCACCTGCAGCTAAAACAACCTTCCTGCTTTCAGACAGCCCTGTTTACACCACAGTGCAGCTGCCCACAAATAATCACTGAAGTACTTTCCCCTTCCCACTTTCCTCTGTCAAGACACCAGCAAAAAAAGAATGAGAGCACCAGCACACTGCAGCTACTGCCATCCTATTGATCAACGTGGTCTCATTGTCCCATCGTGCATTTGTCTGGCTGCATCCATCCACTCTCCCCCATCTTCTACTCAAACAACAATACAAATAGTTAAACTTCTGAAGCCTCTGGGGCATCTGTCCCTTCACAATATGCAGCCCCAAGCAACCAAACAACAATCACAGAATCACAGAATGTAGGGGTTGGGAAGGGACCTCTGGGGATCATCTAGTCCAACCCCTCTGCTAAGGCAGGTTTGCCTAGAGCAGGTTGCATGGGAACAATCCTTCATACCTAAAGATCCCTTTCAGAAAGGAAGTCAAATTATCAATTTTGCTCCAAGTGCTGAAATCACAGAAACCGAGAATGTATTTCATACACAGTGTAGTGGAAAAAAAAAAAAAAAGGAAAAACAAGAAATCAATAGTTTGCTCCAGACAACCTAAAAATCAGCATGTATGACAGAATGAATATTGAAGGTGAAAAGCAACTACATGATCATGTACTTGCAAAAACCCTGTAATTTTACTTTACATGCATTTTTTCCCTTCATCTTATATTCAACATACACCAACTCAATCAAATAAAGAGAACCATCTATTCACTAGTGGGTTATATTTAGCAATAGGCAATCTAACATATTAAAGCATTTTTCCCACCAGTATTCAACCTGAATTGATACTGTCAACAGCTGCCAATAACACAAGACATTCTGCAGAGTCAAAGAAAGATGATTAAAAAAAGAACCCACAAAACCACTGAAATGTAATTAAAGGTGAACTACCAGGTGAATGATGCTATAACCACAGGCATGTTGCTCCTACAGATGTATATTTCTGATAAAGGAAATGCAAAGGACTGTCCCTGCAGCCAAGTGGTGTTGCCTGGCATCAGTCTGCCAAGGCTGCTCCATGACACAGATTATGGATCTCACAGGGGTTCCCACCCAGGACAGTAACAGCAGCTGGAAAAACAGGAACACCGTAGCCCTGAGCAGAGTTTAGATCAAGCTCCACTGTAGCCAACTCCCAATATCCATGGCTGCTCTCACAGAGCAAACAGGGCTCAGGGCACAATGCTGCAGACTAGTTCAATTTAGCAACATCCATTTATACTTTCTAGCCCAGCAGAAAGAATTCAGACTAGTATCCAAGTAACGCTTCCTAGCCCAGGATGTGACATCTAATTCTTTATAACAGGTGGACCAATAAATTTACTTCTCCGTGCAAAGAAATGCAGAAATTAAACTAAAACTGGTCACACCAACTAAAGTCAGTGACTTCTCCTTGTACCTGCACTGCTAAAAGTGTTGGCTGAAGACATCGAGGGCAGTAAGATCAGCAGAAGCCCCCACACTTGTATGTGTAGCACACAAGTGGGAAAAAAATGAGGCAGGTAACATGCAAGTTTAAAAGTACAACATCTACCCTGCATCAGTTACCTGCCCATGTACACAAGGCTCCAGCAGACTAACTCCACCATGCAATACTGCAGCTAACCTGCTTGTCTGCCCAAAGTCCTTCCAAACTCACAGTTCACTCAAGAAAGGCAGTCTCATGAAATCATTCCCTTTGAGGGGGCTGAGCTGCACAGACTAGAAGTCACTTCAGACTCTAATACAGGTGAAACATCCAGACCAACTCTCCATCCTGGAAAGAGATACTCTAATGCATCTTTGAAGAGTTTTGTTGTTACTAGTGGGTTTCGAAAGCAGATGTAAACATAAACCACCTCCCACTGCCAGAATAATCAGAGATTATCTGCCCAGGAAACAGTTATCTTCCCAGTTAATCAGTGATGACCACACTTAGGGCTGGCAGGACTTGTGGAATATACCCTTCCAACATGCAAAAAAAATCATACAGACTTAAAAGTCACCACAAACCACATCCACATTAAGAAAATCCCTTAGCATGAGTAAAAGACTGGATGTTAAAACAATGCTAAAGTCATTGTTACCTTTATGGGTTTTCAATCAGATCAACCTTTTCTTTTTTTTTTGTTTTAATTTTTTCTTTTTTAAAGAAAACATAAAGACACTTCCAAATGGCTTAAATTCACATCAACAGAACATTATAGTGAGAAAATTCATCCTGTAACATCTGGTAAGCAAATCGTATTGGTTATGACCTTTTTTTTTGCAGCAGAAGAGAACATGAAGTATATATGCAAAGCACAAAGCAGTCTTCTAAAACGCTTGATTGCATGAGCACTAGGTCCAGATTCAAAAGTAAAAATATTTTTCTGTGACTTACCAGAATTTCTCTTTGACACGAGCTTCAAATTCATGCTGACTACAGTACAGATCACAAGAACCAAGAGAACAAGAGGCTTCATCTTTCACTTTCTGTGACAGCTGAAATGCAAACATAGTATGAAGTCTGAATCACAGCTCTTCACTACAACAAAGCAGCAGCTACAGTTAAACATTTCTCAAAGCACCATTACAGGGCAATGGCTTCATCTAGTGAATTCTGGGTTTATTTTTATGCAGAGGTAGGAAAACATAATGGTTCAAAGTAACTGTCTATGAATAATTTACCTCTGACTATCACACAAAAGGGTTGGGGTTTTTTAAATGACACTTTGAAAATATTTTGCTTAAAAAAAACCACAGGACTTAACTATTTATTTGAAGTAGTATGGCTCTAATCTGGCAGATTTTTGTATGGTTTTTATGTTTTTGTCTCACACAGGCCCCATGCTAAAACTTCCCATTGTTCAGGAAAAGATAAAGAGTAAGTTATCCATGCAATTTCTCTTAGCAACCTTATTTTCCCCCTGGTGACCTTGCAAAAGCTCCTACAATGAATAATGCTATTCCAGAGATTTCTCTCTAAAATGGGGTAAAGATGAATAAAATTCAAAAATCAATGAATGCAGGTCTTGGGATTCTTATTATAAAGATAAAATTAGTCTCTTCTGTGAACTTTACTATCTACTTTCTATTACATACATTAAAATAAAAGAAAAAAAAATCTTGTTTAAAATCTGTTTTTAATTTTAATTAATTACTGGAACTAATTCTGTTTTCATTTACCAGTATGAGGTCATTCAAAAACATATGGGAAGAGCAACTTGAGTCTCCTTATCTGCACTTAAACACAGGTAGAATAAATCTGAATTCAGCAAACCCCATCTCTCTCTAAATGAGAGATACTTAACTCTAAGCCAGAGTCCTCAAATACATGCTTAGCTTGAAGTCACAGGCCTTTAAGAGGCTTGATATATTCAGACTCCAGGAATCCATCTCCATATCAGGTACAGACTTTAGATCAGGACCCTTACTCTCAAAGAGAGCAGTCGCCTAAATCAGTAGGGAATTATTATTTGCACCAAAAGACTCAGTAAACATAGCAGTTTCTTTTAAACAGAAATGCACAAAACTACCTGTATTAGTAGTCAAAGCAAAGGCAAATCAACAGAACCATTCCTCAAAAGCTGCACGGCACCCACCACCCATCCCACCCAGAGGCACCCTAACTTTGGGACCAGCCCAGACCCCTGCAGCTCAGGACATTCACTCAGTGTAATAAACAAGCAAGAGGCTGCAATGTACCTGCAGTTTGCTAAAAATTATTCTGGTTTATTCGAGTTTATTACACCAAATATTCTTCCCTTGTAATTCTACTACCAGTCTGCTGTTATGTGAAGAAAATGTAAGAAACCCTGTATATTCTTCTACATGATGGCAATTATGCTGCTATTCAATTACTCCAAAATTACCACTTAAAACTGAAGTTTTCCCCTTCTCACCTTAGCGTACTGCGAACTATAAATAGGCAGCAGTTTCTTTTCCCTTCTGAATTCTATGTTCCCGTGGGCACTTTATGCCTATTGATTCACCACAGTAATGATACTAAAGGAGTTTTCAAGGAATAATATGTGCTGAAGGTTGTCTGACAGTGGTTAATGGCAGAATTAGTATTCATTCTTCCTTAACCTCTCCTTGGAGTACCAAAATCCTGGAACAACCAAGGCCATCTTGACAAGGGAGCTTAAAAAAAAGTAATTGAACTAAATCTTTTGACAGATAATTGTAATGATGATGTTATGCTAGAAAGATTTTCAAGTGTAGCTTTGCAAATTACTTTCTCCACTTTCCTCCCTTCAGTTATTACAGCTGAAGTATGTAACTGCTAGGTCTTTTTTCATGTGGGATCTGCCATGCCCACCACAAATGAGCTACGCTGCATTAAATACACTTAAAAATTCAAAGCAAGTTCTACTGGCCAACATTAATGCTAGAGATAGGGGAAACTCCTGGTTCTGTCAGCACTGCACTCTGCTTTCTGAAGCCCTGGCCCCTCCAAGGCAGTCAGCCTCTGTACCTGCAAAAAGCAGGAAAATACAGCAGGAAAAGGGCAAGAAACTACTCCACCAGCCAGTCATTCACAGCCCAGCCCAGAGCCTCAGCTTGTCCCATCTGACACAACCCTGCCAAAGCTGGCACGAGAATACACATCAGAGTTTGAGGTGTCATCTTCAGCATCCTAGATGTCCAAGCAGAAGAAGGTTGGATCAACCACACCAGTGTGACCAGTGGGTCAGCTGGTTACTGTCCTGAGGCAGCAGGCAGATACAGACAAAGCTGGGGCAGAGCCTGCCAGGATTCTCATCGCATCTCCCAATGGGACCAGTCTCCCAACTCCCTCCTCTGGGCCATCCACTCACCTATCAGGCAGCTGGATGGACTAGAGACTCAAGACAATCCTGTGTTCAACCTGCTAGCACTTCTGGAAATAAGTGAGGGGGTAAGTGTCTATGACCTGATGAAGAACATGAATAAACCCATACTAGCTTGAAGAGATACAAGATGGGATAAACCAGTTAACATTCAATACCATTTTCCTATAATGGAGGCATTTTCCTCCAAGCAGGGTCCATTTTGTCTTTTGACAAACTCCCCTGTCACAGGCTCTGAGCAGCACTTCCCTGAGGAGCTGCTTCCTCTGATGCTGCCAACTCCAAGTAACAAGAACACAGTACTCTACTGGATACACCTCACAAGGAGGGGCCCAAGCTTGGGACCATTCCCAGAAGAGTGAAGAAGACATCTTACTTAATAAGGATATAGAAAGACCAACTACAGCTACCCTGCCCAAGATCACAGATCTGAGAGGAGGGAAGAGAGACACAGAACAAAGTGCTGAAAGAATCACTAATCAAGCTAATCCAGCCCTCGTTGTGACCTGCCAGGTTGCATTTGTACTAAGGTAAGTAAAGGGAGGTTACTACCATCAGAGGGAGAATGGAGGAAAAGCAAGTGTGACAACTTTATTCTCAATCATTCCACTGCTAACAAGGCCACCCCTTCCCTCCTCACACTGTTTGATGCTACACACCACCAACCTCAGGCAGCTTTCCCAGTCTGCTGTGAGCAACCAGCAACCACAAGAGGACCAGGCTGTGATGCAGCACAAATTCTGTTCTTCTAACAGAAACCCTGACTCACACGTGCTGCCTAATGCCCTTCACCTGTGTCGACAAACTCAGCTCTTTCTCCTGAGTTCTCAGAAGACAAGTCCCATTTTCTTCATGTACTGCTTGCTGTCCTTCCTGCACCCGCTTCATCTCTCATAGCTTCCCAGACTCAAAACAACTTCAAGTAACAAGGTTAGAAGAATGCACTTAGAAACAAGCAGGAAACTGAAGCATTAATGTTCTTCACAAATCCCAGCACTGAGATTCTCGAGTTCTCGCTTTAAATGCAATTCAATTTTGCTCTAATTTCCATCATGAGCTTTGTTTATGGGGTGTTTCTTTTCAAGCAAAGCAGAAAAGTGGTGCATGTATGCACTCGGGCACACGTCTGTGCACAGACTGAGATCTGCTGACACACCAGGAGGCTCTGGAGGTTCTGGTTTCTCCACAGAAGCTGTGAGGCAGAAGGTGCTCATTAAAAACAAGAGCCCACCTCTTTAGTGGTTTCCAACTGTCAGGTTTTGTTGCTCAGAAATCTCACAGAAATAAATTACAGTTTTCACCCCCCACACAAAGGATGAAATGGCAACAGTAATTCTTTCGTTGTCTTTCCAGTATACTAGATGTGACTTGTGTTTATTCCCTTTCAAACCATTTCCCCACTCCACGTTTTAAGGCTTTGAATTTTAGTACGAACTTTCTCTCAGGTCTTCTCTTCTTCTGCCAACACACCACATGTTGAGCTGTTTATTATTGAAAGATTTTTCAGTCTGTATAATATGATGAGTGGATACAATCCACAATGGGCACCAGTCTCTTTTTGTTATACATAAAAAAAATAAATTTAAGCTAGAGATGCACACTAGTTCAAATAATGTATCTTCAGCTCTACTCACTATGGAGCATGCAGCATTCTTCGCTCTGTTGCCCAATGAGCATCAAAGAATGTTTCATTTTGCCTAATTCGCTGTGCATCTTCACCATCACAACCAGCCACTTAAGTGGTCTAAATACACAATGAACATTAATTCTACAAGGCAGCGTGCATTTGGCATTTGTCTTGCTGGATTTGAGCCTCCACCAGGCTCAGGTCCTTAACTAAATTCCTATCTGGCTAATTCTCCTTGTTCAGCTGGAATTCTACAAGGTATCTTAAACTGAGGTAAGCACAGAGGGAACCTGGCAGCACTTGTGTTGTGCGAACTGAAAGTAACCAGCAACAATGAGACAACATCTACAATGTCTGGGATTATTATAGGCTCAACAGTATCAGCTGCACAATAGCAATACAACAAGGAAAGACCAAGGTATTGTCCTGAAGAAGCAAAGGGAACCACAACTAAATACACAAAGCGCCTGGCAAGGTCACCACACCAATCTGTAATGACTCCTCCAAGGGCTGCACGGCTGGGTGTGAAAGCAAAGGAACAAACTGCAAAACTCACAGATGTGATGTGAAGAGGGTAAACTCTGAAACTTATCAGTTATTTCAGAAGAAACAAACAGCACTGCTCCTTAGGTGTTAACACCATGGTTTTGCTTGAAATGAAGTTAAATATCCTCCAAATGGCAACCACAAAAGATACCAACAGCAGCAAGCTTCAAAAGGCATCTTGCAGCATAACACCAAAACAAAAAAAAGTGCTTCGGTGGCAGGCACAAAAGAATGGATGGTCTTCATACAGTAACTTTTCACACTAACATTACTTGCTGCAGAAGGGTTTAGTCATTTTAGACACCTTAAGGTGACAATCAGACTCAACACTGTGAGCAAACTGCTGGTTTGCCCTGTAGAGAGAAAACCCTGAGAGCACTGACACAAGAACCTTTTCCTGCAAGAACTTCCTGATCCAATAGCTCTCTAAAGTGGTGCTCATCTATGGCAAAAAATGAAGAGCAGGAAATGGAAAAATCCCCTGAAATATTCTAAATACAGATAAAGATTCCATATCTATAGAATCAAAATGCTAACCAGAGGGGTTACTGATGAGCACACGATACAGGCACTCATCTAAATCTCTACTAAGAAAATTTGACAAAAACCTGAGCAGCACATCTTAACAGATTCGTGAACCACAGGAACTAGAAGTACTCAGCAGATCAAGTCCTATCAGCTCCCACCACACACCGACCTCGATTCCCTAAGAACTCACTCACACAGAATTCAAGTTCATTACATCTTCAGATTGGATTTTAAATCCCTGAATCGTACTCCTCCCTTATTGCAGCAACTCCTGCACTTGTAAATGCAGAGAGTAACAAGAACAACAAAAGAGCAGGCAAGTTAGCTATTATTTTTTAAGCCTCATGCTCAGCTGCACCATCAAGGACATACTGATTCAGCACTACCCTGGATTCTACAGAGAACTACTGCTCCAGCCTTAACTTTGTAATATTCTAACCACACCTCCCAGGATATATGGATGTGCTTGTCCAGTATCACAGCTTTTAAATTTGAGTAGTCCAGGCCTTTTATAGACATTCAAAGTGAAATACATGCCGTGGGAGGAGGATTACAAATGTACTTCAAGCCCTCATGGTTTATGAGGTCAACATAGTGGATCTATTAATTTACAGCCTTTTTTTCCCCCTAGAGTAGAAGCTATTAATATTCTACATATATTTACTTCAGATTGTGGTTCAATCAATAAGGTACTTCAGGCAACATGAAGTACCATAGGCAATGTAAAGACTGTCAGACCCAGAGAGGTTAGGCTTACCGAGTGGTGCTCAGCCTCTTACCACTCTGCAGAAGTGCTTAAAAGATTACAGAAAAGCCAGCTAGGGGAGAGAAGAACACACAAAGACCATCTACACTTGGAAAGCTAAACATGTACACTAGCACTGGGGAAAGGGGAGTGATTTTAAGAGTTAGCTTAAATCAGCCTAAGTCCTAGAACTGACGCAGCTACAGCAAGACAGCTCCCAAAGCAGAGTAAGCCATAGCAGCAATCACAGAGGGAAAGAGGAGCCCCAGCCACAGAAGATCACACACACTTCCCAGGTCTGAGAAGGCCACTGGACACTGTCCCAGGAAGGTAGACTTCTTCTGGGCTGAGATGAACTAGGAGGCTACTCTCTCAGACCCAGTCCAGCCAAACCACCCTGTGCTGCAGAGAAGCTCCATGCAGGGAGAAAGGATTCTCAACCCTGCTTTTCAGTCCTCCAGGCAGAAAAAAGCAAGTTGCTGATGAGAACTCTTAAGCTTCAAAGTCACTGATAATCCCTGTAAATTCTGGAAAAGCCATGGCTTCACCTGACTCCAGCTCTTCAGTCACTGACACCCAGAGCAAACACCACTGCTCAGGTCATGGCCTTTTTCTTCAAAGTGCTTTAAATGATCCTACCAGTGATCACAGATCTCCTCTACAGAGCCTCAACCACAAAAGATGGAGCGCTTCAGATTAAGAGAGATAAGAGAAGTCCGTTCTCACCCACACCAATTTCAAAACTCACTCACTGCTCTGACATCAATAAAGAAGTCTGCCCAATTCACAGCAGCCTACACAAGAGCATTATTAAGCTAAAAGATTAGATGCTTTGCTTCTTTCACACTCATACCAGCCTTGCTCCCTAAGCAGTTTTTGTAAAAAAGGTATTAAAAATGGAGAGAGATAGTTCAAAGAGAGGTCTCAACCCTGAAAGATGGCATATCCCTCCTCTTCCCCCTCACACCGCTTCTCTCGTTCCCGTCGTGTTCTTCAGGGCTCATTACGGAGGTGCTCACACAAAACAGAACGAGATTTCAGACTGGGGTGCCATCTGCATGCTGAAATGTTCCCTGCTTTTATAGGGAAACTGCTTTTACAGCCTCTTAAAACAGTCCTCTTTTCAGGACCACAGAGAAGATGGACTGCAGTTGTTACGAGTGTCAGCTGTATTGACTTTATATCTGCTCCTATATACATTCATACCTCTGCGATATTTACACAGTAACAATATTTGCACTATTCATGGCAAACCTGCTCCACATTCACTCCTGCACATTAATGGAACAAGCACCAAGAGAATACAACTCTGCATGCGATGTGCTCAGAATTTCATTCCTTGATCTCATTCATGGCCACATGCTTCCCTAACTAATACATAATGCTCAAAGAAGACAGAATTAACAGAAAAAGATGACATACCAGCTGTTATGCTTCTTATAAAACACTCTTCCACAGTTTCCCACTTAGAGAAAACGGTTCCAGAGAAGCAAGACAGGGCACTTTGCTCTGCCAGCAGCACAGGCAAGTTGCTTTCACTGTACTCGGCACCATCTCATGGTACCTTAAAGTGATAAACGTATTCTTGATGAGGATTTTTCTTCCCTTACATAACCAGAGGCTGGCCTTCACCTATATCTATTTCACCAGATCTGTCTGGGTGAAAATAGGAATTTCATTAAGCAAGCAACCAACCAACCTCCCTAGAATCTGAGAATCATGAGAAACTGCTTATAGAGCATCATTTCCAGATATTTTGTGGAAATCTTGTAAACAACGGGCTTTTGTTCAGATGCAGGCCAAAATCAAATTAAAACATGTATTTTATGTGCCCTGGAATTGCTCTGCCAAATAGACATCCTTGTTAATTCAACTGTTAAAATAAAGCAGTGGCAAGAGGGGTAGAAGGACCTCTCATCCTGTAGTGCTTTTGGGGTGAAAAGGGGCTGGGAAGGGAAAGAAACCCCTGTAGAAGTTTCTAACATGCAATCTCTCTCCCACCATCTTTGTCACTGAACATAACCCTCGGTCCTCCAGTGATTCCAAGATGGGCTTACCTAGGTCAAGCACCAGATGCCGGAGGAAACCCTGACCATCAAAGCTAGCAAAAAGATTCTCATTATTTTCAGCAAGGGCATGATCTCTTTCTTCCCTTTTGTCCTCTTTTCAAGGCTGTTTAAAGGAAGATTTATCTTTAGTTGGACACCCTGAAAAACAAATGGCCTCTTAAAGTGCCTCTTCATGTTGTGACAGAGTTTAAACATTCACTTCCCTTTCCAGCACTAAAGACCTCCTGATAAATAGCTGAGACTCACATTGTTTGAGAAAGGCTTAGAACCAGAGAGCAGACAGGGTTTCCGTACAGCTCTTTAAGGCTGTTTAATAGCTGTTCACGATTTAGCATCCCCTGATATTTTCAGCTTTAGCCTCAGTTTGAAGTGAGAGATTACTCAGAGCCCGAATGTTTCAGAGAGCAGGAAAAATCCATACATTATAAATGCTTTATTTGTACTTCTTATAGTGAGTACAAATTCTCAGCCCTTTCCCTCGGCCGTGCAAGTCAGCACCCCCAGCCCCGGCCATCCCTGAGCCTCCCGCCTCAGCCAGCCCCTAGCCAGCAGGGATGACTGGCTGCACAGGCCACAGACCTGCTCCTTGGAACTCTTCCCCCATCTCCAGTCCCATAAGAGCATCTCAACCCAGGATAGAGAAAATTAGGACCAAACAGCCTCTCTCTTCCAAACACCACATAGAAGACACTGTTCTCTACAGCTTTAACTGGGTCATTGTAACATGTACCCACCCTTCTCCCCCCAGGAAACAGCTGCAGACAGTCAGGGAACAAATTACTCTGCCTGTGCAAACAAACCAAATCCCTTTGCAGACCCATCCCAGCCAAAGAGCCTCACCTGGATGCTCCTGTCCAAGCGGGCAGAGCATCCCAAGGGGTAAGTGCCTCACAAATTGTCCCCATTTCCACACCCTTGCTCTCCAGCAGCCTACCTGCATCTCTGCTGGGCTCCTCACACACACTGTCTCCATACAGAAGCTGCCCATTACTTCTACAGGGAACTGAAGCCAGCAGCTGCCCTATGCCTCCAGACACACACTCTTAAACCTTCCACAGCTCAAGCTTATTGTGCAGTAGCAAGGCACAACATCCAAGAGAACCTGGATCCAGCAAGTGTGCTCCTACCTGCCTCTGCTTCCTCACTCCTCCACAGCCTCCTCTGGGCTCAATGCTTTCGTTCCAGCTTCTTCTGAGACCCAGGCCTCTAGCCTCCATCAAACCAGGAAACCTCCTCCTCCCTCTCCCACAACACCAGACCCTGCCTGACCAGAAATGATCTGTACCACAAGAACAGCCCTTCTGCTGACTTTACCATCTCCCCACCAACCTATTAATCCCTCCTCACCTTCTCAGGCTCTTTTTTGATCTGACTCCTGTTTAGAGAGCGGCCAGTCCTCCTACACTGGTTTCCAACAGCTTTGGCTACTGCACTCCTTCAAAGTGCAGCCACTAGACTGGCAGCCTTGGAGATTAAAAGGCTTTCCATAGCTCTGCTCTGCGAGATACAAAGCAGTTCAGACAACTGACTCCACACACACAGAGGGGCTCCAGTAATTCTGTGGCATCTACTAAAATTGACTAAACTCAGGCAAGTGCATTAATGTGCACCTGATTCTTTTTCTTACCTCTTGTGCAAGCAAATCTCCCACCCTTCCCCCATTTTACCACTAAAGCATCAATCACCAAACAATCTGAAGACAAACCTTCCATGAGCTTCCAGGTACTGTGAAAATAAAAGGACAGTCTTCAGAGAACTCCTGAGCCTTACAAATGGAACAACCAAAGATTTCTCTCTCTCTCCTGTGCTCACCTGCAGCCCAAGCAGGGGGGTGAGAGTTGCATGTTCCCAACTGACAACCCCTTCTCAGTACCCAGGAGCAGGCCAGAAGTGCACACTCACACACAGGACATATGCTTTCCAAGATCCTTGGTCACCATCTAGAAAGCTTCAGTTCAGTAGGGAAAGATCTCCCCTCACAGACTGGGATCTGGAGCATGCTGGAGGTGCAAGCTGCTGCCTAGCAACACAAGTGCTCTGCAGGGAGGTCAGATCATGCCCCCGTCCTCCCACTGCAAGAGGTTTCCTATGCACAGAGAAACACCCTCCAAGGATGCGATCCTAAGTAATTTCTTGGAAAGCCATCCCGCACAACATCAATTATAACTCCTGCTTAACCAGAGACTCACCAAGTCCTGAAGAGCACTGGCTGTGCCTTGGTGAACTGCCAGTTCTCACGTTTGCTGTGCATGCATTACACCCCACTGCTTACAGACCCCAAAATCCCAAACCCCAGCCTGTCCCTCTGTCTCCTCCTCAGCCACTTGTCTATTGCAAAGCAAGAACTTGACTCATCGTCAGACAGTCTCCTTCCCAGACTTACCTCCTGCCTCGGGTCTGGCAGGAGCAGAGCTTTTGAGCCACCATGTCCTCCTCAAAGCCGGCCTGCTCCTACCTGCGGAGAGAAGCCCTTGCCCCTGCACTATAGGGAAGCAGGGCAGGCAGTCACCTGCTCCTACAGCTGAGCAATCTGGCGGATACCACAGCCCGCCAGGCAGCTGCAGTTTTATCCCTGCTAAGAAATAACCTCTCTCTTTAAGCACCGGCTGCAAGGGTTTGGGGCAAGTGCCTCTCTCAGACACTAGCACAACCACACTCACACGACACCCGGGCACCCTCAAACAGCCCTTCCCACCACCCTTTCCCGCTCCTGCGCAGGCAGCAGCTCCCTCGCCTTGCACCGACCTCCAACAATTCTCTGAAAAACCTCAAATCTACGTGTGCTCCAATGGTAATACCGTAACAGCCACAAACCCCCCACAAACTCTAAAAATAGGATGTTTTTTAAAGCTATCAGGATAAAAACAAGAGAGTATAAACACTGCAGAGAAGCACAAGAAAGTGTCAGTTTCTGCCAAGATGGGTTTTTCCTCACCATCCACTTTGGGTGTTAACCCAGCAGGAGCAGAGGTTCCCCAAAGCACACAGACCTTACCATAACTTTGAGAAACTGCAGCTTACAGCATTTTCCACCAGAAACTTTAGATTCTTTGACTCTTAGCAGAAACAGCAGCCCAGGAACAGACTCTTGAAAAACACCTGCTTAATCAAAGTGCTTGAGAGAGGTTTCATGCCCTTTAATAGGTTTCCATCAGACCCCAAACGAAACTAGAGGAGCCTTATTACCAAAAAAACTTTCGGAGGCAGCTGGAGATTTCTGAGTCTCCCAACATTCAGGACACCACCGTGGAACCTCAAAGCAGACAAGCCTCCAAAGAACCGGCACCTTTTCAACAGGCTCCACCGAGCTGTAACATCCAAAAAAACCCACGTTCTCGTCTGTTTTTATTTTAAAACCCACAGTGACCCTTTACCGGGAAGCCCCACGCCCGTTCGCGGTGTGGGTGAGAGCCCCTCGATACCAACCGAGTCCTCCTGTGCTGCCAGAAAACACTTCGGGCTCCTCCGCAGCCGCAGGGCCCGATCCGGGGAACCGCGGAGCCGCCGCGCCGGTGAAGACGGAACCGGCTCCGGCAGCCACACTTTGAGGAGACCGGCGGGG